>CM068755.1:3328557-3642561 GCA_035084275.1 Hydrolagus colliei | reverse complement strand
TCCCCCCTCCCCACTCCCTTTCCATCTGTCTCTCCCCCCGCCTCCCCCGGGCCTCCTCCTCACCTCCTCACCTCCTCGCCTCCCGGACCCCAGCCCTGACTCCCCCACCACCCCCGCGGTCCCCCTCCCTCCCAGGTCAATGTGTGTGTGGGGGGGGGGGGGGGGGGGGGAGAGATGTACTCACCGCTCTGAGCCCGGGCCGTGTGGAGGCCGCTGAGGGCCAGGAGGGCGGTCAGGAGGAGTGTGTGTGGGCCCCGGCGGGTTGCCATGGTAGCCAGCGCTGCTGTCCGGGTGCCGCTGCCTCAGCCCCTCACTCAGCCCCTCAGCTCCAGCCACACTGACACACACACAGCCCGCTCCCTCCCCCGCTCCCGGACAGCGCCTGCGCACTCACACTGTCAGCCGTGACCCTCAGCTGCCGCCGGGGGGCGATGTTGTCACCGCTCCCCCACCGTCCCCGCCCCCGCACTCCCTCGATCCCAGACCCTGCCACAGAGGGCGCTGCTGTCAGCTGTCATTACCACCATCTGCCACAGAGGGCGCTGTTGTTACTTGGTCACTACCCAGAGCTGCCACATGGGGCGCTGTTGTTAGTTGGTCACTACCCAGAGCTGCCACATGGGGCGCTGTTGTTAATTGGTCACTACCCAGAACTGCCACAGGGGGCACTGTTGTCAGCTGTCATTACCCAGATCTGCCCCACAGGGGGGCGCTGCAGGAAGGCTGGGTGGGGGGAGTTTGTGACAGATCACGATATTGGTCCCAGCCTCAACCGCCCGCCCTGGTTACCTGCTCCCGACGATAACAGAATAATAATAATAATAATAATCGTTGCATTTGATGTAGCGCTTTTCACATCTTCTAGACGCCTCAAAGCGCTTCACCAGAATACACCGTAAAGTGAATCAACTGTATATTTTGTGGGCGAAACATAGCGGTCACTTGCGCACAGCAGTATCTCCACAGACGGTCGTGGATTGAAATGAACAGTTTTTTTTATGTTGCTGCGCACCGGTAATCAGAGTATTTCTATGCTCTCTCTCTCTCTCTCCCTCCCTGTAAACATTTACTGTACAGTGAATTCACTGTAAATTATGTGCGTGAATACCCTCTTATAATCCTGGTTGCTGTCTGCAACTTGTCCTTTACAACTCTAAACTACTGGCCTCTCGTTCCACTGTCGAATGTAATAATAATAATCATAATAATTAATTGCATGTGAGATATCTTTGTCAAGTGAGTTCGACTGCGACAAAATGCAGCAGCAAATTGTCCCACAAACAGTGGTGGGTTGAGTGCCCGAATCAATTATTTTCTTGGTACATCCTGAAATATTTATGATAATCCTTGCATAGCATCTCTTCTAGATGTCTCAAAGCGCTTCGCGGAATCAAGTGAATTACCTGTGTGTTTGTGGGCGAAACGCAGCAGCCGTTTGCGCACAGCAGTGTCCTGCCATCAGTCGTGGATTGAAATGACCAGTTTTATTATTGTGTGGTTTTTTTGGGGGGGAGGGATTATTATCGGGTGTGTGGAGTAAAGAAACTTGCCCAAGGTTTCGCTCTGACCTGCCTGGATTCGAACACAGTCTCTCGCTTGTAAGGCGAGTTTTCTAACCAATGAGCTACAGGACTCATCATCTGGGTTTACCCTTCTCAATCCCATTTTAAACATAAACGCCTCTGCAAGGCTCCTCTGAGTCTTCTTCTCTCAGCACCGTAGACGTGATAAGGCGCTGGATCAGTTGCAAGGCTTCCCCTTATTATATTCTTTTGCCTGAAGGTCAGAGCAGCTGTGAGGCATCGAGTGCTGACATCTGCTGGTGACCAAGTGTCACTTCAACAATGGGAAGCCACCTACAGTGAAGAGTCTACAATACTGTACTCTGGTGGTGACCACAAGCTTGATTTGGATGAAGAAAGCAACTTCCCTCCAGCACGCCCACCCCACCATCCTCTCATCGCAGCGCCCAGCTGCTTGTTAATTGAGTCCGAGTGTTCGGACGACTGGAACACCCACTGTCCCATTCCTGCCTGAAATGTTACTGTGTGACTGCCATTGTTTTTTGTCCTCGAGGCATTATTATCCGGCAGGTGGAGTAAGTGAAGTTGGCCTGCCAGGAATCAAACTCAGGTGTCTCGCTTGCGAGGTGAGTACTCTAACCGAGGTGACTGAGTGTATTTCTGTGAAGCACTTTGAAACGTCTCAACGATGTGGCCCGGCTCATTGTCAAAAAAAGGATTCTTATTATCATTGTTACTGTATCCATTTCCCAATCAATCTAGAAGCTTTTACAGCTCCACGAGATCCCCTCTTCTGGGATATTGTTTGTGAAGGTTGAGGACCCTGTCTTACTTAATATTTTCTCAGTTGCAGATTTGGTTTTATGCAGGAAGCAGTTATTTGCACAGGTGGAATAGATTACCAGGAAGGGCAATTGAGGCTTGTGGTTATATTTTAAAAAGCAGCTTGATGCTGTAATAGGAAGACAGTAGGGTGGGTATCGTGGAAGGATGAGATCAAGCAGTCTTATTCAATGTAACTTTCATGATCCCCGTACATCCTAGTTCAGTGCCTGCAGAATACATGGAATCATTTTACTTGTGGTTTAAAACAAATCGAAAGTATAAAAGAAAGTATAAAATCAGAGGTGCAAATGCTGGATAACTGAAGCCCGCGCAGGTCAGGAGGCCTTCTGAAAGTGCTTCACAGGTAAAGCACTGTAAAACGTAGTGACTGTGTGTTTTTTGTAGGTGAACGCAGCAAGGTCTCACAAACAGCCAGAAAGTGTTGGGGATTGAGAGAAACTCCCTTCTCTTTTTCGAATAGTGCCATGGGATCTTTAACGTCCACTTGACCATGTAGAGACAGGACCATGGTTCAATGTCCTATGCGAAGGACGGCTCTCCCAACAATACAGCCCCACTGCCCCCCACCCACCCCCCACCCCCCCCACCCCATCACTGCACTGCAGGAGCAGCCTTGACCGTGCCAGTTAAAAACGTCCTGCTGTTGGTTGTTGAATCCACAACCTCCTGACCCAAAGAGGCGAGTGTTACCCACTGACTCACTGAGCCAGGCTTCTGGAAATCTAAACGGGAAAATAATTGGTGTGGTGATGGAATCGAATCGAAACGACAATAAAAATAATAATAATTCTTGCATTTCACACAGTGGATTATCACCGAGACATCTCAAAGCACTTCACAGGCTGTACTGTAAAGTGGATCAACTGTGCATTTTGTGAGCAGAACGCAGCTGCTAGTTTTACGCACAGCAGTGTCCCAAAAACAGCCATGGGGGTCAATACTGTAGCTGATGTGAGGAACGCAACCGTTCCGCTTTGTGAAATAAGATCCTAGCCAAAGCAAAGGAAAGTTATGGCAATCTGTTGGGGGTAAGAGAGATGTTCTCTGATGCTAGCGTTCAACAAGAGCAATGAATGGCAAGAAAAAGTTACAAACAGGAATAGACAAGAAGTAGCAAGCAGTGACTTCATTCATTTTACTCCTTGCCTCCTTGCCTCACACTGCATATTTTACTGTGCTTAATTCACAGGCCTCGACTCACTCCGCTCCACACCGAGTCCCAGATCCCAGAAGCTTTCATACCAACATAATAATAATAATAATAATCCTTGCATTTGTTATAGCACTTTTCACGTCTCCTAGACGTCTCAAAGCGCTTCACAGAATATACTGTAAAGTGAATTGACTGCATCTCTGTCGGCGAATAGCAGCCAATTGCGCACAGCAATTTCCCACAAGCTCTTTGTGGAGCTCCTGCGGCTCAGTGGTTAGAGCACTCGCTTGCAAGCGTAAGACCCGTGTTCGAATCCAGGCAGGTCAGGGCGAAACCTTGGGCAAGTTTCCTTACTCCACATGCCTAATAATAATCCCTCCAAAAAAATCACGATAATAAAATTGGTCATTTCAATCCACGGCTGTTTGTGGGGACGCTGCTGTGCGCAATTGGCTGCTGCGTTTCGCCCACAAATATATACAGTCAATTCACTTTACAGTATATTCTGTGAAGCGCTTTGGGACGTCTAGAAGATGTGAAAAGCGCTATATCAAATGCAAGGATTATTATTATTATTATATTTGACCGCGCCTTTGTTCATCTTTCCCCTCTGCAGGGTGGAGAAGCCCATTGATATTCACCCGTCTGTTCCACTGTTCACATGCCCAGTCTGTGATCATAGCCAAAGCATGTCACCTACCAGAGCTAATGAAGTGGGCAGATTAACACCCTCCGGTAGTTACGCAGTGTTGAATAGACAGGTTCGTCAGAACTTCTAAAATGAGCCCCATCATGATAACTTGTTTCAAAATAGGTAAAAAGGCAAGTGAGCGCACGACCGCCACACAGAGACGAAGGAAGTGCACAGTGACTGTAGCAGGAAATCTGTTGCAGCGTTTGTTGTATTCCCCCCGGGATTAACCTTTTGACGGCCTGCAAAAGTGCAATGCTGCAGGAAATGTGTTACGAGCTGCCAGATTTCAGAAATACCCTTTCTGCATGTTTTATGGTTTCCTGTGAAACAGATCACTTCTTTAACGTCTGCTGCACATCAGAAAAGTGACCTGTTTCACCGAAAACCAGTTGTTAAGTCAGTTGGTGGATTGCTTTTCCAGGCATGATTATCCCTCAGAAAAAATAATATTCCTGATAATTTGGTCACTCGATCCACGACTGCTTGTAATTGATATAAAGATAATCCGTACATTTCATACAGCGCTTTTCACACCTGATCGACGTCTCAAAGCGCTTCACACAATACACTGTAAAGTGAATTGACTGTATATATTTGTGGGTGAAACGCGGCAGCCAATTGCGCACAGCAGTGTCCCACACACAGTCGTGGATTGAAATGATAAATTTTCTTATTGTGTTTTTTTTGGGTGGGATTATTATTAGGCGTGTGGAGTAAGGAAACTTGCCCAAGGTTTCGCTCTGACCTGCCTGGGTTCGAATACAGGTCTCACGCTTGCAAGGCGAACGCTCTAACCACTGAGCAACAGGAGCTCCACATCTGGAATTCTCATCTGGTAATATTAAAATCTTAATTTGAAGTAATTGCCCTGACTTCATTAAGATGAAGGTCTTGAGATGGACCTTGAACGAGATGAGACCGAAGAGGAAAGTCTGGAGATGGATAAACATTAAAATAAAAGGGACAAATATTGCAGTGAATTCTAATCCCATAATATCACGACGGTGTATTCTAAGCATATTCCATGAAGGGAATAGAATAATTCTCATTGATTTTGCACGCTAGCTGCTCGCAGGAATTGGATTCCTGACACCAAGGCATTGCCGATGCGTTGCAGTGTTGATTTGGAGCTAATGATGGTCTGGATATTTGCGGTGTTTGTAAATTTGTAAACCCTGCCTCCATTTTCAAGAGGTATTTTTCTAGAAGTTTCTTCCAGGAAATGACAGAAAGTGGGTTTGAAGGGTAAAACTGATCAACCACATGCAAATTGGACACTCTGACGTACTACATAAATAGATAAATCTAGACCCAGTGGGAATAACCCCTTTTCTTAGGATTAAGACTTTCAGGTCGAAGTGGAATCCTGTAGCTCATTGATTAAAGAGCTCGCCTCACGAGCGAGAGCACCCAGGTTCAATTCCCAGGCAGGAAGAAATCTTAAGCAAGTTTCCTTACGCCACACTCCTCCCCCTTTACTCCTCTGTTTACTTAGCAGTAAGTAGGAACATAGTTGTTAGTTAATTGCTGTATTTCGCCCACAAAATATAGTCAATTCACTTCACAGTATGCTCTGTGAAGCACTTTGAGACGTCTCAAAAATGTGAAAAAGCACTATACCAAACGCAAGGATTATTCTTAATTATTATTAATGTGTGCCCCATGAATGGCAAGGGGCCTTCAGTGAACAATTTTTTTATTTTAAAGGATTATTAACCCCGGAAAGTGATCCGCCAATCAACTAACAACGGAGTTTCTATTTACTACTGGGTAGTAAGCGTAAGTAACAGAGGTACGTGGAGTAAAGAAACCTTCCCAACGTTTTGCCCAGCCTGGAAATCGAACCCAGGTTTTCTCACTTCGAGGTGAATGCTCTAACCACCGAGTTACAAGACTCCACCAGATCGAGCAAGGAGCAGAAAGGTGTTGGGATGGGAGAAGGATGTGTGGAATTGAGTTGATGACCTAACACTAGCACTATGCTGTACTGCTGTTACTACCTCAGTACAGAGCATCGTTCAACAAGCACACGGGAGCTATCTGTCTCCCTGTGAGTGAGGGAGTGAAAGGGCTCCCTGTCCTCTAGCTACCAAAGCAGTTTTGACAGGAAAGAAAAATCTCACTGCTTCGTCTGTGAACGAGATGTGTTTCAGGGAACCTGATATTCTGTCCTTTTCGAATATGTTATTTCGCGCTGGAGTGCTTTCCTTGGCCTCGTTCTCCTCAAATCTCCTGACTTGTAAACTGCGGGCAAACAACATACAAACAACATCTTCAAGTAAACCATCAATTTGAGAGGACAGTCGTAATTTCATTAAGCAAATAAAAACACACATGCAATGTTGTAGGCTGGGATTGGCCTCTGGTAAGTGATCAGGCAACAACAAGTTGCATTTATATAGCGCCTCAGAGGCCGGCAGGTCAGGGCGAAACCCTGGGCAAGTTTCCTTACACCACACACCTAATAATAATCCGTTCCAAAACAATTCACAAGAATAAAAATTGTTCGTTTCAATCAATGACTGTTTGTGGGGGGCGCTGCTTTGCACAATTGGCTGCCGCGTTTCGCCCAGAAATGTACAGTCAACTGGAATGCATTGCCTGAAAAGGTGATGGAAGCTGATTCGATAACAACTTTTAAAAGGGAATTAGATCTTTATTTAGGGAGAACAGGTCTATTAGGCTATGGGGAGCGGGCAGGGCAGTGGGATTGAATCGCTCTTTTCAAAGAGCCGGCACAGACTAGATGGGCCGAATGGCCTCCTTTTGTGCCGTAAAATTCTATGAATCTATGAATCCACTTTACAGTATAGTCTGTGAAGCGGTTTGAGATGTCGATAAGATGTGAAAAGAGCTAGATCAAATGCAAGGATTATTATTATTATTCTAGTTGGGCTTGAACCTACGACCTTCTGACTCAAGAGGCGAGAGCTTTGCTGACTGGTGAGTCTGCGAGCCTGGGGGTGTGGAGTACTACTGGATGTCTGAACATTTGTGTGTGTGTGTGTGTGGTGGCGGCTGGGAGGAGAGCCTGGCTGAGGGAGTGAGTGAGAGAGAGAGAGAGACAGAGAGAGAATGAGAATGAGAGAGAGGGGGACTGGGGGGGAGGGGGGGGGGGGGTGCGTGGGTGGGAGTGTGTCTCGCAATCATGTGATTGTACCGAGGAAATCTGATCCATTTGAAACCTGCAGTTCAATCTGGTTTGCATTAGCAACAAAGCAGGGAGGACAGGATGTTAGCCAGGGAAATATCGGACACCACCTTCCCCTTTGGGATTTGCTGCCGGCACAGATTGCGAGACCTCTCGAACCTCCTCACTCAAACACCCAGCTGGTGTTTCCAAAAACTCGGAAGTCCCTTCTTGTTGGGGGGGGGGCGGGCGGGGGGGGGGGGATTTAAAGTAGAATAGCGCACACTCCCAAATCTCCCCAGTAAATCATCATAATACTGTAATAGAAACAACAATAAAAATAAGAATCGTAATCCTTGCATTTGATACAGCGCCTTATCGCGCCATTGAGACATTTCAAGGTGCTTCACAGATTATACTGTAAAGTAGAGTGACTGTGTACTTTGTGGGATGATAAGCGGCAGCTGATTGCGCACAGCAGCGTCCCGCAAACAAACAGGCATGGGGAGACCTGATCACAGGGGTTGGGGTTGTGATAGAGAGAGAGAGAGAGAGTACAGTTGGTTGCTAGATCCATTCAATAGACAGGCTAGGGTTTGTGTGTGTTTGCTCAGCACAGAGCGGCTGTGTGTGTGTGTGTGTGTGTTAACAACATATCACTGAAAATGTGTTCCCTCAGGGGGAACTCCCTCTCGCAGAGAGGAGAGGCTCAAACACTGGCCAATGAACGGTTCAGGAGAGTGCGGTGATGTCACCGCACAAGGCAAGTCAGGATCAGGATCCACGTTGTGGGGATGATGACTAGCCGGGCCGGGCCGGGCAGAGAAGGGCTTGCACGGTTCAGTAATACACGGCTGTTCACCGTCCACAGTATTTAAAGCAACTGACTCCAGTCTGGGGGCCAAGTTGAAAAGCACAGAAACTTTTTGAAAAGTGGGGGAAGAAAGCCTTGTCTTGTTACCGCGTGTGGGGCTGGAACTGTGATGTCAGACAGGGTGAGTACTGGCAACTACAGGAGCCTTTTGTCTGAATGTCTGGATGGGGGAGAGAGCACAGGCAGAGAGAGCACAGGCAGAGAAATCACAGGCAGAGAGAGCACAGGCAGAGAGGTGCAAGCCTGACTGTGGAGGGTGGAGGGGGTGGGTGAAGAGGAAGGAGACTGTAGTGGGTATGGCGGGTGTTTAGCTGGAAAGTGCATCCGATGGGAGCAGGAGGAATGTTGCCTTGGCTAGTGAGCGATAGAATCGCGCAATGTGTTGTAAATCACTCCAGTGAAATCTTAACTCCTTCCCGATGTCACGGTGGAGTTCACTTGTTTGTCGAAGCCGAACGCGCTGCATGTTTGAAAGAGGCGAGGGTTCAAAGCAACAGGTCTTTTTTATACTGTAGATTTTACACATCTCTCAAGTTTCGCCCACAAATGACACAGTCAATTATGCAGAATTGAGAAAGGAAAGTTTCTCTCACCCAGTGTCCTAGTCAACAATGTCCAGATAAAATGAGTCACTCACTCCATAGCTGTTTGCAGCGTTTGGCCCACAAAATCCAGAGTTACTACACTTTAACAACAACAACAGTAACTTCAATTTACATAGCGCCCTCCGTGCCGGACGGCGTCTCAGAGCGCTTCAAAATGCCGGATCTCGGGCCCAAGCCATGGGCAGGGGGGAAAAGGTGACCCGAGGCGCGGTCGAAAAGAAAGGTCTTCAGCCGAGACCTGTAGGTAGAGCGGGAGCGAGGCGGAGGGAGTGACGAAGGGACTTGCAGAGTCACAGTGTCGCCCCTGAAGAGCTTTGACACATCTCGACAACTTGACAAAGCGTTAAATCAAATGCAAGTATTATTATTATTGCTAGTATTCTATCCGTTGCAAATTCTCCGTTGTTGCGATCACACTGGCCTTTCGTCCCCGGGATATGGATTTGATCACCGCATAGGCCGATAAGCACTGTTTGGATAATAATAATCCTTGCATTTGAGAGCGCGCCTTATCACATCTTCGAGACGTCTCAAAACGCTTCACAGGATGCACTGTAAAGTGGACTGACTGCATTTTGTGGGAGAAACACGGCAGCCGATTGCGCACAGAGAGTGTCCCACGAACAGTCGCCGATTGAGTGATCAAATTATTATCGTTAGGCAAGGGTGAGGGTTTCAGTGTATCAGGGTTCACATTGTGGAGTGGCATTGGGATGGTCTCCTGATTTCACTGACTGACATTGTCACTCACTATCTTTGCCAGATTTTTTTGACAAATTTAGGAACGAGGTCTGAATGAAGGCAAACTCAGTCCCTACTCTGCACTGAAGGAGCTGTTAGCAGCCAGCCAGCCAACAGTTAACTTCATTTGCTCTGTTTAGAGAGGCCAGCACGGGGTGGGGGGGGGCAGTGAGGGGGGGGATGGGAAAGGGGATAATCCAGTTTGCTTGTTCCTGGTTGATAACCTGTGATCTCTGTGGGAATGTGCATCTGTAAGTAAATCCCTTCAGCGACATACAATAATCGATCAATCCACTTGATAGTATACTCTGTGAAGCGCTTTGAGACGTCACAATGCGTGATAAGGCGCTTTATCAAACGCAAGGATTATTATCTACTTCATGGCTGTTTGGGGAGATGTTGCTCTGCGCAAACTGGCAGCCATGTTTGCCCACAAAATACACAGTCATTCACCCTTATGGTAAATCTCACCTTCCACCCCTTCCCCTTCTCCAAGATCAGATGGAGATGGACTTATGGTCAATTCAATCCACGACTGTTTGTGGGACACTGCTGTGCGCAATTGGCTGCTGCGTTTGGCCCAGAAATATACAGTCAGTTTACTTTACAATATATTCTGTGGAGCGCTTTGAGACGTCTAGAAGATGGTAAAAAGCGCGATACCAAATGCAAGGATTATTATTATTATCAAGCCCTCAGGTCAGCTGCTGTGTGAATCACTTGGTAAACATCCTCCCAACGTGAAGGACACTGTATAAATGTGAACTTGTTATGCTGACTTCAGTGCGCTTTAAGTAAACCCATGATTCATTTGATAAACACAGACACTGCAATTTACTACATATCTTGTGAAATGCCGTGGGCCATCCGTCCAACCTGGAGGGGGCCAAACTAAATGTTAGTATTATCGGTCTATCGGTTTATTGTTCTCTTGATTAGATAGAGGACGAGTAGCCTTGCAACGTCACTGGCAATTTATCTTGAAGCTTGGCAACAGTTTCTGAGGATTTTGAATAATAATAATAATAATAATCAAGCCTTGCGTTTGACACAGCGTTGAATCACGTTACTAAGATATCTCAAAACACTTCACAGGATCTACTGTAAAGTGGAGTGATTGTGCATTTTGTGGGAGAAACAGGGTGATTGTAAACTATCTAAGATGCTTTCCCTGTAGTTACTGTTGAGCTATTAAACTGTGATGGGGAGAATGAGAAGCATAAACTTACAAAAGACTCATCTTTGCCACACACTATTACTACCCTTTGTCACTACACTTTAAAGTAAATCCTGTGAAGTCTTTGAGAAAAGCTAAGATGAAAGCTAATATTCCCATAAGGAATATTGCCATCATATTTGAGTGTAACTCAGTGGTTAGAGCACTCACCTTACAAGCGATTTTACATTTATTTTATTCATTTTACAATTCAATTCCAGGCAAGTTTCTTTACTCCTCACACCTAATAGTAATCCCTCAAAAAAAGCATGAATAAATTGGTCATTTTATTCTGGGACTGTTTGTGGGACACTGCCGCGTGCAATTGGCTGCCGCATTTTGCTTACAAATATACAGTCAATTCACTTTACAGTGCATTCTGTGAAGCACTTTGAGACGTCGATAAGACGTGAAAAGCATTAGATCAAATGCAATGATTATTATTATTATTCTTATCATTTACTGAAAAGTTAATAATAATAATACAGTACTTACATTTGGTCTGCTGCCTTTCAGGTTGGGAGAATGCCGCAAATCATTTTTACAGGATATATTGCATTTGATATAACAACTTATTGCTTTGAGGCGTCTCAAAATGCTTCAGGATTTTTTCTGTAAATTGCAGTGACTGGGCAAATTACAGGCAGATGCAGCCACCGATCTGTACACAGCAACGTCTCACACGCAGCCGTGAAGAGATGACCAATTTTATCCTGGGGGATTATTGGCCTAAGCATTGAGGAAAACTCCATTCTCTTTTCAAATAGTGCCATTAGATCTTTAACATCCACTGAACACGCCGACAGGTAAAGGCATTGATCAGAGCAGTCCCCACTGTGTGTGTTTGTGTGTGTGTGTGTGTGTGTTGAGGGGTGGAAATCAACCAAGATTTGAGCTCCTGAGACTGCCAATTGTAAAGTGTGGCATTTCAGAACAGCATCAAACACTAACAGCTCTCACTGCCTAAGCTCACAGAGAAAGAATTTGGGGTGAGGTCCCAGAATCCAACCTGTGTCTTGGAACCACATCCCACAAAATAGAATAGTCCACCCTGGACAGGGAGAGGAGGAGATTCCACCCTGCAACCCACCCACCCCACCCCAGAGAAGTTTTTAAGACTTCAAACTACTCGGTGCAATTTTCCTAGGGGAAATTTCCTCCGTCAGTTGGAGGTTGCAGAATCTTAACTAGTTTGATGTGTAATGAGAGCTAGCCTTTATCATCGTGTTCTCCTCGATACAACGCACTCTCGAGCTTTTCAACAAACAGTAAAAATGGAACATCTATGATTCATGCCGGTAGTCCATGAGTTAGACCCGCCAATGATCAGACCTTGGTTATTAGTACTTTCGTGCATGTGATCCAAGTTTGAAGCGAGACTCTCTTTATCCGGACCATACATAGTGCGCGCTGAATCACTGCACTATTAACTCACATGACATAAACATTATGGCCGCGCTGTGTACTTATTAATCGGTCAAGTTATATCTGCTAACAAATGAGCATATTTTGTGAGTGAGTCAAAATTTTATTTGATGCAAAAATTTACTTTCGGCAGATGCAATGCCTCTTTAGGTGGGCCGTCTGCTCCCCTGTATTGGGGAGAGCTCTGGTTTAGGTGGGATGGGCTGGGGAGACCTCTGGTTTGGCTGGGCTAGGCTGGGCTGGGGAGACCTCTGGTTTTCACTATACAGTATTTAACAAAAGATAAGAGCACAGCACACACAAATCCTCCCATTTCAATGATTTTTTGCATTACTTTGGGGGCCGTATATCAACAATATGTTGATACGTTGCACTGATTGCACCGATGTTAAAAATGCCTCTGCCCCACCCATCCCTCCTGCAGCTCAGTGGTTAGAGCACTCGCCTTACAAGCGTGAGATCTGTGTTCAAATCCAGGCAGGTCAGGGCGAAACCCTTGGGCAAGTTTCCTTACTCCACAGGCCTAATAATAATCCGACCCCCCAAAAAACCACAATAAGAAAAATTGGTCATTTTCAATCCATGACTGTTTGTGGGACACTGCTGTGCGCAGTTGGCTGCCACGCTTCACCCACAAATATATACAGTATTACAGAATATTCATCTCACAGTATATTCTGGGAAGCGCTTTGAGACGTCGATAAGATGTGAAAAGCGCTGTATCAAGTGCAAGGATTATTATTATTTATTATTATCTCCACAGCCAACCCTCACCCCCCCACCCCCCGGGGCCAGCGCAGTGCCAGTTATATCAAGAGTTGCCCTGTGGCCCGAGGAGCGTTTGCAATCTCATCACTGTTGCAAAATGGGCTTTTGTATAAACAATGGTTAAACTGAAGCGGAGTCGAGGGCAACGACTCCGTTCTCTGAGTCTTTATACAGTGGACAGTGGCTCGCAATGTTGCCGCTTTTTTTTCCCCCTTGTGATTAATCATTATGTGGCGATCCCTGGCTCTGTTGTTTGAGTTCCAATGATACCATTCGCCTGCAAGTACAATCACTGTACTTGACAGTAAAAGTGATCAGAGACGTTGATAAGGCAGGCAGTGTATCAAATATGCGCCATAAGAAAAATAATACTAATCCTTGCATTTGACACAGCGCCATTTCACGTCATCGAGACGTCTCAAAGTGATGCTGAAATAAGACTTTTTAAATGCTTTTTAATTGTAATCTGGTTGAGATCAGCAGACGTAGCCCCGATAGAGAAGCATATTACTGTATTATGCGATAGAAAGTGTCAGCCTGGCTCGGTGGGTAGCACTCCTACCTCTGAGTTAGAAAGCTGTAGGTTTAAGTCCCATATAGGGACTTTGAGCTCACAGTCTAGGCTAAAACATCAATAGAGTGATGGGGAAGCACTATATTCTTCCGATGAGACTAATCCCTCAGATAAGATTGATCACTCACTTCAAGGCTATTTGTGGGACCTTCCTGTTTGCAAATTGACTACCGGGTTTGCATACAAATACACAGTCACTACATTTTAACAACAACAACAACTTCAATTTATATAGCGCCCTCCATGCCGGACGGCGTCTCAGAGCGCTTCACAATAACGGATCCCGGCCTGAGCCAGGGGAAGGGGGAAAAAGGTGACCGAAGGTGCGGTCGAAAAGAAAGGTCTTCAGCTGAGACCTGAAACTAGGAAGAGAGGGTGAGGTGAAGGGAGTGCGGAAGGGAGCTTCGGGGTGTAGTGGTTGAAGGCATGGTCGCCGATAGTGGAGCGGAAAATTTGGGGGACAAGGAGGAGACCAGAACCGGAGGAGCGAAGGCAATGGGTGCTGTGTTGGGGAGAGAGGAAGTCAGAGAAGTAGTGGGGTGCAGAGGAGTGGAGAGACTTGAAAACAAGAATGAGGATCTTAAATCTTGACAGTAAGTCCTCCCGTGAATCATTTTGAGATGTCTTCCTGCTGCAAAAGGAGTTTTAACCACAAAGCGCACACTTTACAGTATATTTTGTGAAGGGCTTTGAGGCACTGTATCAAATAAAAGGATAATTATTATTGTTGGCAAAGAAACATGTCGTACGTACGATGGTTAAAGGCTGAAAAGGATGGAACAGGGGGGCTTATTTATGTCTCTCTCAAAGTGCGAGCAAGCCATATGTGGGGCAAATCATCCATTCAGCAGATCAGCCAATAAGAAAGGTATCTCTGACCCCTTTTATTTGTGTGATCAGCTTTGGGCACCTCCTGGGACATCACTCGTGGATTCTCTCTCACTGCTGCACTCTGCTGCTGAAGTTGCTGTTAGATTCACCTCTTGCTAAATAACACATGACACTGAAGCCCTCGTGATGTAGTTTGCTGCACTATTTCCAGAGCACAGCACTGACTCACAGTCATGCCCACTTCATTAAACGAGATCCTAGATATGAATTTTCAGTGCATGTATATATATATATATATAGATATACACATTTACATTCAATCGGCTTCCCTGTTCCCCTCACAAATTACACAGTTAATTAAGTTTGCAATGTGTGACAACAGATTTGCTTCTTTATTGGGTCTACATCAGCTGATCTCAACCAGATTACAATTAAAAAGCATTTAAAAAGCTTATTTCAGCGTCGCTTTGAGACGTCTCGATGACGTGAAATGGTGCTGTGTCAAATGCAGGGATTAGTATTATTATTATTATTACTAAGCACTTGTCCTGTGTTCGAATCCAGACAGGTCAGGGTGAAACCTTGGGCAAGTTTCCTTACTCCACACGCCTAATAATAATCCGTCCCCAAAAAAACATAATAATAAAATTGGTCATTTCAATCCACGACTGTGTGTGGGACACTGCTGTGCGCAATTGGCTGCCGCATTTCGCCCACAAATATACTGTCAATTCACTTCACAGTATATTCTGTAAGCGCTTTGAGACGTCGATAAGATGTGAGAAGCGCTATATCAAATGCAAGGATTATTATTATTATTACTAATACTATTAATATTATTATCCCCCTCCACTGACTTGCCACCCCACGCCAGTAGATAGACGGTAGCTGACACTCCAATGTGATATTGACGCGGAGTTAAATTGCTATAGAGGTCTTTTGGACGAGATTTTTGTTACTGAGTTTCCATCTGGACGGTTCAGGCCAGTCAGGTGAACACTAAACATACCCAGGGCACTTCCGTGCTTTACGGAGCTGCCTATCCAGGCGTCAGTCAACGCATCATTAAAATCCCTGCACTGAGCTCGAAGGGTAATGTCTCACCCATTGTAAGATCGTTAATAGTAAATGTTTTTACACTTAGCGCCAAAGGAATGTCTCGCCCACGGATTTATTAATAGAAAGAAAGTTGCAAGCAGATGGCTGGAAATGGCAACTAATATGTTTGGTCTCCAGCTCTTTTATGAGTGGGAGGGGGTTTAAGCGTTTGATCCCTGTGTGGTTTCAGAAAGCTGCAGCTGACCTTAATCCTGTTGCTCGTTCAGGACTTTGCTAGCTTGACCAGTGCATTGGGATTCCACTGTTCACTCGTCATTCGCTCGACCAATCTGTCTGCCTGCCTCAGGTTCAATTCCCAGGCAGGACAACACCTTAGGCACGTTTCCTTACTCCACACTCCTCTGTTTACCTAGCAGTAAGTACGAACCAGGTTGCTGTGTTTCGCCCACAAAATATAGTCAATTAACTATACAAAATGTTGTTTGAAGCTCTTTGAAATGTCTCTAAGACCTGACAAGGCACTATCTCATATGCAAGGATGATGATTATTTTATCAAATTGCTTCTTAATGCGCTTTGATGCTTCCAACAGATTTCTGGCAGTGAGTTCCAGATTCACACCATTCAACGTGTGAACAAGTTCCTCCTAGACTCCCTATTAGATGTTGGCTTCGTCAACATCTGAAGCACAGCTCTAGGCATGATACCTTTATTAGCTTATTATTAAAGAGCAGCCATGGGAAGTATCTTAAATTTGAGTAAATGATGTTCCAGCAAACACTCCTCATGGCCAAGCACCAGAGATTTCCATTCTTAAAAATCTGTTGTGTTTCTGAAAAAGTCAATTGCTACAAGTCACCTTCAATCTGAAGCTCCATTCCAAACCGTCATCTTAATACTCTTCTTCCCCCCCTCCCACACCCACCCTGACAAGTGCCTCCACCTAGCCCCCTCCTCCTTTCCTACTGTAAAGTGAATTGACCATCTATTTTGTGGGCAAAACATAGGCTGCCGGAGGCTCCATAGAAATTAATGTTCAACATATGGCTCTGGAATCGACTCTTGCCACAAAGCATATATACAAGGCTTGCACTTAGCATTTTAATAGCCCCAGAAAAGGCTGACATGGCAGTTTTGTTCTCCCCCAAACATACGTTTAGTGTGCATATGGAGTTCCACCAAAGTCTGACTGAATTGCTTTAAAACCTGGTTAGGAACAGTTACAATTATATATTTTTTATAAAGGAATAAGAATAGCCACGGCCATTGAATAGTCTCTGTCCCCATCACTGTGGCCAAAACCCAACATTACTCACTGACTTGTGATGCTCTATGTGAAGCACTAATTACATCTCGGCTAAAGTAACTGCGTCAGTATCTGCGCTGGTCTAGAGCAGGTGTTCACTGGGAAGGAAAGCCTTTGTTTGTAGGCTAAGCCACTGCAAAGACCACACAGGTTTCCGACCTCTGCTGATTGAGCTGATTTCAGCTAAGACCGGGCAGGATGACTCAGTGCCCTTGCCTGTACAGTAGTGAGTTTTTCTAGCAGACAAAAGTCCCACAAGTCAAGCAATTTATCTGGGGAATTACTGACCAGGGCCGTGGAATAAGACCACTTCTCTTTTCAAGTAGTGCATGGAATTTTTAACGTCCATCCGAACAAGCAAATGGGATCTTAGTTATTGTCTCATCCAAATAACAGCGCCTTTGACAAACCAGTGCTCTCTGTCCTTAACAACAATTTGCATTTACATAGAGTATACGTAGGATAACATTTCAGAAGGCTGTCTAGGTGTATTAAGGCTTAATACACCTATCCAACCCATGGCGTAATCTGATACAGAGGTGAAAATTCACCCAACCAGCCAAGCCGAGACCTGGGCTCACATGGAAAGGTGTTCATTTGAGCAGTTCAGCTCAGAGATATCAGCAGTTAACGAACTGTGCCTTGGAATGATTCACTGCCTTCAAATTGGCAAGAAAAGTGGAACAGGAGGTAGGCTTGATTATTCTTCTGGTTGAGTTCCACGTGAACTAAACCTATCCCATCCAAGTCGAACCCAAGTCCAAAGCATTACCATTGTCGTCAGGCATGCTGCAAGACAAAGTAATGGAACTTGGCTCCAGTTGGAAGATTTATGTTGTGTTAGGCTGGTCAGATTGCTGATGCAAGAGAACAAAACAAGGTCACATTTTACACTGAAACCAGGACATAGTCGAACGCTGGATGAAACTGAGGACATTCACATGGATCTAACCGCTCAAGCCCCATCATCTCTTAACGAGTGGATAACGTTACAAATCAGCCTGGCTCAGTGAGTAGCGCGCCCTCCTCTGTCTATCTCCTGGTTTCCTGGTCAAAAAATCTCCCCAAACCAAATTAGTGATTCACTCTTTTGTGGGGCATGCTGTACGCATTGTGGGTATACGGTTCACCCATAAAATACAGTCGTGAGTGGTAAGATGCAATCTTGTCAAATGCCAAGATTATTACTATTTTAGTTAAGTAAAGTCTGGCAGCTTTGCACTTGTGTGTTTAGGAGTTAATAAGGATAACTGGTGAAGTAGCTTGCCTTTCCTCCTGTGTGCAGCTTGAAATTAGACATTTATGTAGATTTCTTGCACCTTGTGGAATTATCGATAGTCCCGCACAGTAAGATTTATAAATCATTTGGTGTTAACATTTTATATCAAAGTAAGGGCTGATATAAAACTATCCACATTGGCGTTGTGGATGACAGATCAGCCAGGCTGACTCTCGGCAGGACTTGGAGGGACAGGCTGGTCACTACGGGCAGGGATTTGTTTTCCCGTTCCTGTTAACCCTGTAGGCCAAAATCCTAACTGAAGGGTGGTCCTAGCTGGAAAGCTTGCCAGGCAGTGTTCTCAATGGCTAACTCTGCAGTTTTAGCCGGTTAAATTCCCAATATAAAGATTCAACACCACACTCTGGTGTCCTCATGCCTTTGCACTGTGCCTAATACTCTCTCTAATTGGGTAATTAGGGAATGTCTCTCCAGGGAGAGAGTGTGCATTCCATTCCAGACACTTGCCGGTTGCATGCATGGAAATCATAGTCCGGTTTGTGTACTCTGTTAGCATACTAATGCATTCATATGTGTCAGACACCCGGCTGACCAAAATAAATGAGTACATTAAATTGGATGGAATCTACAGCACCAAAAGAGGTCATTCGGACCATCAAGTCCATTTCCAGTGTGGAATCCTGTAACTTAGTGGTTAGAGCACTCGCCTCACAAGCGAGGATCTGGGTTCGATTCCTGGGGAGGGCAAAGCATTGAGCAATTTTCCTTACACCACACGCCTCTGTTTACTAGCAGTAAGTAGAAACCCGGTTAATAGACAATAGGCGGATCGCTTTTCCGGGGATAATAATCCCTTAAAAACAATTAGTCACTCAATCCATGACTGTTTGTGAGACACTGCTGTGCGCAACTAGCTGCCGGGTTCACGTGATGGTATATTCTGTGAAATGTTTTGAGACGTCTAGAAAATGTGATAAGGCAATATATTAAATACAAGGATTATTTTTATCATTATCCAGTCAATTTCCAGTGTTTATATTCCACATCAGCCTCCGCCCATCCTAATCCCCTCTCCATAACACCCTCGCATATGCCTCCATCCCCATCTCCCTATGTATTTGATTGTCTTCTATTGATAAGCAGCTGCTATTATCTCATGAAATGACATCAGCCTCCAGCACAGAACCAGGTCTGTTTCCAGTGCAGGAATTAGTGCTAAAATATACAAACTCACCTCTGAAAATCACATCACTTATAAGTAAGGGTTCATCGCCTAACGCAATAAATGGGATAACTTTGACAATCGTTGTTGGATGTCTAGGATTGTGTGATGGCAGGGAGTGAGTGTTTACAGATTGTAATTCACTCAAAGTGAATTGCCAGAGATACCACCGTAACCCACAGGAGCAAGCCTCAGTTAGTTTATAAGTTCTGTGGTTCCAGAGAATGCATAGAATCATAGAAATCTGCAGCACAGAAGAACATAAATAATTCTGCCCACCGAGTCTGCACCAGCTCTCGGAGTCAGCTGCTCATTCAACCCCACAGTCCTGCCCTCTGTCCAAAGCATTTAAATTGAGGGGAATTTGCTTTATGTAACATGACAGAAGCAGCATAACTGGTGCTTTGAGAGCAGATTTGCAGCTGGATATAATAGAATACACAAGGCTGTCTCTTCTGTCAGTCCGAGAGGGGAGGGGGAGTGGTGGGGGATGCTTAATGAATAAGTGATTGAACTTGATAGGGACGTGCTTACACGTGTTCAGAAGCACAGGCGAGTGGGTAAAAGCAGCTGCTTGTTTGTGCGGTCATTAACTGACCAGAAACGTTTTGAATGAGACCAAACATCCCAGACTGGAAAGGAAGGAGCTGTAATGCAAAGCGCTGATTCCAGGAATTGAATCTAAGACTGGTGTAACATGTGTGTGTGTCTGTGCGTAAATGTATTACCTGATTCAAAAAGCACAAGCCCCCATGTCAGGACTTTTGAGTTGCCAGTCTAACCTAACACTCTCAACACAGCGCTTATGAAGGACTGCATTATCGGAGGGTGCCATCCTTTGGATGAGATGTTATCCTGAGGGCCCCGACTGCCTGTTCAAGTGGATGCTACAGATCCAGGGGCACTGCTTGAGAAGAGAAGGGTGTTTCTCTCTTCCCGGTTTCCTGGCCAACAATCCCCGAGATAAAATGGGTCATTCACTTCATGTGGGACACTGCTGTGGCTGCTGGGTTCGCCTACAAATAGACACACTGTGAAGAGCTTGGGGATGACTCGAGGACAAGACAAGCTGGTTTATTAAAAAGGATTACATTTCTTTATGGAACACACATTCCCTCAAATGATAGGAACAGAGAAGGTCATCAAATTCGGACCAGATTAAATAACAACAATCCTTGCATTGCTCTAGCGCTTTTCACGTCATCTAGATGTCTCAAAGCGCTTCACTGAATATACTGTAAAGTGAAGTGACTGTATATTTTGTGGGCAAAAAGGCCAACTCACAAACTCGCTCCACATTTATGTAGTGGTACTGCCATGGCATGGCACTTCTTCCATCTTGTATTCGCTTGTTGCTGTTCTGAATAGATCCAAAATGGAGATTGTTATACATGAAATCTATAAAGCCGTCTGCACAATTTTTAATGGTTGTGATTTGTTTATGGAACTTAACAAATTTAGTACATATAATATTAATAATATATACAATGATCCTTGCATTTGATATAGCGCTTTTCACATCTTATCGACATCCCAAAGCACTTCACAGAATATACTGTAAAGTGAATTGACTGTATATATTTGTGGGCGAATCGCGGCAGCCTATTGTGCACAGCAGTGTTCCACAAACAGTCGTGGATTGAAATGACCAATTTTATTGTTGTGTTTTTTTTGGAGGGATTATTATTAGGCGTGTGGAGTAAGGAAACTTGCTCAAGGTTTCGCCCTGACCTGCCTGGATTCAAACACAGGTCTCCCCAGCTTGGTCTCCCCAGCTTGCAAGACAAGTGCTCTAACCACTGAGCCACAGAAGCTCCACATATTAAGGGATTTGCTTCCATGTAATGGGTCACTTCTCATGTAGAAGTTATTCTCTGCTCGTCTCCTGCCTCTGGGGCTTTTCGGTTAACTTAAGGTAATGGACAACAGATATTCACTGCCAACTGGTGAAAGCCTTAGATCAATTGGAAAACAGATTCAACAGAAAATATTGTTACCATGGTCAGGCAATAAAAATGTCAAAGGAAATTAATTCCAGATGACATGAGTTGTAACAGATGCAGATAGAGCGCTTTCATCATGTGTTTTATGATTGCACAGGAAATATAAATAAATATCAATTCTTACATCTGATATAGTACCTTATCACAACGTCGAGACATCTCAAATCGCTTCACAGGATATACTGAAAAGTCAACTTCAAGATCCTCGCACTTCAAAATCTTTGTGTTCAACAAGTCTGTGGCACTTCCCTACCTCCCCGACCTACTCACTCCCCAATCCACCAACCAGCACCTCCGCCCGACTGGCACCGATCTCCTTCACATTCCTCATGCTTGGATGTGGACAATGTTAAAATCATTCCTTTGCTCTGACGCCAGTCGCCCCAGGCAAAAGAAGGATGTTGTATATACTTATAGTACAATGTGAACAAACTGTAAAATTATACTCTGGAAATACTGGGAATGAGTCATGAATTCATGCTATTTCTGTGATAAAGCAATATCTCGCAATGTTGTAAAACATAAGGAGTTGGGAGGCATTTGATTATAGTTTCATTGTACTAACAGGGGAGACCTGTAGCTTAGTGGTTAGAGCATTCGCCTCGCAAATGAGAGGCCCTGGGTTTGATTGACAGGCAAAGTGGGTTAGTTAGTTTCCTTACTCCACGTGCCTCTGTGCAATAAGGAGTTAGTTAATCAATTGGCGGAATGCTTTTCCGGGTGTAATAATCCCTTAAAAAAAAATGGTCACTCAATCCATGACTGTATTTGGGACACTGCTGCGTGTAATTGGCTGCTGTGTTTCATCCGTAAAATGTACACTTTACAATATATTCTGTGAAGCACTGTGAGTCGGCCCAACAATTTGATAAGGTGCTATATTAAATGCAAGGATTATTATTATTATTGGAGAGCTGGGACATTGGGCTGAATTCTGTTCTGTAAAAATTATAGATAGAACATAAATCAACCTTGGAAAACATATAATTAAATAGGCTACACTTAGTCAAAGAACATGGTGTGACCAATAAGGGAACATTGGGCCCTGATGACTCACAGAAACTTGTAATTTAGTTATATGAATAGAGCAAAATTGGTACTGTACTCTTTACAAAGTCCATTGTGATACAGATCTGTAATGTAGAATTATATCCCCAAGTGTGGCTTGTTCTGCAGGACTGCTCATAGCTCTGATTAAATGTTGCCTCGTTCTATGGCTCCATCTCGTCGCGAAAGCCACAGGGAATGGTTGCTCTATGGATTAAAGCTTTTTTTAAAAAAAAAGTAGAATAATTTTGTCACTCATTCCATGACTGTTTGTGGGACACAGCTATGCAAAATTGGCAGCCGCGTTTCACCCACAAAATATAGTCAATTAACTCACAGTATATTCTGTGAAGCACTTTGAGACATCTAAGAAGTGGTAAGGGTCTATATCAAATGCAAGGATTATTATTACAGTAGAAGCCCGTTTATCCATGACTTGATGAACCGGCACTTCCGTATAACCGGCACGCCCCCCCAAAAAGTCCCCATTCGATAAACTGGAACTTATCTGGAACAATAAGGTGGAGCATTTGTGAGTCATTGTCGCGCAGGTGCAGTATTTCGGTTTGCCGTTAGTAGAGTCGGATTATCGGCTTGCCGCTAGTAAGGCTTTAAAGTCGCGCTGCTGTGTTTTTCACCCGCACGGCGTCCTCCATTGCAAAAAGAATCGCTGGACTGTAAACCTCAGCCGCAGCATCATGGCTTCAAGTGCAGGATCTACCAGTAAAGGTGAAATATGGTACAGTTTACAACATTTACAACGATAATAGATCATTCTGTTATTATCTGTTATTATTTAGTCTGGTGTGTATGGTGTGTGTTAAAAGAACTTTAATATTTTTGTGGTGGGTTTTCGGCAGCTGGCCGCCCGAATATCTGGCAAGCGCTTTCACCGGCATTGGCCAGGTCCCCCGGGTGCCGGATAAACGGGCTTTTACTGTATCAGTATTACTTTGTGAGTGAGTGTGTGTCGCCTGTGCATCTCTACGGGCTTTTCCACTCCTGATAATAATCCCTCAAAAATAAAACAATAATAAATCAGTCCACGATTTCAATTCACGACTGTTTGTGGGACACTGCTGTGCGCAATTGGCTGCCATGTTTCGCCCACAAATATACAGTCAATTCACTTTACAGTGTATTCTGTGAAGCGCTTTCAGATGTCAAGAAGACGTGAAAAGCGCTATATCAAATGCAAGAATGAATTTTATTATTATCTCTGCCTGACTTTATTGCTCCACTCCATCTGTTTCAAATGGTTGGAGAATTTTATAAAGGGCTTTCCATGCAGTATGTATAGAACGTCCATATTTCAACTAATGATAATGACCATTAGATGTGAGTGTAGGCAGTGTCATTACGGAAAGGTCAGAATATTGTGGTTTGCAATTATGAATCTGTTATATTATGCATTGCTTATTGCAATACGTTTTATATTTATAATGTAAAGATAGTATATTATTACCTAAGATATTATCAACCCCAAATTAAGTCCTTGTGTTTGATATACAGGCTTTCAGGTCTGGAGGAAGCCTAAAAGCGCTTCACAGGATTTTACTGTAAAATGTAGTGACTGTGTATTTTGTAAACTAACACGTTAATCTGCACTGCCGGAAGTGCTGTCCTTCAGATGAAATCCTAAACCCGTCTGTCTGTTGAGATGGATGTTTAAAGATCATATGATGTTGTTTGAAAAGAGAAGGGAGTTTGTTCCTATGTTTTGGATGACAATCCTCTAGATACAACATGTCACGCACTTCATGGCTGTTTGTGAGACACTGCTATGTGCAAATGAGCTATCAAGTTCGCTTATAAATACACAGAATTCACTTTCACTGGTTTCACTGCAAGCGCTCTGAGACGTCCTCCTGATGGGAAAGGCGTTGCATGAATTGCGACAATTGTTCTTATTATTAATATCATAATTTAAGTGCAATAGTCAGTCTCGGTGGTAAAGAAGGTTTAAGTTACACATTTAGCAAGCTAATGCTTTGGGGTGAACTGGCATATCCTGATATGAAGAGATAGTTGAGCAGCTGATGTACATTTCAGTTATTTTGTCCAGATTACGAAACTGCTGCAATTTCTGGAGTTCTGGTCATCTAATTTTCTGTAATGTAGCCAAACTCATTAGCGGCATTCCTCATCACCGATCTGGCAGCTCATTGCAAACTCCAGTTTACATCATACACCAGTCAATGTGGCACATTGTTAAGCGCAGAAAGAGAATCCTTGATTTTTTTCCTGTTGGTTCCCTCGGCCAGTTCATTGTTGAAGCGCGTTAGATAAACAAGGGGCTTTTTAAAAAAAAAGAATAAATGGCGTTTTTGTGGACAGCAGATGACAGCATCGATAGATAGCCCCTCACACTACTCTGGCCTCTCTCCACTGCTGGAGAGTGTGACACGAGGACGGGCGATGTGATAATATGCCTGATGATCACTGATCCATGTCACCCGACTGTATATTTTACAGATCAGCGTAACAAAAGGGATTTCAAGACAAGGGAACCGTGGTGAATATTACACCCTCTGTTGGCTGTCACTTTGTAACACTTACCCTGTCTTTGTTTGACTTTCGACTAAAACAAGATGAATTATTTCCTAAAAATAATAATCCTGACCTTTGCTGTCGACACAGCGCCTCCAAGCGCTTCACAGGTTGTGCTGTAAAGTGTAGCGACTGTCCATTATGTAGGCCAGTAGTCGACTGGAGGATCGCTTTTCCGGGGGTGATAATCCCTCCCCCACAAAATAATTCGATCACTCTATCCACGAGTGTTTGTGAGACACTGCTGTGCGCAATCGGCTGCCGCATTTCGCCCACAGAACACGCAGTCAATTCACTTTACAATACATTTTGTGCCCTCTCGCCTGCGAGCCAAGCGTGCTAACCACTACGCGAGGCGCACCCACCCTTGTTTATTCAGTCAATGAGTCCGTCTTTCTTTGCTATGTACACAGGCCCGTTGCTGATTTTTATGGAGCGAAGCTGACCAAGAGAACAGAGAGGAAAAGTATTGCCGCTGCTCTGCTTTCTCATCACTGAGCGCTCGAACCAACAGACACCATTCCATTAATCATGTACACCAGCATCTTGTCTGCCTGCTTTGCATTCCAACTCCTTCTTCTGGGACACTGCGGAGGTAAGGATTCAATTTCACAAAGGAAGGAGGGATACAGGCACCGTCATTGCCAAAGACAGTCACGAGAATTGTCAAAGGAGAGTTTAGGAGAGAATTGTTTTCACTGAACAGCTTGTTCTAAGAGCTGGTGCTGACTCAATGAGCTGAATGGCCTCCTTCGGTGCTGTATATTTTTATGATTCTAAATATGCCTAGATTTTCCATCCTAGTTTGCTATTTTGACCCATCAGCATATGCTCTGACTCACAGCTCCTCAATACTAATTTATAGCAGGTCTTGTGAGTATCCGTACTGTTACAGCACCCCATACAACCAAGGATATTTACAGCACAGAAGGAGGTCATGTGGTCCACCTTGACTACGCTGGATTTCTAATAAAGATGCCCTTTTTTGTTCTATACTTTCTTTCAGTTGTTTCTTGGGATTCTCTGTCAAGAATCGAATGCATTGTCTGCATTATAATCTATTTATTTAGCAGTGATAATAACGATCCTTGCATTTGATGTAGCGCTTTTCACATCTTATCGATGTCTCAAAGCGCTTCACAGGATATACTGTAAAGTGAATTGACTGTAGGTTTGTGGAAGTACAATATCTCTGAGCCTGAGCCCGAAGTCTCCTTCTAAGTAGGAACTTGGTTGTTAGTTGACTGACGGATCGCTTTCCGGAAGTAATAATCCCTATAAATAAAATAAATCATAATAATTTGGTGACTCAATCCACAACTGTTTGTGGGGTACTGCTGTGCACAACTGGCTGCCACATTTTGGCCACAAAATATTCAGTTTTAATTTTGTTTTACAGTATATTCTCTGAAGCGCTTCGAGACATCTCAACAATGTGATAAGGCTCTACATCAAATGCAACAATTATTAACTCTGCCTCAACCAGAGCTCCAGGTTGGGTGTTCCATGTCCAAACTATCCTCTGTGTTATTGTTTTTCTTAACTTCAAACTGCCTAAAATCTGGGCTAAAGTCATCGTTCCCTACTGAGGTGGTATTTGATCCCACAACCTTCTGACTCAGTAGCTGGACTGCTGCCAACTGAGCCAAGCTGACAGCTGGTTAGATTATCTCTAACAAGAACAACAAAATTACACTTGTATAGCGCCTATCACGTCAGGAGGATGTCCCAAGGCGCCGGACAGTCAATGCTTCAGACCCGAGCTGAGGACAGGTAGTGGGGGGGGCGTAGGTGGGAGGGAACTGGGGGATTAGGAGTCGCCAACGGGACCATCGAAGAAGAGAGTCTTGAGGCGAGACTTGAAGGAGGCTAGGGAGGGGGCGAGGGCGGATGGACCAGAGTTGGGGACAGTGGCTGAAGGCTCTCCCGATGGTGGGGCGCGTGAGTTGGGGGAACGTGGAGCAGGCCAGAGCCCGCTGAGTGGAAGGGATGGGCAGGTTGGTAAGGGGATAGGAGGTCACGGATGTAGGGTGGGGCGAGGTTGTGGAGGGCTTTAAATGAGGACCAGGATCCTGAATTGGATCCTCATGATAACATTTGTGAATCTAAAATGCACCCCAATATGCACGGCTTTCTCATTAGTGTACTATTAATTTGCTAATTGCTGTTGTTGTTGTTGTAATGTGCGTGGACCCTGGTTGCCGTGGGCCCCACCATTAAGCCTTGAAACCACAAACAACACAAACGCTTATTTAAGACGGCGGCTGGGGAATGCGTTGTTATCGTTTCCGATCTCCTGCAGGTGCCACTCGCACACAATGCCTCCCCGTCCACACCCCGAGAGAGCGTTTGTTCCCTTGAAGAAAAAAAAGATAGAGTTCAGGAACAATCAAACGATGTAGTGCCAAACACCTTCGCCATGACAAATGGATTCTTTTTCCAGCTTTCCAAAATCCAAAGAAAATACGCAGAACTTTTTTGTGGAAACGGCCTGGCCTCTGTTCAAAGATTATAATACGATAATCATCATCATTGCGTTTGATATAGCACCCTATCACACCTTCAAGGAGTTTCAAAGCGCTTCACAAAGCGTAAAGTGAATTGACCGTGTATTTTGCTAGGAGAAACGCGGCAGCCAAATTGCGTGCAGCTGTGTCTCACAAACGGTCTTGATTAAGAAGGTTCATAATAAATAACAATAATGATCCTTTCATTTGATGCAGTGCCTTATCAAGTCATTGAAATGTCACAAAGTGCTTCGCAGGATAAATGATAACTTGGATAGTGTGTATATTTTGTGGGCAAAACACAGCAGGCAATTGCGCACTGCAGTGTCACACAAGGTATCGTGGATCGAGTGACCAATTTATTGTTATTTTTAAGGGACTTTTACCCCTGGAGAGCAATCTGTCAATCCACTACCAACCTGGTTACTACTTACTGCTAGACAAACAGAGGCGTGTAGGCTAAACAAACTTGACTAAGATTTCTCCCCTTTAAGATTAAGTTCAATGAAATTTAAAAAATATATATTCAGTTGAAAAGAGGACACTAGGCGTATGGGAGACTTGGCAGAGTGGTTAAACTTTCCTGGTATTTCCTCTTGGAAGATTTATTTGCAGAGCTTCCTTTATCAAAATGACTGCGGAGAGGCTGGGAAGGGGAGCAACTCAAGGGTAGGACAACCCAGAGAATAGCCGAGACCTACCATTCCTTTCCTGGGTAACAAATGTAACAAAAGGCTTGGTGGCTATCAAGCTGTTTTGAGTTCTGATGTGTGTCTCATGGAGCAAGGCAGTGCAGAAAGAAACCAACACCAACCATCATTTACTGATTTCTGTTAACAAATGAATATCACATTTGCTAGGAATGTGAGTCCCACCTTACTGCTGGCTCTGAAAGTAACATAGTCTGGCGGTTTGGTGTTTCTCTTGGAGGCTGTAGCTTGGCCGGGAAGCCTTATCGCTCACTGTTTTATCCCTTTTCTATCCAGAGATGTCAGCCTGGCTCGGTCAGCAACACTTTCATCTCTGCGTCAGAAGCGTTTGTTTCCCGACCTGACTGTTCAGCTCCTTGGGACGTCCTCCCGAGGTGCTCTAAAAATGTTATTTTATTGAAGTTGTTTGTGGGTGGTTCGCGTCTCACATTGGGCATTTTGCCCACAAAAAATATAGTCAATTAGCCTTACAGAATATGTGAAGCACTTTGAGACATCTGGAAAAAGGGATAAGGCAAATGATCAGAGGTCATTTCATTGTCTTCAGATCAGCTGTTAAACTGAGGTGCTGTCTGATAGACATTAAAGATCTCACTTTTCCTTTGAAGAGAATATTCCAGACACGATTCCAGAAGATAAGGGAGTCTCAGTTCATCCACCAACAATCCTAAAGATACAATTGATTCATTCACTTCATGGCTGTTTGTGGCACGTTGCTTTGGGCAAATTGGCTGTCCTGTTCTCCTACAATATACTCAGTCATAGTAAATCCTGTAAAGTGTTTTGAGACATTCCTTTCAATGAGAAAGGTACTGTACTAAATGCAAAGAAAAAATGTTCATTTTTTCATGATTAGGTCTGGTCCGCGATTGAGACGAAATTATAAATCAGAGAAGCATTCACGCTGCACGTTTTGACACATTGTGCGACAGAGGAAATCAGCTCAACAAACTTTTTATAACTGTTGGAAACATAATAATAATAATCCTGGCATTTGATATAGCGCTTTTCACATCTTCTAAACGTCTCAAATCGCATCACAGAATATACTGTACACTTGCGGGTGAAACACGGCAGCCAATTGCACACAGCAGTGTCCCACAAACAGCCGTGGATTGAAATGACCAATTTTTATTAGCGTGTTTTTATTTGGAGGAATTATTATTAGGCGTGTGGAATAAGGAAACTTGCCCAAGGTTTCGCCCTGACCTGTCTGGTTTCGAACACAGACCTCAGGCTTGTAAGGAGAGTGCTCTAATTACTGAGCTACAGGACTCCACAGTAAAAAAACTCAATAACCTCAATAATGCGGTCTTTACTTAAGTCTTTACTTAACATCTCCTTAAGTAGAACACTACCACAAGAGAAGCTCTGCTCAAGAACATAAGAAGTTGCTGGGTTAATAAAGACCAAGGTCGCTTGGACATGTCATGTCTCAAACCATATAACTGTATCCCAAGATATTATATCCTAACAGAAATGAATCTTAATTTATTCTTGAAAGAATCAACACCTTCTCTTTCCACCCCCTCCCTTCGGAAGCCTATTCCATACATTTACCACTCACACTGAAGTAGTGGTTCTGCAGATTTGTCCTGAATTGACCTCCAATCACAGGCTGTTCAGTACAAAATAAAACAGTTTGTTATGGTCTAAATTATCTTGTACAAATATTAAGTCCATCTTCAGTCAGAAGGTAATGTAGTAAACTCTCTTATGACAGATCTAATATCACATCCGTTTGTAAGTGTCCTGGTGACATCACATATGCGGTATGTTTTTTTTAACAGTTTTATTTACCTGTCCTGCCACCTTCAGAGATTTGCTTACATGGACCCCACAGGTCTCTCTGTTCATTTACCCCCTTTAAAATTGTACCATCTGGCTTAAACTGCCTCTCCTTCTTCCTACCAAAATGCATCACTTTGCATTTCTCCACATTAAACTTCATCTGCCACATTTCTGCCCATTTTATCAATCTGTCTGAGTCTTCTTGGAGTCTGGCGCTAACCTGCTCACCATTTACTACATTTCCTAGCTTAGTATCATCTTAAATATAACTTACCTTGCTGTTATTGAAGCCTATGTGAATGGAGTGATTGCATTGTCTGTGGTTACAATCTGCCGATCTTTAATCCGTATCTTGCTCGCTCTGCTTTCAGTTTGCCCTTTCTCTGACTCAGGCCACAGGGCAATTACGATGAAACACGGGGGAAGAGTGAGTGAAAGGCTGTAATCTCAACTCAATGTTTAGCTGGTACCTATAAACCGACACAGTTGTGAAGTCCTTGTCTATAACTCTTTGAACTCCTCTTACTGAATGACAGAATTACTGCTCACTTCAGCTATTTACATAGCAGTGGATTGCATTGTGCATTCTAATCAGATGAGCAGCTGAGAGAATGTCCCAAGGAGCTGAACTGTCAGGTCGGGACCTGAGCAAGTGGGGGTGTACACGGTAGGGCTGGGGTGGGGAGAGAGGGGAAGGGCAGCAGAGGGCAGTTGGGAGGGCAGCAACAGCGTCCTTGAAGGAAGCAAGGGAGGAAGCAATACAAAGGTACTGTGGAATGGAGTTCCAGTGTGTGGGGGCAGAGAAAGCCCATCCACAGATGGTAGGGCAGGTCGGGGTAGGGGACATGGAGCAGACCGGAGCCTGCTGAACTGAGGGGGGAGACAGCAGGTTGGCGAGATAGGAGGGGGCAAGGCTGTGAATGTCTTGAAAGTGAGGATGAGGATCTTGAATTCGATCCTCTGGGAGATGGGGAGCCAATGGAACCGGGCGAGGGTGGGAGCGATATGGTGAACTGCAGCTTATGAAGAGAAGAGCCGGGAAGGCTGACGAGGAGGGAGTTTCCATAGTTGAGCCTTAATATGACGAATGCGTGGACAAGGATTTCGGCAGCCTGAGCGGCGAGGAAGTGGCGGAGTCTGGCAATGTTGCGGAGGTGATGGATGGTGCGGATGTGGGGGATGAAGGACAGTTCAGGGTCAAACAAGACAAGCTCTTGTCACTATCATTTAGGTCAGAGAGAAGACAAGACATAGTGGAGAAGAAAAATGCAAAATACTTTCAGATGCCTGAAATCTATAACAAAACAGAAGTTACTGGGAACACTCAGCAGGTCAGGCAGCATCTATGGAGAAAGGAAAAGTGAGTCAATGTTTCGGGTTCACGACCCTTTGTCAGAATTCAACTCAGACATAGCGGTCACCAGCTTTTGGGTCAGTGAGCAGAAGCATGTGGATGCAAGTATAGGCATGGCTGCATGATTCAAATAATCCTTACTCTTGGCAAAGCACCTTTCATGTCAGGAGGACGTCTCAAAGGCACTTCACAGGAATTTACTTGAAGTTACTGTCTTTGTAGGAATTAAAAAGAAATCGTAGAAATTTACCCCGCAGAAAAAGGCCAGTGTTTCAGCTCCCTCAGGATGCTTTCAGTCCTATTTACCTGACCTTTCCCCACACCCCTGAGCTGACTCTTTTTAAAGTATCTGTCCCTCTTGTAGGCCAATCTGCCTCAAACATCGCCTCCTGTCAGGACATGCCATATCCTGACTACCCTTTACATCAAAACATTTCTCCCAACCTCGACATTTAGTCGTTTACTAATTATCTTAAATTGATGCCTTCTTATATAAAGACTACTGAGTATTTTGTAGGAAAATGTGACAGCTATGTGCTTCAAACAACTTGTAAGTGAATTACTGGAGCTCCTGGAGCTCAGTTGTTATAGCACTCGCCTTACATGTGTGAGACCTGTGTTCGAATCCAAGCAGGTCAAGGCAAAACCTTGGGCAAGTTTCCTTACTCCACACACCTAATAATAATCCTTAAAAAAAAGTGGTCATTTTCAATCCATGACTGTTTATGGGACATTGCTGTGCGCAATTGGCTGCTGCATTTCGCCCACAAATATAGTCAATTCATTTTACAGTATATTCTGTGAAGCGCTTTGAAACGTCTAGAAGACATGAAAAGCACAAATCAAATGCAAGGATTATTACTATTATCACTGATTTAAAATATTTGTTAAAAGAAACAGGGGGAGGTTAGGAAAAATGTTTTCACCCAGCGAGTAGTTTGTATTTAGAATGCATTACCTGAAAGGGTAGTGGAAGCCGACTTAAGAACAACTTTTAAGAGAGAAGTAGATGGATATTTGGGGAGGACAAGTTTGCAGGGCAATGGAGATGAATTATTCTAAGAAATATAACCATTCTGAAATCATGTAGTTCTTGAAGTGAAGCACGCAAGTGCTGACACAATATGCACAGAACATGTTGCTTGCAACACACGTGTATTCTGCAAAAAAAGGCAATCTTGTGTTTTTGCTCATCTTATTTATTTATTTGTTGTTAGAGCAATCACCCAGCAAGCGAGAGACCTGGGTTTGATTCCCAGAAGGGAGAAACCTTGGACAAGTTTCCTTACTCCACACGCCTGATAATAATGCCTTAAGGAAAAAGCAATAATGATTTGGTCACTTCAATCCAGTGTCCATGTTTGTGGGACACTGCTGTGCGCAATTGGCTGCCGCGTTTCGCCCACAAATATGCAGTGAATTCACTTTAAAGTCCATTCTGTGAAGTACTTTGAGATGTCTAGAAGACGTGAAAAGTGCTATATCAAATGCACGTATTATTATTATTAGTAGTAGTATTTTATCATTATTTGTAGCATGCATGCCTGAAAGCATCCAGTACACAGATGCTGCACACACAAATATTGAATTACAAGAGCAGACATTTGTACATATGCACACAAACACACAAACACAGACACACACACAATCACTCACACACACAATGCCAATGTGGCAACATCCATGCACATGCACATGTCCTCACACACATCCATACCCATGCTCACACATTCCACCTATAATGCAAATGCATAAGTATACATCCAGGCCCACACACATTCACACTCATGCACACATACCTAGACACACACATACACACATGTACACACAACAGCAACAACAACAACAACAAAATTCACTTATATAGCGCCTTTCACGTCGGGAGGACGTCCCAAAGCGTCACACACACACACTGTACACAGGTATAAACATTTATGCTCAGTTAGCGTAAACACACACACACACACACACTGTCATGGCCACAGACACAAGATAATATTGATCTATCTAGACTCACACATCACACATTTGATTGGCATTCGTAGAGCGTTTCATGGCAATGTCACTGTGTGACAGCGAGGGTTTATCATGCCTCCATATGGTTAGGATGCGCTGAAAGACACCAGACTTTGATAGGGTGCTGGTTACCACTGGCTTTACACGTCCCCATGGAGTGAGCAGCAGATGGAGTCACAACATTGAACAAACATTTGGATAGAGCAGTCAGGGACGGTCTGTTGTGTGATGGCGTTCGCCAACTCAGCAGCCAGTACCACTTGGTATCCAGATTCCTTAGTCAGCGAGTCTGAGATAGTTTATTCCTAGAGATGACAGTAGCTGGTGTCTACCCACTGGGTGTTACATAATCAATAATAGCTCATTGTTAAATGTGAGTTGATGAATCCACTGTCCCAGTACAGTGTTGAGCTGCACAGACAGACTGGACGTTTATGTGTTGAGTTGGATTCCTGGTCTGTGTTCCAGGAGAAAGGGAGCTCGATTGAAGTCTGGAGCAGGAAACCTGATTAAACTCTCTCTCTCTCTTTCTCCCACTCCCCTCTCCAACCCAGGCAGCTAAAGCTGATTCCTGTCCACATGGACTCTTGTAGCTCAGTACTTAGAGCACTCAACTCGCAAGCGAGAGCCATGGGTTTGATTCCCGGCAGGGCAGAATCTTAGGCAAGTCTCCTTACTACACATGCCTGATAATAATCCCTCAAGGAAATAAATAAAATTTGGTCACTCAATCCACAATTGTTTGTGGGACACTTCTGTACGCAATTGGCTGCCATGTTTTTCCCACATGTATACAGTCAATTCACTTTGCAGTACATTCTGTGAACTGCCTTGAGACGTCTAGAAGACCTGAAAAGTTATAACAAAAGCAAAGATTATTATTATAATATTATTTATTATTAAGTCACATCAACTAACTCAGTCCGCTCACAGGATGTGAAACTGGGAGCTTCCCAATTTGTATGGGTCAATTATACAATATACTGAAATATAATAATGGGACTGAATACGGGATAAGTTGATTCCCAGGCAGGGAGAAACCTTAGGCAGTTTCCTTACTCCACACATCTCTGTTTACCTAGCAGTAAGTAGGAACCTGGTAGTTGATTGGCGGATTGCTTTCTGGGGATAATAATCCCTCAAAATAATATATATAATTTGCTCACTCAATCCACAACGGTTTGTGGGATACTGCTATGCACAATTGCCTGCCAACGAAATATAGTTATACATGATTACCGCTGCTCATTTCACTTACTGCTCTCTTCCCGACTTGGTATACATGCGGTAGAGGCTGTATTGTGTATTGTGAGAAGATATTTGGCCCACAAAATATAGTATGTTGGCTGAAGACTTTCATCTCAGTGGATTTCAAAGAGCTTAAAAGAGTGTTTCTCTAAATTGTAGCGATTGTGTGTTTTGTAGGTGAATGTCATTTGATTTTGAATACTGTAGTTCCATAGGATCTTTAATGCCCACATGAACAGGTTTAATATCTCATCCAAAGATCCTTGGACAGCATAGAATGGAATGTCAGCCTGGACTATTTGGATTCAAAGTCCCAACTGAACCCACATCATTGTGACTCAGAAGCAAACATATGACCAATTGAGCTAGGTTGATAATCATCTGAAGAGCAGGAATAAAAGATTCCTCGCAAGACATGAAGTGAAGACAGCATTAGGCAGTTGCCACTTTGTAAACTGTTTTGTTCGAGTGACATCGAACTGCAGCGTGCATAACAGATGGGAGAAATACTGAGTCCTGACAGATCATTACTGAAGCAACAGAGGTGGGCTTAGCAGGGCAGGGCTTGCCTGCCAGCTCATTGTAGCAAGACTTGCTTGCCAGCTCATTGCCGTTGCTCACGGCTCTGTGCTCAACCACTTCTCCAGCCTGGCTGGATAACATTAATGGCTTATTGACTCAATATGGGATCAGTGGACTGAGATTGGATTGCAAACCAATGAGGCACAGCAAATCGTGGCAGAGAGCTATCAACTGAGCTCTGGTTCCTCATGAAGTACCAAATGTGAAATAATAATAATAATAATCATACGTGCATTTGATATAACACCTTATTACGCTGTTGAAACCATTGGGGAATTCCCCTGATGTGAAAGGTGCTATACAAATGTAAATTGTTATAGTCTCAAAGTGCTTCCCAGGATATTATGTTAATGTATATACTGGATATAAACTAAAGTAAACATCTGGATTAGGTTAAGTCAAGTGTGTAGGCTGTATAAATGTTACGAGGTTTTCTGACCTTACAATACAAAATTATACAATACATTTGTGTGGTGCATTTCATGTCAGGGAAGCCCAATGCGTTGGACAGCCAGGGATTTGGACCTGAATGGTGGGGGGTTAGGGGGTGGGGTACATTTTGAGGACATTGCATAGTGCTTCAAAGGTCTTACTGTAAAGTACAGCTTCACACTGTATTTTGGAGTAGAATGTGGGAGCAAATTTACATAGAGAAACATCCCCAAATTTATGAATCGAGTGACCAAGTTTTATCTTGGCAATTATTTGGCCAGGATACCGGGAGAGAGAAACTCTCTTCTCTTTTTGTGTAGTATCATGGAATCTCTTAACTTCTACCTGAAAAAGGTAGACAGGCCTTAATTTAATAAAACATCCAAAGGTATGATGTAACTAGTGAAGTGCCACAAGGATCAGTGCTTGGGCCTCAGCTATTTACAATTTACATCAATGATCTAGACGAGGACATTGAATGTAATGTGCCTAAATTCACGGATGACACTAAACTAGGTAGGAGAGTCAGCTGTGAGGATGATGCAAAAATATTGCAACAAGATATAGATAGGCTAGGGGAGTGGGCAGGTAGGTGGCAGATGGAATTTAATGTGGGGAAGTGTGAAATTATTTACCAAGGTAACAAAAATAAAAAAATGGATTATTTTCTAGAGGGGGAGAGCTTAGATAGTGTTAGTATTCAAATGGATTTGGGTGTCCTTGTGCACCAGTCTCAAAAAGTTAGTTTGCAGGTGCAGCAAGCAGCTAAGAAGGCGAACGGCATGCTAGCGTTCATTTCAAAAGGTTTAGAGTACAATATATAGGGCCTTGTTTAGACCGCACTTGGACTATTGTGTGCAGTTTTGGTCTCCTTATTTAAAAAAGGACATACTTGCCTTAGAGGGGGTGCAGCGTAGATTCACTGGTTAGTTCCTGGGATGAGGGGACTGACCTATGAGGATAGGTTGAATAAACTAGGGCTGTACTCTCTAGAGTACAGAAGAATTAGGGGGAATCTTATTGAAACATATAGGATTCTTAAAGAGCTAGATAAAGTAGATACTGAGGAACTGTTTCCCCTGGTAGGAGAATCTATAACCAGGGGTCACAGTCTTAAAATTAAGGGTCAGCCTTTTAGAACAGAGTTGAGGAAACATTTCTTCACTCAGAGGGTAGTGAATTTATGGAATTCACTACCCCAGAAGGCAGTGGATGCGTAGTCCCTGAACATTTTCAAGGCTGAGACTGATAGATTTTTTTTAAATAGAGGGATTAGGGGATATAGGGATAGGGCAGGTAATTAGAGTTAGGTCAGAAGATCAGCCATGAACTTACTGAATGGCGGGGCAGGCTCGAGGGGCCGAATGGCCTACTCCTGCTCCTAATTCTTATGGTCTTATGCCACCTTTAACAATCTTTGTGCCACCAGCACTGCAGTGTCAGCACAGACTGAGCTCAAAGCCCTGAAAAGGGGCTTGGTCCCACAGCCTTCTGTGTAAGGTTTACCTGGTCTAGGTTGACACCTGGTCCAGTTAAACACATAACAATATTTTCAGATTCAAGAGAGCAAGAGAGCACAGGTTCAGGGCTATGGAGGTGAGGGTGGGGGTGGGGTGGTGAGTTTAGACAGAGAGATCGGAGCAGGGAGATGAACCGCGAGTTATAATAACACAATAACAATCCTTACAATTAATATTGCTCCCTATCATGTCCGCCCTGCCGGGAATCAAACCCAGGTCCTCTTGCTTGTGAGGCAAGTGCTCTAACCACTGAGCTACAGGACTCCACAAGTTGCAGAGAGTGGAGATGCTGGATGCTGTTGGCTGGGAATTCATGTTTGCTAAGTTTGCCACCTTTGAAGGACTTGATCTGAATGAAGATGTGACACTCTGGATTTTCTGGGGAGTTTCATCCAACTATAACACCAGTAACTGGTGAGCCTGCAGACAGTCAGACACCACTGTGATGGATTGATAGATGGAGCCCCGTGTCGGAAGTTCAAACTCCTGTTGTCTAAGTTAACCATTCAGTGCAAAGCTGAGGGAACGCTGCATTGTTGGAGGCTCTGTCCTATCGATGAGACATTAAACCTAAGTCCTCAATGCCTGATCAGCTGAATGTTGATGATCTCACGGCACTATTCGAATAGAAAAGGAAGTTTCTCCCTGTGTCGTGGCTAACAATCTCCTGAATAAACTTGTGTGCAAATTGACTGCAGTGTTTAGCCACAAAATACACATAGTATAGTATATACACAAAATATATCTTCAAAAGTGCTTTGAGATGTCTTGATGACATAGGGTTCTATATCAAATGCAAGATGTAATATTATTATTAATATTATTATAAAAATAGAGCCAGGGAATCAAACCCTTCAGTCTCTTCAGAGGGAAAACTGTATGTTCTCTCTTGACCACCAGAGTGTGCTACAGTTAAAGAAATGGCTTATTGGGCAGCCAATTCCTGATCATATGTTTAATACCACGGGGTCGGGTGAGTTAACATGAGTGAACATTCATTCCACTCTATTAGAAAATAGATAGGACAGTCGGTGATTTAGCTCCTGAAATGATACAGAAATCTCCTGTCAAATAATAATGATAGCAATCCTTGCATTTGATATTGCATCTTCTAGACGTCTCAAAGCACTTCACAGAAAATACTGTAAAGTAAATTGACTATATTTGCGAGTGAAACACGGCAGCCAATTGCACACAGCAGTGTTGCACAAACAGTCGTGGATTGCCACGATTAATTTATTATAGTTCTTTTTGAGGGATTATTATTAGGTGTGTGGAGTAAGGTAACTTGCCCAAAGTTTCACCCTGCCTGGAATCAAACCCAGGTCTTGCAAGTCGAGTTCTCTAACCAAGCTACAGGACTCCACGCTCCATAATTCAATACTGATAAGAATCTTCGCATTTGATATATTGCTTCCATGTCAACAACAACAACAACAACAACAACTTCAATTTATATAGCGCCCTCCACGCCGGACGGCGTCTCAGAGCGCTTCACAATAGTGGATCCCAGGACCGAGCCAGGCGCAGGGGTAGAAAGGCAACCAAAGGCGCGGTCAAAGAGAAAGTTCTTTAGCTGTGATATCAGGAGGATGTCTCAAAGAGCTTCCCAGGATTTTACTGTAAAGTGACTGTGTATTTATACTTCAACTCAGCAGTCCATTTCTGGACGTCCCAAAAACAGCCTTGAAGGGAAATGATCAATTTTATTCGGGAGATTGTTGGCCAGGACGCCTCCTCACCGTGTTGACCAGATTTCTCCAGTAGATCACCAACCCTTTGCCAAGGTTTTGGTGGCCTTAAGAATGAGACAATTTGCTGGGCTGGTTACTGATATCGGTGATTTGCAGTTTTGTATGTAGATGGTAGTGATACAAAAATTCCATATTAGAAGCTGGGAGTACATTGGAACAACAACAACAACAACGACATAATTACTCTTACAGAGTGCCTTTCAAATTTGAATTTCAAAAGGAAATTGACCCCATTTCTACGGATCATGTCACTGAGGCATGTGGAGGATGAAGAGGAGGGGGTACAAAGACAGAGCCCTGAGGACCACTGCATAAGACTGCGTTGGGCGGAAAAGTCATTGGCAGACACAAAGTGGAGATGGTGTGAAAGATAGGACCTAAACCATTCCAGCAGGAACAAATGGAAACAGGAACAGGAGGAGGTCAATCAGCCCCTCGAGCCAGTTCCACCAATTGATTAGAGCTTGAATGATCTTTTAATGCTGATGCCCCATTCCTTTGGATGAGATATTAAACCGAGGTTCTGACTGCCTATTCAAGTGGACGTTAATGATGCCATGGCACTATTTGGAAAGAGATTGGAGTTTCTCTCTCCCGGTGTCCCGGCCAACAATCCCCATAGAAAGTTTGATCATTCCTCAAAATACACAGTCACTACACTTCACAGTAAATCTGTCAAGGGCTTTGAGACATTCTTCTTTTTCACTTGGAAGGCACATATCAAATGAAAGGATTACTATCATTATTAAGAGACACAGGTAATGCATTAAAAATCAAGCCCGTTTTAAGTGTGCTTTGTCAATGCACCCTCACAGCTTAAAAGCACATTTTCCACAGTTCCTGCGGATACTCAATATAATTTACGATTGAAAAAGCATTGAATGACCTTACTTTGAAGAAATAGCTCAGGAACACATCTTTTAGAGCTGAAGGGTGGTTCTGAGTCATGCTAATTTATTCATGGTACAAATTGAACTCTTAAAAATGCCTCTACATCATCTGCCTTCGCAGGTTTCCTCAATGCTGTTATGTTTCCCATTCGATTCTTGTCACGAGCATTTCTTGCATAATTTGTTGATTAAAGTGGAGTACTCTCTAAATTGGCCTCCTTCTGCTGCTTTATACTGTACCTTCTCCTGCTAGGAGAATGGTCATTCTACAATCTGACTGAGCAGCCCAGTCAACATTCATCAAAGTGCCAGCAGAGAGCCTAATGCCTGCCTGCCAATGTTTGCGTTTGCTTTCCTCCTTATTATAGGATTGAGTGCTGAATATGAGCGGTGGTGGGTGGGGGGTGGGGGGGGGAGGGCGGGGGGTCAGTTGACAGCCATTCTTGCCTCTGACAATCCTCTATTCCCTTCTCCTTCATGTGTGCATCAAGCTCTCTCATAAATACATTGATGCTTGTTGCTTCAAGCGCAGCTTGTGCCAGTGAGTTAGTTCCACATTCTCACCACATTCTGTCTGAAGACGTTCCTCTAAAATATCTATGACTGGCTATCATATTATATTCACTTTTCGCTCGCAAAATATGCAGTCAATTCACTTTACAGCACTGTATATTCTGTGAAGTGGTTTGAGTTGTCTGAACGACTTGATCAGGCACTATATCAAATGCAAGGATTATTGTTATATTCCCTTTGATTTGGACTCATCAGCAAGTGGAAACAAAAACAACTTGCATTTAGCCAGCTCCCTTCATGCAGGATAGCGTCTTCAAACAGCTTATTAGCATCAATTTTATCCTTTCACCACCCTAAACTCTGTATCAGGACCCCTTTTTATTTGGTCAGCGGGGTATCCGACACATGTGGAAAGCATTCACAATGCTGAAGATCATCCAAACGAGACAGAGTTCCATGCACCCTGCCTATACATTGAACTTAATGAAATATTTAGTGGAGTGGAACGCACACTCTCTCCCCTGCCTTGTTGGAGGTGCCATCCTTTGGAAGAGATGTTAAACCTGTTGGGTGGTCATTACAGATCCTGTGGCTCTATTCGAAAAGGAAGAGAGTTTCTTTGGTGTCTTGACCAACAATCTCCCAAGTAAAATCCCTCCCTCCCTCCCTCCCTCACTCACCGTTTGTGCACCATTGCCCTGTGCAAATTGGCTGCCGTGTTCACCCACGCGGAAAAAAGGACGTCATTGCATAGTATATCCAGTGAAGTGCTTTGAGCTGTCATTCCAACTGGAGAGCTCACCAAATGAAAGCAATAGAATTCCACAACACTGGGGTAAGACGGAAACAAATGAAGGAATGAATTATACCTCGAGGGGCGCTTTATTCATTGCCATTGGACTCTCTCTGTCACAAACCTGACTAACGCTTGATTTAAATCTGTTAAATTTTACATCGCAGGACCGAGTTCCTGTTTAATCCCCTCCCAATAAGTGCCAGAGCAAATATGTGCCCAGCCTCTAGTTAATGAAGGAGCAGTAGAGGCTGATGTGCCAGGCAGCTGACAATTATTGCTGGCGATGAGAGTCACTGGTTTGTGAAATGCAGGTGACTTGAACTGACTAATTGTGTGCACATCAACACTCATAAGTAGCACCCGAAGCCAGTCAACAAATCCCAGGCTCGAAACCTTTGGAACGATTCATTGACACCTCGTCCCGTTTTAATGCAGGCCCGTGAGGTGGACTTTTTAATGAGATTGGAAAGAAACCAGAAGGTCGGTGCCACCGACTTGGCTCTTGATAACTCAGTCGCAACTGTTTTCGAACAGGACATTTAACACTGGACTGTTTATTGACGAATCCCAGAGGTTATCAAGGAAGCCTTCACTGACGTTCATAATAATGGTAATCGGTACATTCGAAACCACGCCTTTCGCATGGGAACGTTGTCTCAAATCGCTTCACACGAGGCCTTTGCGTAACTGCAGCTCTGCCCCCAGCACAGCACTGAATTGTCAGGCTCAACTGAGCTCAAAGCCTTTGTGGCAGGGCTCGACCCATTCACCGTCTGACTCTGCTGTACTGACTGAGCCAGGCTGATCCGCTGCAATGTGCTCAACGTATCAATGAAACACCAAGCCGAGGAGTTTTAAAGTGACGGAGACTTGGCGGCTGTGAAAATAAATGCTCGCTGTGGTATTTTGTGACATGGTACTCGGGCTGAGCTGGGAGCTGGCCACAACCACTTAATACATTTGCTGCTGTCGAATCCTATTCTATCAGTGTGTCTCAGCTGGGGATTACAGGGACCCTATGGGATTCATAGAAAACAGCCAATACATCAGGCGGCTCATTGTATACACACACAGACACAGGCCCACACACACTCGCACATACAAACACACACGAACACACACACGCATACAACTGTGAATTTTTGCATACGGCATTAGGAGGAATGAAAATAATAATAATAATCCTTGCATTTGATAATACCTCCCCACATTGAGATGTCTCTAAGTGCCACACAGAATATACGGTGAAGTGGATCGATTGCGTAATTTGTATTTTGCAGGTGAAATGTCCCCTGAATCCTCCGCTCCATCCTCAGCAGCCGTGCCTTTAGCCACTACGACCCGAGGCTCTGGAACTCCCTTTCTCACTCCCTTCGCCTCGCCCCCTCTCTTCCCAGTTTCAGGTCACAGTTGAAGACCTTTCTCTTTGACCGAGCTTTTGGTCACCTTCCTGCCCCTGCCACTGGCTCAGTCCCGGGATCCGCTATTGTGAAGCGCTCTGGGACGCCGACCGACGTGGAGGGCGCTATATAAATCAGTTGTTGTTGTTGTTGAAATGTGGCAGGGCAATTGCGCACAACTGTGTCCTACAAACAGTCGCGGATTGAGTGACCAATTTTTTTTGGGAGGGATTATTACTTCTGGAAAGCAATCTGCCAATCAACTAACAACCGGGTTCCTATTTATTGCTGGGTAAACAGAAGTGTGCTGAGGAAGGAAACTTGCCTATAGATTCGCGCTGCCAGAGAACTGATCCTGGGTCTTCTCGCTTGCGAGGCGAACATACTAACTACTATGCTCACAGGACTGCAGAACTTAATCGCAATGACAAATGAACAAGGAGAGGAGAGGTGTCCAATCAATCAATCAAGATCGCATTTTGTTTGTTGGCACTGTAAACGTGATCAGGTTTTGTTTTGTTTTCGGAAAAGAAAATCAGCCACTTTAAGCCCTTCAGAGAAGCTCCAGTCAGCTTGTCCTTTGATGATTTGGACGCTGTTCAAAATGAAATGAACCTTTGACAGTGATCAGTCTGCGAGGTGGGTGGTGAACATCTGGGAGCTTTGTGCTGCCTGTGTGGGGATTGAGGTGGGAGTCACCGAGCTTTGTAGAGGTGACTCATGCCTGTAACGTACTGTCGTGTAGTGCCCGATTTTCTCTGAAGTGTGGGCTAGCGGAACCATTAGTGGATGAGAGACACCCAGTTAGGATTGCGGATCTCTTATGCCTGAATATAGAATCATAGAATCATACAACACAGAGGGAGGCCATTCAGCCCATCGGGCCTGCACCGCCTCCGAAAACAGCTGTCCAACTCAAACCCACTGGCCCGTTTTCTCTCCATAGCCCTGCAATCTTGTTCTCCCCGAAAACTCATCTACTCTCTTAAAAGTTGTTATTGAATCAGCTTCATAAACTTTTCACGCCGTCCGGCATGGAGGATAGATCAAAGTTGTTGTTGTTTCAGGTAATGTATCCCAGATTCGAGCAATTCTCTGGGTGAAATTTTTATTCCTAACCTCCCCTCTGTTTCTTTCAACAATTGTTTTAAATCAATCCTCCGGTTACTGACCCATATGCCAGTGGAAACAATTTTTCCCGGTGCAACCTATCCAAATCCCCTCATGATCTTGAAAACCTATATGAAATCCCCTCTTAATCTTCTCTGCTCCAGGGAGAATAATTCTAGTTTCGCTAACCTCTCCTTATAACTAAGGTCCTTCATTCCTAGTACCATCCTGGTAAATCTCCTTTGAATCCTCTCCAATGCCTTTCCTAAAGTGTGGTGCCCAGAACTGAAGCTGGGTTTGATTCCTGGATGAGACAAAACCTTAGACAAGTTTATTTACTCCACATGCCTATGATTAATTAGAAGTGAGTAACCCGGTTGTTAGTCGATTAGTCAAATTGAATCTGGGAACTCTAGCTCAACAATTCTCAACCAGGGGTACATGTTCCCCAGGGGGTACAAAATTACTTTCAGAGGGTACAGGTGGCAGTTCATTGACTTATTTAGCTCTCTTACTTAGTGTTTTAATTTATAGCCTTCCAAATTGTATATTTAATTGTTATTCCCCTTGTTTTGTATGTGCTAGTTATTTTGTTATATAAGAAAAACTTGGTCATAAAATGCAAGTGGAATGAGTGGGGTGGTGTGTGTGTGTGTATGTAGTTGGGTGGGGGTAAACGATAATGTTGAAAATGAACAAAGGGATACATTATTCCAAAAAGGTTGAGAATCACTGGTCTAGCTTGTGACTTGTGTACACCAAATGCAACAATCAATGTGACTGAATACAGTTTGCACTTGGAAACATACAGAAAATCTCTCCTGCCCATATGATGAAGACGGTAACTCCCGTAACTTTGTGTATTGGAAACCCAGGGGCTTCCAAGCTGCAAGGTCTGAGAGATGAAGATCAAGCAACTTGTTGGTGATCCACTTGGGCCTAGATTTACTCTTAACAACGGACTATTTCAGAACATCCGGAAGATGGCAAATTGCCAAATTCACTCTGACTTTTGAAACTCATTTCTTTAGTTTTTTTTAAAAAAAGAACTTGCAGAAACAAAACACATTAAAAAAAATTCAGTCCACATTCTCCAGTCATGGAGTGAGTGACCAACCTTTTACTTGTTGTTTATAAAGTTGGCCTGGACACTGGTGGAGAGAGGAACTCGCTTCTCTTTTTGATCAGTGCCATGGAATCTTTAATATCCACCTGAACAGACACAGATGGGACATCAGTTTATTGTGTCATCTAAAGGACGGCACCTCCTTTAGATGCAATGCAACCACCCACCCACCCTACAATGGGAGTGTCATCTCAGACTACGTGATTCCCAAGTCCTGACGTGGGGGCTTGAACCCACAAACTTATGACTCAGAGGCGAGAGCACTACCACCGTGCCAGTCTTGACTGCCGCCATGCCTGTAGCTCAGTGGTTAGAGCACTCGCCTTACAAGTGTGAGACCTGTGTTCGAATCCTGGCAGGTCAGGGCGAAACCTTGGGCAAGTTTCCTTATTCCACACGCCTAATAATAATCCCTCAAAAAACACAATCACAATAATAAAATTGGTCATTTGAATCCACGACTGTTTGTGGGACACTGCAGTGCGCAATTGGCTTTCGCGTTTCGCCCAGAAATGTACAGTCAATTCACTTTAATAACAATAAGAATCCTTGCATTTGATATAGCGCTTTTCACATCTTATCGCCGTCTCAAAGCGCTTCGCAGAATATACTGTAAAGTGAATTGACTATATTTGTGGGCAAAACTCAGCATGAGAGTATATTCTGTGAAGCGCTTTGAGACATCTAGAAGACGTGAAAAGCACTATATCAAAAGGCAAGGATTATTATTATTATGATTATTATTATTCGGCACCTACCCCACCCCTCTCCCCCACCACCCTCCGAGCTAACATGGCATGTTGCTGGATTTCTTTCAGGGGCTCTGAATATCCTGGTGCCTGAATTCCCAGTGCTGGGCATTTTCGGGGAAGACATCACTCTCAACTGCTCGTTCCTGACAGACGGAAATTTCTCCCTGTCGGACCTCAGTGTGATATGGCAGCTGACGGAGACCAAGAGGATGGTGCACAGCTACGCTGGCCAGCGAGACCAACAGATGGATCAGGCCAGCAGCTTCACCAACAGGACATCTCTCTTTCACACCGAGCTGCAGAGGGGGAATGCCTCTCTCCTCCTGAGGCAGGTTCAAATCCAGGACGAGGGCAGCTTCACCTGCTTCGTTCGAATCAACGATTACAATAGCGCCCCCATCATGCTGCAAGTGGCAGGTACTTTATAACTGGGCAACCTTGGGCAAGTCTCCTTACTCCACATGCCTAATAATAATCCATTTAAAATCCATTAAAAAAAAACAGAATAAATTGGTCATTTCAAGCCACGACTGTTTGTGGGACACTGCTGTGATTTCGCCTACAAATATATAGTACTATATCAAATGCAAAGATTATTATTCTTATTATTATCTTGGGTGGGGGAGGAGGTGGTGGTGGGTGAGGTGTCTGGGTTTGATCTATCTCCAGAAGGATATGCCTGGCAATGGAATTTCACAATCCAGCTGTACCTCTGTGGTGGTCTTGATAGTCTAGTTACCTGGTACGACACGGAGGAACAACAACTATGTATAGTGCCCTTCACGCAGCTTAGCGTCGCATGGCGTCCAGGAGCAGGCTCTTCACAGAGAGATTCTTCCCTTTCAATTCCTAACAGTTAGGGTGGTCCTAATTGGCCAAGAAGTGGGATGTTTGTGATACTGTGCCGTCAGCCACTACGTGCCGAAACTACCCCCCAAAACTGTGGCAGTCCATCCATGCAACAACAACAACAACAAATTACACTTATAAAGCGCCTTTCACGTCGGGAGGACGTCCCAAGGCGCTGCACAGGAGGCATGTGACCCGAGCTGGGAGGGGAGTGTACGGGGAGGGGTGAAACACGTAGGGGAGGTTGAAGAATTCGGGGTGGAACAAAAGGCACGGTCGAAGAGAAAAGTCTTCAAACCGGCCTTGAAAGAAGAAAGGGAAGAAACGAGACGGAGGGATTGGGGGATGGAATTCTATAGGGTCGGAGCAGAAAAACTGAAGGCCCGGCCTCCGATGGTGGGGCGGTTCAGGCGGGGGCTTGGAGCAGGCCAAGTCCTGCTGAACGGAGGGTTTGGGTGGGCTTGTAGGGGGAGAGTAAATTTGTTAAGTAGGGCGGGGCAAGTCCATGTAAGGCCTTGAAGGTGAGGACAAGGACCTTGAACTCGATCCTCTGGAGGATGGGGAGCCAGTGGAGACGGGCGAGGGTGGGGGTTATATGGTCGCGGAGGCGGGTGCGGGATAATACACGGGCTGCAGAGTTTTGGATGACCTGCAACCTGTGAATGGAGGAACTGAGGAGGCCGACGAGGAGAGAGTTTCTGTAGTCCAGCCTTGAGGTGATGTACGCGTGCACGAGTATTTCACACTCAATATATAGTACATCACCTCAAGGCTGGATTACGGACTATAATGCACAGTATATAGTGCCTGTAATGATGGACACCCAATGCAACCGTCACATTTCCAATATCTGTGTCAGTGGCAGAATCAGTTGTCAGGTCAAAAATGATTTTAGTGAGTATGTGTGTGAGATTATGTCTGTGTATAGGTGGGTGGTGCATTGAAGGCATTTGGTGCTTATATGTAGAGTGAGGTATTTGTGTAAGGTTATGTGTGTATATGGGTTTAGAACATAAGAGCATAAGAATTAGGAGCAGGAGTATGCCATTCGGCCCCTCGAGTCTGCCCCGCCATTCACTAAAATCATGGCTGATCTTTTAATCTAACTCCACCTACCCGCCTTTTCCCCACAATCCCTTAATCCATTGATCCATAAGAAATCTATCAATCTCAGTCTTGAATATGTTCAAGGACTGAGCATCTACATCATTTGGGGTAGAGAATTCCAAAAATTTGGTGGTTGAGAATTCCATAAATGCAGTAAGTGAAGTGGGTATGGAGTGAGGTGTGTGTGTCAATACGAGATTATGCATGTGTGTGAATGGTGGGGTGAATGTACGTGGTATTAAGTGTGTGTTTGTGTAAAGTTATGTGTGTAAGTGTGAATGTAGGTGTATGTAATATGTGAGTTCAGTTGATGTGTGTGGGTTGGGATGGTGCAACGAATGTATGTGGTATTTAGGAAGTAACAGTAAAGGATATTGTACATTATTAGTACAGAACATATGCACATTCGACTATCAGCAAGGTGGAAAGTGAATGTGCGTATGTGTGTATGTGTGTATCAGTATGAATTTCCTTTGCTAATCGCTAACGTTACACTGTTTCCTTGCAGCCCCTTACTCCAAGCCAAACCTCTATTTGGAGCCCAATAAAAACCTGAAGCCCGGGGACCGAGTCAGCATTAGCTGTCACGCTGCGGGTGGCTACCCTCAGGCCGCAGTGGTGTGGCAGGACGGGAGAGGAAACAACCTCACCGCCAATGTCACCACCTCCCAAGTGGCCAACGAAGAGGGTCTCTTCCAGATCAGCAGTGTGATCAGCGTCACTCTGGAGCCCAACAGCACGTACACCTGCATCGTGAGGAACCAGCTCCTGAACAAGGAGACACAGGCTTCAGCAACCATTACAGGTCAGTCCAGCCTCACTCAGGTCAAGCCGGGCAGAGTTAACACCTTGTGTGCTAGGCTGGGCCTTTGTGCCTGCGCTCCTTTGAAATGCAACATGAGACGCAAACGGATTTGTTCCCGTTGGAGGAATAACAATGACGACTTGTATGATCAAGGCTGACTCTGTGTGCGTGTGTGTGTGTATGTGTGTGAGAGAGAGACATTGCATGTGTATAGGTGACGATAACAACAAATTGCATGTATATACAGGTAGCGCCCCTCATGTCAGGAGGACAACCAAAGGCACTGGACAGCGAAGGGTTTATAAAGAGAATTTTTAGTTTTATTTTAAAAGGGATCCACTTATCAAGTTTAGATAGCGATGACAAATTTATAAAGCGTTCCAGCGCCCATGAGGAAGGAATGTCTCAAAGTTCTTTGCAGGATTTACTGTCAACCTGAGGTGATTATATGTTTTGAAGGTGATATTGTCAAATATCTCCCATTCACTTTCAAATGTAGGAACATAGAAATCTACAGCACAGAAGGAGGCCATTTGGCTCATCACCGAGCAAGGAGGTCAATCAACCACACCGCCATAACCCCCCACGCTCCTCTCCTTCATATGCATGTCTACTTTCCTCTTAAAACCCCATGGCTGTACATGGGATGACACTGTGTGCAAATTGGCGGCTGCATTCACCCACAAAATATTCCATTTTACAATATATCCTGTGAGCTGGCTTGAGACACATACCCTTCTGATGTGAAAGGCGCTGTATCTAATGTACAAATTACTATTGTTATTATCGAGCGCATTCATCCAGCCTGGTTTGGTTTATTTATGTGTAAGTGACAGATTGGGGTGCGAGGACCCTTATGACAAGAGGCACTGGAACAATAGATCCTCAAGGCAGTCACTGTACTGAGAGCCACTGTCAGCACAGAGTCTAACTGCGTGGTTTGGAGGCTGTTTCACCGTGTTCTATAAGAAGACGTGTTTGTGAGGCATTAGCTGAGAATGAGGTTATGACAGTACAAACAGCTCTCTGGACATGAAACTGTTGATCTCTCCTGTCAGGTGTTTTTTTTACATGCTCACACACACACACACACAGTTCGTGCTCTGCTGGTCTGGCAAATGAAAGCTGCGGCGTTCGTTTCTTTTCGCAGTGAAGCAGGCTTTCGAGTCATTAAAATGGAAGCGAGTCAATCGTGAAGGAAGGAAGGAAAGAGTGAGAGGCGATGACGGCGGAGAAGTAGGGGTGGGGGTGGATTTAACTGGTGCAAGAGCGATGTGTGGGAAATGGAGAGAAAAAAAATCTGTTGCACAAATGTTCTTCTGTGTTTGGATGAAGCTTGGAAGCTGGTGCCTCATCTCCAGTGATGTTCTGTGGAGGCAAGTGGACAAAGTTTATACGTTCTGCGTGTGTTTCTCAGGTGTATCACCCGACTGGGATTCTGAGTGATAATAATCATTAACTGTATATTTTTGTGGGTCGAGTCCAGTAAAACTCGAATGAGTCTCCTCATTATAAATCATATGATTACCTACGTCATATATTCCCTTGAGTCCCATTCAGTTTCCCACCTAACTCTCAACTCCGCTCCCCTACCTTCCATTACTCCCGCACTTACTGGCTACATTGTATACGGCTGTGTTGTTTACACATATATATATATATATACACACACACATATATATAGCACAAAAGGAGGCCATTCGGCCCATCAAGTATGTGCCGGCTCTTTCAAAAGAGCTATTCAAATCAATCCCGATCCCCATTGTTGTGTGTAAATTATGTTTACATGTTCATCTACAAATGTATAGCCACTGCAACTCACAGTAACTCAGTAAAGCACATTGAGATGTCTTGACAACATGATAAGGATTATTATTATGAAGAACAGTCTGAATCAAGAAAAGGAAATAGTTGGTGGTCCATAATAATTATAACAATAATAATCCTTGCATTTGATTTAGCGCTTTTCACGTTTTCTAGAAGTTTCAAAGTGCTTCACAGAATTCACCGTAAAGTGAACTGATTGTATATTTTGTGGACGAAACATGGCAGCCAATTGCGCACAACAGTGTCCCACAAACAAACTGTAGGGCAGAAAGAGGCCAATCAGTCCATTGTGGGGTGAATTCAGGTGGAATAAATCTCTTCAATATAGGAGCAAGGGGGTTTGCTTACAGTGCATCAGAGTCAGTGGTCAGACAACATGATCAATGGGTGAAAATTACTCCAGAAAATAGATAATTGATTTCTGCAACAAAGTATAAAAATGTACCAAACCTAATCGTTTGGATGGTTTCACTGTGAAACGTGAATCTTATTTCCAGGTGTCTTTCTTCCAGTAAGCAGATTGGTGGGGTCCTGTAGCTCAGTGGTTGGAGCACTTCTCCTTACAAGCAAGAGACCAGGGTTCAAATCCAGGCAGGGGGTGAAACCCTGCGCAAGTTTCCTTACTCGACATACCTAATAATAATCTCTCAAACAAAAACAATAATAAATTGGTCATTTCAATTGATGACTGTTTGTGGGACACTGCTGTGCGCAATTGGCTGCCATGTTTTGCCCACAAATTTAGCCAATTCACTTGACTGTATTCAGTATTCTGAAGCGCTTTGAGACGTCTGGAAGATGTGAAAAGTGCTATACCAAATGCAAGGATTATCATTATTATTAGTATTATTATTAAGAACGTAATAAACTGCGCCAAACGATAGCACCCTAGCATTAGTGTAGAAACCGTTACCACATTCATTTGCCCTTGTCTGCTAAGCTTCCAGCTATTCACACATTTCATCAATTTCTACAACGCTTCCTACATAAATTCATAAAAGGCGCACATACAGAAGTGCCGCTAATTTGGGGAGAAGACAATTTGCGTGATGAATTGGTATATTGTGGCAAGGTGACATTTAATGGCTCTGTAACTGCAGAGATTTCGGAGAGCTTGTGATTTCTATATATTAATGTTTAATAGGAATCACACTCGTACCAGATTACACCATGCTTCATCCCCCTCATGCTAATCTGTTTAATATTGAGTTTTCTCTGTGGCTTGGAAATCCTGTAATCACCCACTAGATTGTCAACAACAATAAATATGTACTATCTCTTACAAGGTGCCCACATATATATAGTCATTTCACTTTACAGTATATTTTGTGTAGCTCTTTGAGGCATCTCAATGATGTGGTGAGGCACTAGGCAAGGATTATTATTATTATCTTTATAATAATCCTTGCATTTGATATAGCACCTTATCACATTGTTGAGATGTCTCAAAATGCTTCACAGAATATACTGTAAAGTGAATTGACTGTATATTTGTGGGTGCCCTATGAGAGTTTATCTATATATACAGTAGAAGCCTGATTATCTGGCACCTGCGGGACCTGACCAATGCCGGTTAAAGCGCCTGCCGGATATTCGGGTGGCCTGTGGCCGAAAACCCACCAATAAAAAGTTAACAAACCTATACAAAAAATGTTCTTTAAACACACACCATACACACCAGACAAAGTAATAACAGATAATAACAGCATGTTATATTGGCACCCACTGTCAAAACCACTCTCCTGCGCTTCTCACCCTCACTGATTGAGGTCTACAGTCCAGCAACCCTTCCCCAAATGGAGGATGCCAAGAGGATGAAAATACGGCAGTGCAATTTCAAAGTCACGCGACTTTACTAACTGTAAGCCGAAGCCCTAGACTCTACTAGCGGCAAACCGAAATACTGCACCTGCGCGACAATGTGGGTTATCGGCTAGCGTTATTGGCTTGCCGCTAGTATGGCTTTAAAGTCGTACGCGCTCTCCATCCCAAAAAGAATTGCTGGACTATAAACCTCAACCGCAGCATCATGGCTTAAAGCGCAGCATCTACCAGCAAAGGTAAAAAGCGCAAAGGAGTAGATCCAACAACAAGCACCAACACAACATTCTCTCATTATGTTATTCTTTATGCATTTACAAATGCTCCACTGCTATTGTTCTGGATAAGTTCCTGTTTATCGAATGGGGACTTTTTGGGGGGCGTGCCGGTCATACGGAAGTTCTGGTGCATCGAGTCACGGATAAACGAGCTTCTACTGTGTATATATATATATTCAGACGCTTGTAGACTTTGAATGTAAACTGGTATTTGGAACTTAAATTTTTTTAAAAAGAAAAACACAATAACCTGAATAAAATGAATTTCCAAAATTCATTTTGGTTCATAACAGTGGGTTAGTGCAGACATCACAAGTTTGGTTTGGATGAAGAAAGCCCTTTGGTTCATCTGATGTTATCTTTTTTCACTGGTATTAAAAAAAAATTGGCCATTCAATCATGACTGTTTGTGGGACACTACTGCGCGCAATTGGTTACACCGTTTCACCCTCAACATACACTGTCAATTTACATTACAGTACATTTTGTGAAGTACTTTGAGACATCTCGAAGAAGTGATAAGGCGCTATATCAAATGCAAGGATTACTACTATTACGTCTTTGAGGTGAAAGATCAATGATACCAGCTATTAGCAATATAAATGAGAGATTTACATTATTAGTCACATTTAAAAAAAATTGTTTGCAATGATCTAACACTACATCACCTCCCGTGGCAAATCAGTGCAGCTGTTCACTACATCAACTGCAACCTCCCACAGACACATACAGACACACACACACACGAACGCTGATTTATAGTGGTAGTGAGTAAGACTTCATTTTAACTGTCTGCTGTTAAACAATAGCACCGCCTAATGTTTCAAACAGCTGTAATGCCCCAACTCTGGAAAGCAAATAAGCGGTCATTTAAGGGTGCATTTATAGAAGAAAAGTAGTTAAGAAAAAGTAGCTGTGGGATCAGAACAATTTGTGATATTCTTGATTTATATACAAATGGTTATGTAAGTTATGATAATGCACTGTAGACTGTTGATTCTCTTGAAGGACTCAATACATAGAGGTACAATGTAATACAATTAAAATTTAGAAGTGCCTTTCAAATTGGGAGGACATCTCAAATAAGCAGTTAACAGAGCTCAATCCCACCCCTTAATTTAGTGCCCAGTCAGTAACGACAAGCGCCTTGAGACATCCTCCCGACGTGAAAGGCGCTATATAAATGAAGATTGGATCGTATAGAGTCCAATTAAATAGAAGTAACAACAATTGCATGTGATACAATACTCTAACCACCAAGCCACAGGATTTCACAGTGCTGGGGTGGTTGCTGTATTGGTAGTATGGCCTTTCGGATGAGACATTAAACTGAGATCCCAGATGCCTGTTCATGGGGTCATTAAAGATGGTGTTTGTCTCTCTCTCTGTGTCCTGGCCGACAGTGCCCCAAATAAAGTTGGTCATTCATTTCATGGTTGTTTGTGGGACACTGCTATGAAAAATTAGCTGCTGTGTTCATCCACTAGTACACAGTCAACCCTGTGAAGCGCTTTGAGACATCCTCCTTACACGAAAGGCACTATATCAAGTGTAAGGATTACTATACTTCAGAATAATAAGAGCTTCTGTTAATAGCTGTTAGAGGCCAGTTGCATGTGTAAGGAATAGCAGGTGAGTAATGAGGCCATTTGCAACCTCTTAACTGGCACATCCTCACCTCTCCGTTCATGATTGAAGAATCATTCCTTATCTTTAACATCTTTCCCCTTCTTCATGCCTGTCGTTCGTACACAAGCCACGTGTGTAATTGTGTTTCCTCCTATAGCCCCAGGGCGTGTTATTCCATTACTCATTCCTTTATTAGTTTTGGGAGATGAGAGATCATTGCTTTGAGTTGCTTCTTGGTTCTTTCCAGTCCCTGCTTGATTTAGAGTTCAGCCTGCTTAAAGGGATGATCATCATTCTCCTCTGTCGTGTTTTCCGCAGAACGCAGACTCTTATTTAATATTTTAATCATCCGCGTGGGCTTCTGTGGCTGATCACCTTTTCTCTTCCTCGCTTCTCACCTCGTCCTCTGCGGATTGAGACTCCCCAACGACTCCCAATTCCTGCCGCTTTCCAAGTCCTTAAACATAACCGTGTCTGATTTTCCCATGGCTGAAAATTTAGCACTGGGGTGCTAGGGCTGGTTGGCTGAATGGCCTGTTTCTGTGCTGTACAATCCCATGTAAATCTTGTGTCAAATCATTATTCATTGAAGGCGGATGAACTCAGAATCTTGAGTCCAATAATAATCCTGTTATGTGATATAGTGCCTCATCACGCTGTAAAAACATCAAAAGATGATTGACTGTGAATTGTAGTGACTGCATGTTTTATTGGGTACAGTAATTTGCACACAACAACATTCAACAAATAGGCATGAAGTGAATGACCAATTTAACTGGACGTTTGTTGGCCAGGACTCTTGTGATGCTTTACTCCAGCATAAATGTGCTCGTCAGGAAATACTTCTTCCCTTGCACTCTCTTCTGCTCATATCTTCTGTTGATTACTTTTACTGAGAAAGTCATTCATCTGACAGACACTGTTGGTCTGCCTGGGTCCATGGATTTAGTTGTCAAAGGCGTACTGTATTCTTTGCCTACGAAAAAGTGTGGACAAGTCTCAGATCAATCTTGAGCGAGTCTTTTAAGGCAAATGGCAAAGCAGTAATCATTTGGCATCAGGCCTTTTATATCTTTGAAGGAAATAAAAGCTATGCAAATGTGAGTCAGATTTACACACTGCAATGGCTCACAAACAGCCTGGAAGGGAAGAAGCTATTTTATTTGTTGGCCAGCACTCCGCAAGAGAGAAATTCCTTTCTCTTTCCAAACTGTTCCACAATATCTTCAACGTCCGCCCGAGCAGGCAGACGGCAACTCATGTAAATATCTCATTCTAAGGTCAGCAACTCCCATCAATGAAACACACCCTCTAGGCCTAGACTGGAATGTCAGCCTAGACTGTGAGCTCAAAATCCCAATGTGGGGTTTGAACATACAGCTTTCTTTCCGAGTTGGAGGCTAGAGAATTACCAATTCAGCCTCTTCGCTTTGTGGGGTCTTTCTGAAGTCACAAAGGCAGGGAATAGGAAGGTAGTGGAGGACTTTGAAGGTGAGGACGTGGAACTTTATTGGTTGTGATGAAAAGCTGACGCTTTAGTCTAGGACCAGCCATGAAACAATTGTATACAAAAAACCTGTATGCAAGTGTTGCAACTAAATATGTCTAGTTTTTGTGCTAAGTTGCCATGTTGGTTCAAAAAGCCCGATAGGATGTAACGCAAAATTTTAACAGCATTATTTTGGGTACAATAATACATGTATTGGCATCAAGCCCTAAGTGCCAGGCTCCGCCATCGTTAGGCATTCTGAGATGCTGTCCCATGTGAAGGGTGCAATATAAATGCAAGTTATTGTGGTTGGGGAATCGATTGGGGAATTATGTTTAAAGGTTTGCGAAGAATTGTAGAAAAACTGCAGGGAGGTGAAATGCAGGGATTCTTGAGTGCTGGTCCTTGGCTTCAAAGTCCTCCATTGCCTTGCTCCTCATACCTCCGTTATTTGCTAACTCCATATAGACCTCTCCAACTGCTCATTGGACTCTGGCGTGTTCCACGTTCCCCACCCTGCCCGCATAACTAAACTATTTCCACCCCCACCTTCTTTCGGCCATAAATATACAGTCAATTCACTTTACAGTATATTCTGTGAAGCAATTTGAGACATCTAGAAGACATGAAAAGCGCTATATCAAATGCAAGGAATATTATTAGTATTTTAGAACTCCATTCCACAGTGCTTTTACCTCATCTCCTCCCTTGTCTTATTCAAGGCCCACCTCAAGAATCTCTTCTTTGACCGAGCCTTTGGTCACCCTCCTAGCCTTACCCTCGCTGCCTTCCACCCTCACTGATCCCAACCCCCAACTCGGATCCAAATCCCTAACTGCCCAGCGCCTTGGGACATCCTCCTGATGTGAAAGGCATTGGACAAATAAATGTTATTTGTTGTTGTTCCTTTACTAGAGGGTCACTGTGACAACAACAACAACTTTGATTTATATACCGCCTTGCACGCTGGACGGTGTCTCAGAGCGCTTCACAATAGCGGATCCCGGGGCAGGGGCAGAGAGGTGACCAAAGGCGCGGTTGAAGAGAAAGTCTTCAGCTGGGACCTGAAACTGGAAAGAGGGGCGAGGCGAACGTAGTGAGGAAGGGAATTCCAGAGCCTCAGGGCATAGTGGCTGAAGGCACAGCTACCGAGGGTGGAGCGGAGGATTCGGGGGATGTGGAGGAGGCCAGATCCAGTGGAGTGAAGGCAATGGGAGCTGGTTTGAAGAGAGAAGAGGTCAGAGAAGTAGGTAGGTGTAGAGGAGTAGAAGGATTTTAAAACAATGGTGAGGATCTTGAAGTCGATCCTCTCTGGGATAGGGAGCCAGTGAAGTCTGGCAAGGATTGGGGTAATGGGAGAGCGAAGTTTAGTGCGGGTGAGTATGCGAGCGGCAGAGTTTTGGATGAGTTGGATTTTGTGGATTGTAGTGGAGGGGAGACCGGCGAGGAGGGCATTGGAATAGTCCAGCCGAGAGGTGACAAAGGTGTGGACCAGGGTTTCAGCGGCTTTTGGGGTGAGGTATTGCCGGAGACGGGCGATCCGTCGGAGGTGGAAGAAGGCGGTGCTGGTGAGGGACTGGATGTGGGGGAGGAAGGACAGCTGGGGGTCGAACCTGACGTCGAGGTTGGGCACAGGTTCAGAGAGTTTTAGGGGCAGGCCGGGAAGGTGGAGGAGGTGAGAGCTGTGTGAATGGAGACGTTGACGAGAGCCAAAGAGTATGGCCTCCGTCTTGTCGACATTCAGCTGCAAGAATCAGCGCTGATGCACGGTTAGGAATGCTTTGCCACTGGGAATATTCTGAAGCTGTCAGCTCTCCTTTATTGTGTTGTGATGAAAAGCCAACAGTTATAATCTGACGCTTGGAACCGACAAACTGGTTTAATGCCGTCACCTGCCTTTGGACACTGTAACATGAATTCTGTGTGCCGAGTCAGAAGGCTTTTTAATTTAGGGATTGATCCATTCAGATTCAGAAGCTATTTCCAGCATTTCTCGAGGCTTGAGCTATCTCAGTGTTTTGCCGTATCTTTAACAACATTTACGTCAAACCCAGGCACTCAAATGGCCTGCCAACATTTGAAGGCAGAAGAATGCAAATAGCGATATGTGTGTGTTGGGAGCAAGCTAGGGGAGGGAGTGTGGTGAATGATCAGCGAGGCTTATCTCCCTTTTATAAACTGTTTTATAAACTCTCATTGTTTCACATGCGACACCTCCTTTAGACACCTGTCAGCAAGCTACGGTATTATCTTATTGGTAATAATAATAACGCTTGCATTTGATATAGCGCTTTTCACGCCTCCTAGATGTCTCAAAGCGCTTCACAGAATATACTGTAAAGTGAATCGACTATATATTTGTAGGCGAAATGTGGCAGCCAATTGAGCACAGCAGAGTCCTACAAACAATCGTAGATTGAAGGCGAGTGCTATAATTTATTATAGTTTTTTGGGGATGGATTCTTATCAGGCGTGTGGAGTAAGGAATAATAATAATACTCCTTGCATCAGATCTAATGCCTTATCACATCATAGCATTGTCTCAAAGACCTTCACAGGATTCTACCATACTGTAAACCCCAAGGCTTCCATGAGCAGGTGTAGTCAGAATTAACCTCCGTTTCTGACCTGAACACAACATGCCCTGAATGTGGGGAAGATGACAAAACCTTAGGTGAGTTTCCTTATTTCACACATCTCTGTCTACCTTGCAAAGTAGGAATCCGATTGTTATTCGATCGGTGGATCACTTTTTCTGGGGTAATGATCTCTTCAAAAAAATTGAAAATTATAAAGAAAAATAATGATTCGCTCACTCAATCCACGATTGTTTGTGAGTCACTGGTGTGCACATTTGGCTGCCGCGTTTCGCCCACAAAATATACAGACAACTCACTTTACACTATGTCCTGTGAAGCGCTTTGAGACGTCTTGAAGATGTAAAAAGTGCTATATCAAATGCAAGGATTATTATTATTATGATGATATGGCTCTATATCAAAGCACCCGTGGGTTCTCCCGCTTCTTGATCCCAGAGTAAATCATTAGGTTTAAACTAGACACAAACTGAAGATGGTGAACATTAATTAGAGGTTCAGGAATTGAAAACAAAATGTGATATTCTGGCAACAGTCACTTAACATTTTGGCATTACCTTATCTTAGTATGTGCTAACTTTATATTTGTTTTGCTCACAAATATCAGTCAATTCACTTTATAGTATATTCTGTGAAGGGCTTTGAGACGTCTAGAAGACTTGAAAAGCGCTATATCAAATGCAAGGATTATTATCATTATTAACTTTCTAGTGTTACTTGCTCTCCATATTCTTTTCTTGAATGTCCCACCAGAAGACCAGAAGACCCTCAGCTCACAAGCCATTTGATGTGATAGGAGTATAGGAAAATGGGGAAGAGGAGAAGGCCCTTCAATCCATCAAGCCTGTTCCACCCATATATTAGATTAGTTTGCTTGCGTGTCCGCAAGCAAACTCCCAAATAGCTATCCATCCCTCGTTATGTCAAAAAAGTTTGAAACAGCAAAAAAAAGGCAAACTAGATACTGGGCTATACTGTGAAATCAGCTGTTCAGATCTCCAAGTATTATATTCAGCCTGTACAGGGGTCTGATCAGATCACACCTACAATATACTGCATACAGTACTACTCACAGTACTACTTGGCTATTTCCTCGTGGGGATGATTCCCAGTGACAGAGGAATGAGTTACGAGCAATGATTATAAAGCTAGGGCTCTTCGGTCTTGAGAGAATATAACAATACAAAATTACTTTTGTATAGCGCACATTGGAAAGACATCCCAAGGTGCTGGACAGTGAGAGATTTGGACCTGAACTGATGGAAAGGCAGTGGGGAGATTGGGATGAGGGAAGATGACCCACTAGCAGGTTATCTTATAACATTGTATAACATATTAAATGGGATTGGAAGAGTGAAGCCAGGCTGCAGTAAGGCACTAGAAGAGGACATAGGTTTACAGTTGTAAAGGACAATTTCAGGTCATACACCAGCAAGGTTTTCTTTATTTGGAGGGTAAGTAACAATTGGAACATGCTACCAGGGTGGTTAAGGCCAGGACACTGGAACTTATTTAATGAGTAGCTTGATGTGGTGATGGGTGGTTTAGGTAGATGAGATCAAATGGGCTGAAAGGACTTCATCCAAGCCAGGCATGTGTCCTTGTGTGGACCACCCTATGTGGACAGCTGCTATGAAAGACACCAGAGCTTTGCACTCAGAACTCTGTGGTCAGTCGCAATCTGCTTGGCTCTTATTTCCTTATTACTGAGAGATCACTTAAGCTCTCTCCAAACTCTCCTCATTTCTTACGGTGCTGAACAACAGCAAATTAAGGTGTGAGAGTCAAAGGGAGGACAGGGAGAAAGAAATCTTCACTTCCAAAGTAGATTGTGACCTGAAGCAGCAAATGTTAATCAACACATCAGTCATCCAGCAGAACACTGAGCTTCCTATTTACTTTATTGATTCGAGGTCTGTATTCAGCCAGTCTCTCAATGGACCAAGCTCCCAGCGGCTCCATTACTGATCACCAACACATGTATTTGCTCTCCGGATTGACAGCCAATTTGAATTAAAACGCACCTTCTAATTGATGTGACATCAGTCAGTCATTCCTTTGTGTATGGACTTTAGTGATCTATGATATCGATTACATTAGATTGGGATGGCTGATAGAAACTCCTGTATCTTTTCGAGTAGTGCGGCGAGATCTTCGTCGCCCACCTCAACAGGCAGACAAAACATCAGTTTAATATCTTATCTGAAGGACGACACCTGTGACATGCAGCGTTCTCCGAAAAGTGGAGTCCTGTAGCTCAGCGGTTAGAGCACTCGCCTTGCAAGCAGGTTTACTGTGAAATGTAACTTAAAATGGCAACCAATTTGCACAACATCAGTGACCCACAGATAGCTAAGAAGTGAATAACCAAGGATTGGCGGTGGGGGGGGGGGGGGGGAAGAGGATTATTACCCTTGGAAAGCGATCTGCCAATTGACTTACAACCAGGTTCCTCCTTACTGCTAGCTAAACAGTGACATGTGGAGTAAGGAAACTTGCTCAAGACTTCGCCCAGCCTGGGAATCAAACCCAGAGTCTCTCAGTTGCGGGGCGAGTGCTCTCACCACCACGCTTCAGGACTCCGAGCCTAGTGTCCTGATGGCGGGCTTGAATGCACTGCCTTCTGCCTCAGAGGCCATGAGTGCTACCAACTGAGCTAAACTACCCCACCAACAAAATGAGAAAAGCATGCAAAAAGAGCACAGCGCCAACACAATGAATTTGCATCTCAGAATCCTATTTAGACGTTGATTACATTGAAATGACATGATTGCTAAACCACTTATGGGTTAATGGCTGTATCCCTACTGCTACTTATTTCAGCTCATTTACCCTGTCTGACTCAACAACTCACTGCAAGTTGTTCCTCCACCCCCCCCCCCCCCCAATTCTGACAGCAAATGTGCGATTTAACCATTTTTTTTGCAAACCGTTATGTCTGCTGTTGTCTTTATTTGTGGAATGGTTTATTTTAATCTCGTCATCTTCCTGTTTTTTTTGTTGTGTGGTGTTTATATTTGGATATAAAGATGTAACTCCTCTGAGATAATACCTGTCCAAGCTTTCGTTTCTGCAATTATTTTCCTTTGCAGACAAATTAGATTACGGATATTATCTGAGGTGCTGCCTCTCGTCGTTTCACCTAATTTACACCGCATCAATTTCACAAACAGACGAAAGGCTTGATTCTAATCTGCGGCAGTATAGAATGACTCATCGCTTCAGGATTTTGTGCATATTTTAAACACAGTCTTGAATACCAGTGTGTCAACCTGGCTCAGTTGGTAGGATGTTTGCCTCTGTGTCAGCGGTGAATTATCTGCCCTAAAATTGTGGATTTAAGCCCCACATGGGGTCTCGGAGACACAAGGTCTAAGTCCTGGAACTGTGCTGTACTGTAGGAGGCGCTGTTCAGGTAAGATCTTAAACCGAGGCCCTGTCTCCGCCTGTTCAGGTGGATGGCGCTAGTTGAGTAAAGAAGAGAATTTCTTTCTGCTGGTGTCTTGACCACAAAATCTCCAAATAAAATTGTTCACTTACTTCACGGCTGTTTGTGGGACATTGCTATACAGTCACTACACTCGTGGAGTCCTGTAGCTCGGTGGTTAGAGCACCCGCCTTGCAAACAAGAGACCTGGGTTTGATTGGAGGCAGGGTGAAACCTTGGGCAAGTATCCTTACTCCACACGCCTAATCATAATTTCCACAAATAAAAGCAGTACTAAATTGGTCACTCAAACCATGACTGTTTGTGGGACACTGTTGAGCTCAATTGTTTGCATGTTTTGCCCATAAATATACAGTCAATCCACTTAGCAGAATATTCCTTGAAGCAATTTGAGACGTCTAGAAAACATGAAATGTGCTATATCAAATGCAAGGATTATTATTACAGTATTACAAAGAGTATGTCTTCTGAAGTATTTGGATGTCCTTCCTCCCATTGTGAAAGTATTACACCAAATGTAAGATTATTTGGTATTACTACCACTCGAAGTGCTCAGTACCAAAGATATTCTTAAAAGTAAACCATTGGTTCCTAAAAATAAACTTTTTTTTAATAAAATAAAAAAATTGCATTCAGTTTAACTTCACAGTGGATTGTCAGCAAACACAGTAACTGTGTGTTTCTAGACAAACACAGCAGCAAATTGTGCACAGAGAGTGTCCTATATCAAATACAGGGATTAAAATTATGCCGACCTTCCCAGCATACGCACCCTATCTTCTTCATCAAAGATATTTGCCTCTTAAATGAGTCTCAAGGTTCTGTTATTACTCTGCCACATTAATAACCTGGTCCATTTGTCCGTTGAATTTTACGCCAAAAAAAAACGTCCTTTTTGTATCCCTAAACTTGCCACGATGAGTGTGAACCCTCAAATGTATGAACACAGATGTCGGAATGAAATCGAGACCCTGGGGTGGTTTGTGTACAAGCCTGGGTGAGATTTCACTAGTTTACTAATATGTACAAAACTGTAGAGCTTTACAGATGAAAAAGTTGTTATTGCGATTGCTTCCAAGACAAGGTGTTTATATTGCTCACTGAAACACTGCCTCAGACAAACTATAATCCTCCCACACACTCGCACAGACGCCTTGTGAGTGAATAGCTCCTGCTGTTGCCTTTGGCGCAGACAGAAATAAATATCTGTGCTTGCACTGGATACTGGTCAAATGAATTGCCGGCAATCATCTTATAAAGCTGTTTACCCTCCTGTGAGAAGGGCTCGCGCTGTGTCTCTTTTGCAGCTCTCATTTTTATGCTGCCCTTTATCGGAACAATGGAGCTTTCATGTCAACAGTAGATGGCCTGGCATGATTCAGTGAAGGGCAATCATGTTAGGAGTTGGAGTCTATTTTGGTTTTGAAAATTGAGAGCCCTCGGTGGAAAGGCCAAGACTCGTAGACAAATAGGGCTCTTCATTCTTGAGGGAAGGCATCACAAAGGAGGCCTTGTAGAGGCGTATATAGGTTGCACTAAGACTGGCACAACAAGACACAGGTTTTGAGGCGCAAAGGAGAATTGCTGAATAGTCAGTTGTTCTTTACCCAGAGGGTAATTAGCAATGGGAACAGCTTGCTAGAAGGTGGGAGTTGAGATCAAAACACTGGATGCATTTTACAATTAGCTTGATAATAATAATAATCCTTGAATTTGATATAGCGCTTTTCACGTCTTCTAGACGTCTCAAAGCGCTTCACAGAATATACTGTAAAGTGAATTGACTGTATATTTGTAGGCGAAACGTGGCAGACAATTGCGCACAGTAGTGTCCCACAAACAGTCATGGATTGAAATGAACAATTTTATTATCGTGATTTTTTGGGGAGGGATTATTATTAGGCGTGTGGAGTAAGGAAACTTGTCCAAGGTTTCGCCCTGACCTGCCTGGATTCGAACACAGGTCTCACACTTGTAAGGCGAGTGCTCTAACCATTGAGCTGCAGGACTTAATGCTGTGATAGGAAGATGATGGGGTAGGGTGGATGTCCTGGGATGTGTATTCTTGTGGGTAATCTGTTCCTTTCATTATCATATCTGTGCTCTTCGTCCACAAACTACTGTCAATCCATTTTACAGTGTATCCCGTGAAGCGTTTAGAAGTGTCTCAACAATGTGAAAAGGTGCTATATCAAATGCAAGTATTATTATTACTATTATTAACCCGCTGGATAAATAAATACTTCCTGGTGTCTGTCCTAATATTACCCATTGGAATTCTAAACCCCATAACGTTGAATTTAATGCAATCTGGGGGGTGGGGGGGCGGTGGGGTGGGAGGCGAGGCAATCAATAAATGTGGAGAACAACCAAGGTTTTTCCTATGATGTGAATCCAAGCCCCGTAAGGACCAACACATTTTTCCCACTGCTCAGACAATATCCAGATATAATTGGGAACATTCGAGTTGCTCAGAGAAACTCTACAGAACTGTACTGTTAGCTTTTATTGGGCTTGTGTTCGAAGCCTCGACGTCAAAATGGTCTAAGCTGCGCAGAGGGAAGCAAAATTATTGATCGGCCACAGTCTTATTAAAATGCAATTGCTCCTGATCTTATTTTATAATCGATGGGAAGCAGTTCTGTAAGATGGGAGCGTGCTGGCACCATGTGCTAAGGGGACGTTCCAGGCTGGACAAGTAATTACCTAAACTGTCGAGGGAGACTTATTATCATTTATTAAAATCAGATTGATGTATGATCTTCATTTGTTAATGCGCGGGAAGAGGACGGAACCAAACTAGGTGACAAATTGTTGTGTGTGTTCTTGTGGCTGGCTGCTGCAGGCCTGACGCAGTTGGTAGCAATCTCGCCTGCCTTTTGAGTCAAGCGAACGTGGGTGAAAATTTGCCTGAGAATCCAGTCCAGTGCTAGGGGTGAGATGCATTGTCGAGGGTGCCATCCTTCGGATGAAATGTTAACAGAATCATAGAATATTAAAGCACAGAAGGAGGCCATTCGGTCCATCGTGCCTGTGTCAGCTCTTTGGAAGAGCTACCCAATCAGTCCCAATCCTCCTTATCATAGAATCAATGGAATCATAGAATGTTACGGCACAGAAGGAGGCCATCGAGTCTGTGCCGGCTCTTTGACCGAGCAAGTCACTTTCATTAACCCCAATCACCAACTTTCTCCCCATAACCCTGCAAACCCGTCTTCCCCAGATACATATCTAGTTCTCTCTTAATGGTCTCAATGTTATATAATATATCCTATAATATAATATAGATATAAAATCCTATAAGGTTATTAAACCAAGGTTGTTTAAACTTGCTTGTTTAGGCTGAAATTAAAGATCCCCTTGGATCTATTCAAAAAGAGGAAGCATTTTCTCCCTGTTTCCTAGCCGACAATCCCCCAAATAAAATTGTTATTCATTTCATGGTTGTTTGTGGGTTGTGAAGGGTGCCATGTAGTAGACGTTTATCCAGCTTTGTTTTGAAGGGTTGAATCAACACAACATTGCTGTTGAAGTTCTTAACAATGTAGGACTCGATGGTATGAAACCGTCTTATGGAATTGAATTTATATAGCGCCCATCACGTGGAGTAGGGTCTCCCGGAGTGCTTCACAGTAACACAGTCTGTAATCATCCAGGGGAAGAGGGAGCCTGGTGTAATTTCTCACTGTAACTCGCTCTCCGCCACACAAAAAAACTGTACCAGAGGCCATTACATTGAGAATGCTCCACAGGGATTCCTGTAGCTCGGTTGTTAGAGCAATTGCCTCACAAACAAGAGACCTGGGTTTGAATCCTGTCAGATCGAAACCTTGGGCAAGTGTTTCCTTGCTACAAATGCCTAATGATAATCCCTCAAGAAAAAAAACAATAATAAATTGGTCACTTCAATCCACAACTGTGTGTGGGACCCTTGCTGTACATAATTGGCTGCTGTGTTTCACCCACAAATATACAGTCAATTGACTTTACAGAATATTTTTTGAAGCGCTTTGAGAAGTCTAGAAAACCTCTAGACTTAGCACTAGTGATAAGTGCTATCTCAAACAGCAAGGATTATTATTATAGAGAGCAAAGCACAGGAAATCAATATGACTTGGACTGAACGAAGCTGCTAATTGGGGGATGATAACAAGACAATTTTAAAAATACTATTGTGGAGTTCCTGTAGCTCGGTGGTTAGAGCACTCGCCTTAACAAGCTGGAGACCTGTTTGAACAAGTTTGAATCCAGGCAGATCATGGCAAAACCTCGGACAAGTTTCCTTACTCCACGCGCCCAATAATAATCCCTCAAAAATAAACACAATAATAAAAATTGGTAATTTTCAATCCACGACTGTTTGTGGGACACTGCTGTGCGCAATTGGCTGCCGAGTTTGGCCCACAAATATACAGCCAATTCACTTTACAGTATATTCTGTGAAGCGCTTTGAGACGTCGATAAGACATGAAAAGCGCTATATCAATTGCAAGGATTATTATTATACATAGAATCAAAAGCTATTCATCACGACAAACAACCCGCGATTATTTTATACCATAGAGTGAGATATGTGTGTTCCCTTTGGAATCAAATTGTGATACAGTCAAGTGCAGAGTGGTTGTGAGACGTGACACATGTTATTACTGAAAACCCTCCTCCCCCCTCACCCCCATTGGCGATTTTACGAACTATAACGTTTATACTGCCACATACGACCGCATTCAATTTGACGATCGATATATTTCTTGACCTTCTCTAGTCATTATAATTATTATTACTACATCAAACCAAGTATTGTAATAATAGACATTTCATCAGCTCTTTGCAGTTTGGAGATACTTGCCCCCTTGCCCCCATTACCTTGGTCAATATCCCCCGAGGAATCCCACTCCCTGAGCCAGGATTGGCCGGCACGTCACGCAGAGAGAGACAGTTCCAGGCCACGAGTCATCAGTCACCGCTGGAAAGTGTTTTGTCACTGGTTATTGTCTGAAAGCAAGGAGGTGAAATACACGATACAGGTTAACCCTCGGGTTAATCTGGATGAAGCTACTTAACAGTCATACTGAGTGTACAGGACACTGTCAGACACCGGTCCCTGAGTCCATTTGAATCAGTTGTGATGAATAGCACTTAATGGGGGGAGAGTGGGAGGTGGGGGTGGGGGGGGGGGGATCTGATTGATAGCATTGTCTAATTCCCATTATGGGGAATCGTAATGAGCAGCATTCTGCTGAAATAAGTAGATGTGAGGAAGGTTGGCTTGCAATGTTCTTTCTGTGCGGAACCCGAATTATTATAATAATGATGTTAATCCAAACATTTCATCTGTCAGGACTGATATTATTATTATGATTTGGTTGGAAAGCCCTAAACCAAATGCAAGATCATTTATTTAAATTATCGATTTATCTGTTAATTATGTCTGCAGGATGCCTCAAAAGTGCTTTGCAGAATATTTTGTGGGAGAACGTGACACTCCCTTTGCACAAAGTACAAGCAGCCACGAAGTGAGTGACCAATTGTAGAATAACAAACCTTTGAATCACACCTTTGAGATGTCCCAAAGCACTTCCCAGGATATACCGTAAAGTGAACTGACGGTATAATCTGCGGGCGAAAGGTTCTGTGGGATTGTCGGCGAGGACGCCGGGAGAAACGACCTCTTTTTTTTTTGAATTATGGGAGATTTGAGCATCCATCTGAACAGGCTTAACAACAACGACAAAATTAGATTTCTATAGCGCCTTTCGCGTCGGGAGGACGCCCAAGGCGCTGGAAACATCTCTTCCAAAGGACGGCAACTCTGACAATGCGACTCGCCCCCAGCACAGCGATGGAGCGTCAACTTGTGTTTGAGCTCAAAGTCCCGAGATGTGACTGAGTGCAAACAACGTGGTTGTCAATGCCATGGATTACCAGGAGGTGTCATTGTTTGTACAGGCTACTCACTGAGCACAACCAGGCATAGGTCTGAATTACTCCTGTCAGTGCTTACAACTGATTGTAAATGTGTGCGTTTCTCCCCCACTGTTATTGCTGCAGAAGGACTGTCACTCTTTCCATCAAATCAGGCGAAAATGACTTCGGTTTTTATTGGATTTGTAGATGTGGAGGGGCAGATAAAACATTGGAAATCAATCAGTGAATAAGTTTTTTTGGAAAAAAAACAGAACGATACGCTGACTTCTACACTTTATCAGAACGCTAAAAGTTAGCCTGGGAAATGTTAACCCATTATTCTCTTTCACTATCTGATTGACATGCCCTGCATTTCTGCCGTTTTCTTTTTCGTTAATTGATCGATATTTGCGGGCATGTGTTCTACGTTTAGCACCTTTTCCTGTCTGCGGGTCGTCTCAAAGCGCTTTACTGTGAAGTGTAGTGACTGTACTTTTGCAGCTGAATGCAGTCGCCGGTTTACGCACAGTCACGTCCCACAAACGGCCAGGAAGGGAATCAAGAATGAAACTATTTACAGCCGCAAAATTATGTCAGGTATTCGTCTGTAAGACTTTTGTGACTTGAAAATGAGCATTGTGCAAAGTAGTGGAAAATTCTTAACTTCGCTCCTGATGTGGAAGCTGGCTCCTTTCCAAATTTTAAAATACTGTAATAATAATTCTTGAATTTGACGTAGCGCTTTTTCACGTCTTCTGAATGTCTCAAAGCGCTTCACAGACTATACTGTCAAGTGAATTGACTGTATATTTGTGCAAAAAGGGAAAGGAGTTTCTCTGGGGGTTCTGGCTCACAATCCCTGTAAATAACACGAGTTGTTTACCTTCTGGCTATGAAGTTTGTCGATCTCAATTAGATTTCGCCCACAAAAAGCCTAGTCAATCCACCTTACAATATATTCTGTGAAGCGCTTTGAGATGTCTTAACAAAGGCTTATTATTATTATTATTGACAAATCTCCATCTCAGCTAAAGGTAAAGCCTGCTAGATCACGCACATGGTGGGGGTTGAAAAACCAGGGAGAGCAATGTAAATATGTTGTACATATTACAACACAGATAACACCGTGCTGGGTAATTGCAAAGCATAAGAGAACCATTCTCAACAATTTATAACAACAATCCTTGCATTTGAAATAGTGCTTTTCACATCTTCTAGACATCTCAAAGCACTTCACAGAATATACCGTAAGGTGAATTGACTGTACTTTTGTAGGCAAAACGCAGCAACCATTTGCGCACAGCAGTGTCCCACAAATAGTCATCGATTGAGTGACCAAGTTATTTTCGGTTTTTGTTTTAGGGATTATTATCCCCAGAAAAGTGATGCACCAATTGACTAATAACAGGATTCCTACTTACTGCAGGTAAACAGAGATGTGTGAAGTAAGGAAACTATATCTACTGAGCTACAGGAATCCTGTATGGATAATGGATACAATTGGGAAAAGTATGTTAGCAAAACAAAAACAATCCAACTCGCTTTCCACGTGACACGTTCCATGTTTTTCTTTGACTGAACAATAGGGTTTGATGTGTGTTGTTTTGCTTCCAAAGCGTTGAAGAGTACTCGAGCTATGCCTAAAGGGCTAGCATTTCCTCAGCTGCTGTTGAAGTATAGCTGTACGCACACACGTTCCCTGTCTCTTCACCTCCCTTAGACCTTGAGGCACAATTAAGGAGTTGGCTCAGATTGGTCCAACTGCAATTACAGTGCCTTGAGAAATGCCAGCTTTGGATCAAATACAAATTCGCTCCGAAGTTCGAACATTAAAGTGGATTAATTAATGTCCAAACAAGCTGCAATTATCCAATCTGAAACACATTTCTGGCTTGCTTTGCTGAATGGCTGCAGGTTAGCCCCTGGTGACTAATGATCTTCACATGCAAAGGATCACAGCACCATGTAGTTTAGAGGTTAGAGCACTCGCTTCGCAAGGAAGAGGACGTGAGTTGGATTTCTAGGGCAGGGCGAAAAGTTTCCTTACCCCACATGCCTCTCGTCCACCTAGTAGTAAGTACGTTTATGGATAAAAGTAATCATAATCCTTGCATTTGATATAGTGTCTTATCACATGGTTGCGATGTCTCAAAGCGCTTCATGGGGTATACTGTAAAGTAGAATGACTAGATATTTTGTGGGCGAAACGCAGCAGCCAGTTGCAACTTAGAAGTATGCCAAAACATTTTTTTAGAGGGATTATTACCCCTTGAAAGCGATCTGCCAATCAACTTAATAACTGGGTTCCTAATTACTGCAAGGTAAACAGAGGTGAGTGGAGTAGAAAAACCTACTTCAGATTTTTCCTTCTTAGATTCAGTCGATTGGCAGATCGTTTTTCCGAGGCTAATAATTCCTTCAATTTGCAATGGAAATAAAACAAGTTTGGTCACTCAATCCACGACTGTTTGTGGGACACTGCTGTATGCAATTAGCTCCCTCATTTTGCCCACAAAATATACACTCAATTCACTTCACAGTATATTTTGTTTACATTGAGATGTCTCGGTGACCTGCTATATAAAATGATGATTATTATTATTACTATTTACTATTATTGTCATCTCCCACAAGCCGTTCAGAAGGCAGACATCATTTTTTCCCCTCTCTGACACGTGATGTTGGCGATGGGCTCTTTTGGTCCTGTGGGCAGAGCTATTCTTAAAACATTAATTCGCTGCATAACTCGTTGCACAGAATGACAGCCTACATGCCAAAGGCAGTTTATTGTACTTCTGAATGACTGTAATTTTATATACTGTATATATCTATATATATATACTATATATATAGATATATATCGTGTATATAAAAACCTGATATGTAATAGAATAGTGCTTTCTGTTAGCCTACTACTGCACATTTTAAAGATGATCAAAGTCCAGTTGTTCAGATAAAGATTGAAGCTAATTGTGCAGCATTTGAACAAACGGAGGCTTGGTGGAGGTTGTGAAAGGTACAGCAGGCGGCTTGGAGCTCAGCAACCTCATCGCTCAGCAGTCACACACAGGGGACAAAATTGCCTGTAAGTGGCTTTGTTCATTCGCTCTGAATGATTTTTATGTGCTCCTGAATGGCATTTTTTACATCCTCGCGAAGAGATCTCCTTTAAGATGTCCGGCTGGTACAATAGGGTGAAAAAGCATCGTTTAAGTCATTATTATTATTTATTATTATTTTTATATGGGATTTTCTATTCCACTATTGACCCAAATGAACGTACATTGGAGTGGAGTTCCTGTGTGAGCTCCAGCTTCTTTATTAAGAAATTAGACGTGACCCTATCAATGTTTATAACAGTAACAGGTCTTACAATAATAATAATTTGGGGATGATTTGATGTAGCGCCTTTTCACATTGTTAAGACATCTCAAGTGGCTTCACGGGACATACTATAAAGTCATTTTTTGTTTGTTGAGATATTATTAACCTGGAAAGTGATCTGCCAATCGACTATCAAACGTCTACTTACTGCTCAGTAAACAGACACGTTGGAGTAAGGAAACATGCCGAGGGTTTCGCCCTGCCCAGGAATCAAACACGGATCCTCTCGCTTGCGAAGGAAGCACGCCAACTACTAAGCTGCAACCGTATATAATTATATAACTGCAAGTAGTTGTTGCTGTCTTGTCTGTGAGCTGGTTCACAGCCTCAAAAGGAGGAATAAATTTATGCCTGTGTTTATTTTGCTGTGCAAATTGTGCACGACTCTCCTATCCCATCTGTATTCTGGAGCTCCTGGAGCGTGGTGGTTGGAGCACTCGCCTTACAAGCGGAGGGCGAAATCTTGGGCAAGTTTCCTTACTCCACACGCCTAACAAAAATTCCTCCAAAAAAAAGATAATAATAAAAATTGGTAATTTCAATCCACAACTGTTTGTGGGTCACTGCTGTCCGCAATTGGCTGCTACGTTTCGCCCACAAATATACAGTCAATTCACTTTACAGTACCAAAACAAAAGTTGCTGGGGAAACACAGCAGGTCAAACAGCATCCATGGAGAAAGGAAAAAGAGTCAACGTTTCGGGTCTACAACCCTTCGTCCTTTTGTTTTTGTTTCAGATTCCCAGCATCTGTAGTATTTTGTGTTTTGTTTCACTTTACAGTATATTCTGTGAAGCGCTTTGAGACTCATTAAGATGTGAAAAGTACTACATCAAGTGCAAGGATTATTATTATTATTTATTCAGAAACACGTGAATAGCTTCAGAAACCCTGCTTCCAAATTAACACTGGATATAAGAATTCAGAACCACATGTAATAATCCTTGCATTTTTATATTGATTTTCCTGTCAGGAGGACACTTCAAAGTTTCGCGACTATACCTCTAGGCAAACACGACAGGTTATTTGGGCAGTACAATGTCCCATAAGCAGCCATGAAGTGAATGATCTGTGGAATCGCTAGCCAAGACATGAGGAAACACTTTTCTCTTCTCAAGTAGCACCATGAAATCTTTCACATCCACCTGCATAGGCAGACAGGAATTTGGTTTAGCATCTCATCCAAAGATGGCACCTCCGACAACGCAGCCCTCCCCCAGCGCTGCATTGGAGTGTCAGCCACATGAGCTCAAAGTCCCAATGCAGGGCTTTGAGCTGACAAATTTCTGCCTCGGAGGCGAGACCGCTATCGACTGAGCCATGTTAATCAAGTAAATCTAGACCAGGGTGAAATTTCTACCCCCGTTCATTAACAGCTGCCGAACATCGGAAACAATAGCGCTTCAATAATTGATCACCTTCAGAGCCTGCTGTGCAAATGCAATTGAAAGCTGATGAAAAGCGAGGTTGCTTACAACAGATGAGAAGACGTGTGTCCTCTGAAATTATCTCCATTGCCTCACTTTCACTTTAATATCCAATTAATTTACCCCCCCTGCTGCATTCCCAACAAATTATCTTGAAGGAATACAGCCATACCTCCCTATGGCCCTTCTATTAGTGCAGCACAGCTACTTTGGCAGTAAATTAACCAGGGTTTCAAATGCACTACAGAGACTTGATGATAACACTGGAAAGCAAGTAATTCACAGGTGTCCCGGGAACACAGGGATTGGACTTCTTAACAGAGGCATTGAGGCAGTAAACGCACAAGGACACTTGCGAATAATGATAATATAATAATCATTGCATTGGATTGGTGGAGCCGCGTAGCTCAGTAGTTAGAGCACCGACCTCAGTCTTTTCTCAGCGAGGGAATTCTTCTGTTCTTCCGTTCTTCTGTCAGGAAGGCATTCCAAGGTGCATTCAACTTCAACAAATTACATTAGGACACATCAGGGCACTTTAGGAAAGTGGCTAAAGGTGCAGTTAAAAGTCTAAATTGATCATTTCATTTTGCGGGATAGAGAAATGTCGCTTTGGGGCAGGAGGTGCGGGGGCACGTTTGAGACCGGGGCTTCAGCGTATTGTGGTGACAATTAACAATTAATAGTAGGCCTAACCAAGCCCAAAGTGCTTGAGTTTTTCCACGGTGTGGAAGCTAGGCTAAGGTCCTTGACAACTGCAGAAACTACATTGGAAATGTTTTGGATCAATGTGTATTGATGGCGCTGTAATCTGCTAACATTTTTCGGGTTAGCAATTATTCTGTATGGATCCAATAAGTCAGAAGAAGCAGTATGAAGGGAGAGGACACGGCAGCTGATTTGGTAGCACTTTGGCCTTCAGGTCAGTCGATTGTGAGTTCACGCCTCACTTTGGAACTTTGAACTTACAGTCGAGGCTGACACTTCAGTGCTGTGCTGGGGGGAGCACTGCATTGTCAGAGGCACAGCCCTTCGGAAGAGAAGATGAATTTAAATCTGTCTATTCAGGTAGATATTATAGATTCCTTGGGACTATTCAAAAACAGAAGGGATTTTATTGCTGATTGTCGGATATTGGCTGCTGTGTTTGCCTACAAAATACACAATCATTACGTTTAACATTAATTACAATAAAGAGCTTTCAGTGTTAGGCGCTTAAAAGCCCTTTAAGGTCTTGCTCCTTCCTACCTCATTGACCTCCTAATATCCTACCAACATGTCCGCTCCCTCTGGTCAGCGGGCTCCGGCCTGCTTCATGTCCACTTCCTTGCCCGCCCCATCATTGGCTGGCGACCTGTAGCCTCTCTGCCCCAATCCTCTGGAACTCCATCCACAGTCCCTCCACCTCACACCCTCCCTTGCCTCCATCAATACCCATCTCAAGATCCTCCTCGTTCACCATGCCTTCGATCTAGGTGCAGATCCCTGATTGTCCAGTGCCTTGGGACGTCCTCCAGACTTGAAAGGCACTATACAAATATAATCTGTTGTTGTTTCTTATTGATGTTCCAAATGCAAGGACTATCACTATTTATTCACTCAAGGAGCTGAGACGGAGTTCAAATGAGCCAAATCACGGGGGATTCAATAGACAAGATAGCTAGGAGCAGTGAACACTGTACTGCATCACACAGTATCATCCAGAAAGGAGTGGGTGGAACAATGCCATCAAAGGAAGGGTTCACCATAACAATAAAGGCAATGCAAAGCTTTCATTTGGCTTGGCTTACTTCTCAACCTCCAGTACCCACTTGTTTTCCAAACACTCTTGCATGAAAGCATGGCCTCTATTGAACACCAGCGATCACTAAAACCAGCAAACTCTGCATGGCAGATCTGATTTCTCATCATAAACACTGAGTCAGAGATGATCCTCAAATGTCCTCGGGAGCGGGGGTTGGGGAATGGAAGGACTTTGGAGTCTCGCAGTGTAGTGCCTCACGCACTCAAGCACACTTGCCTCACTAGTGAGAGGACCTGGGTTTGATTCCTGTAAGTGGTTAAACCATAGGCAAGTTTCCTTACTCAACACACTTCTATTTACATGGCAGTAAAAAGGAACCCGCTTGTTGGTTGATTGGCGGATTGCTTTTTGTAGCTAATATTCCCTTCAAAAATATTTGGACACGACTGTTTGTGGGACACTGCCGTGCGCAATTGGCTGCCCATTTCGCCCACAAAATAAACAGTCAATTCACTTTCCAGTATATTCTGCGAATCACTTTGAGACATCTCAAAGACATTATATGACGCTATATCAAATGCAAGGATTATTATTTGTCATTAAAGACATTGCTGCTCTATGAGAGGTGCCATCCTGAAGATGAGACTTTAAACCGAGGTCCCATCTGCTTGTTCAGGTTGACGTTAAAGAATCGCATGCTTTTCGAAAAAGAAAGGGAGTTTCTCTCTGCTTGTGGCAGTTTGTGGGACACTGCTGCGGGCAAACTAGCTGCTGTGTTTGCCTAACAAAAAAAAACCTCCAAAAAATAAAACCGAATCCTGTAAAGTGCCTCGAGACAAACTTCTGACTTCAAAGGCGCTATATCAATGCAAGGTTTAAAATACCAGAGCAAATATTGAAGCCATTAACCCAGTGACAGCGCTTCCATTGTCAGGAGGTAAAGCAGGGTTGAACTCTTTGTTCTAAACACAAAGTGCAAGCGAGAGGTTCAAAATTCTGGTATCTTCAGAGCCGCTCGCCTAGCAAGCAAGAGGACCTGGGTTTGTTCCCCAGTTGGGCAAATGGTTGGCTGTGTTTCCTTACTCCATATGCCTCTGTTCTCCTAGCGGTATACAAGAACCTGGTTGGTAATCGATAGGCGGATCACTTTGCGGGGATAACAATTTGTTTTAAAAATATTCCCCCAAACAATATTAAAAATATATGCTGTGCGCAATTGGCTGCTGCGTTTCACCCACAAAACATACAGTCAATTCACTTTACAGCATATTCTGTGAAGCACCTTGAGACGTCTAGAAGACGTGATAAGGCACTATATCAAATGCGTTTTATTGTTGCTCAATTGACATTGAAAGGAGATAAGATTTCAGAATGAATTAAAAACCTGCCTTCCACCGCCATCGCTCCTGAATTCTATTTTTCTATAAGGTATGCATCACCAACCAAAAGAGAAATGACAAAATGTCCCGATGGAATAAAGTGGGCAGAGGCAGTAAAAGTGAGAGGTTTGCAGGTTCAACCACCCATTAAAATGCGTTTCATTAAAAGAAATCTGGAGTTTTCAGATTATGATAGTGAGCTTTGATTTTGACAAAGAGGTTTATTAGTTCGTCTAGACATCTCAAAGTGCTTCGTAGCTTGACTCACGTGAAGGGCAAGTTTCCTTACTGTAAAGTCATGCGACTGTATGTATTTTGTGGGTGAGGTTGCTAGCACCCCAGGCAACGCCTGGAAAATACACCGCCAACAACAATGACAACAACTTGCATCTATGTAGCAACCTACACCCGACAGTGGTGGAGTCTGACCCTGAGCCAGGGGGAGAGGGACTGGGGAGGTGACCATTAGCACAATCCGAAAGAAAAGTCTTGAAGTGGGATTTGAAGGTGTTGAGGGAAGGGAAAAGGCAGAGGGTTTCAGGGAGAGGGTTCCAGAGTTTTGCTGCGCAGTGGCTGAAAGCACGGTTTCACAAATGACCCATTTCTTTGCTATCGTATCCGTTAGGAATGGAGAAGGAACAATCTCTGCCCCAGTGACTGGTCTGCCCCCGGACGCTCAATGCAAGTTGTTGTCGCTGCTGAGGATTAGAGAGGAAGGTCTGGAGAAGGGCCTTAAAGGAGGAAAGGGAGGGGACAAGGCATGAGGAGTTGCACAGATTGAGTTCCAGGGGGTGGGGCAGAATGGATGAAGGCCTGACTGCCAAAGGTGGGACTGACAGAGAAAGGGATATAAAGCAGACCAGCGCCCGCCGAGTGGAGGGAGCAGACAGGTTGGTATGGTAACTAACTATTTAAATGCAAGATCCTGTTGTTCTAATCAAAGGCACTGCCTGAATTATTGGGTGCAGATCTGTAAGCCTGTTAATTAGACCTGAGGTTGAAAGAAGATTGTCACACCAGTGCACCCTGCCTGAACACTTTAATCACCAAATAGTAATCAGATGTTTCTTTGTCCTTAACTGTTCCCTAGTTGCTGAATAGGAGGCAACTATGCCTCAGGGTCTGTGGGAGTTCTCTCCAATTCTGATGGAATCTGTTGTCGAGCAACACAAATCTAACACCTGTGCAGTACACCTCTGTGTAGATAAGAGACGAGGAAAGTCATGCACATTATTTTTTGGTGTCAGTCATGCATGTGATACAAGTAAAAACCCATTGCTGTACTTGCAAGTCTCCAAAACAAACTAATAAGAGTTCGGCATTAGTATGGAAATTTTGGAAACTGGTTGGCGAGAGGTAAAGGCGAAGGACTCTCTGAGTTTGGGACTCAAAGTGAGAAAAAAACGTCACATTGACCGAATAACATTATTTGGTGATGGATTTTTTTTGCTGCTGTCATTAAAGGGATATACTGTATCAAGGTGTGTTGGTCGTTCAGATGAGATGCCAAACCGAGATTCTCTCAGTGTCTGGATCACCGTAAATAACAACAACAAATTGTGTTTGTACAGCACCTTAGAGGAATTCCCAAGGAGCAATGGACAATGTGGGGTTTGTGCCTGAGCTATGAATTGGGATCAGAGAGAAATGGAGGGCAAGGGGTTGGAGGACCAATAGTGTCTGGACCAACAATCACTAGGTAAATTGGTCACTCGCTTCCTAGCCATTTGTGGGACATAGCTGTGAGCAAATTAGCTGTCATAATAATCATAATAATAATAATCATAATCCTTGCATTTGACAGAGCACTTTTCACGTCTTCTAGCTGTCTCAAAGCGCTTCATAGAATATACTGTAAAGTGAATTGACTATATATACTTGTGGACAAAACGCGACAGCCAATTGCACACAGCAGTGTCCCCACAAACAGTCGTGGATTGAAATGACCAATTTATTGATAGGTTTCTGTTTTGGACGGATTATTATTAGGCGTGTGGAGCAAGGAAACTTACCCAAGGTTTCACCCCCTGACCTGCTTGGATTCAAAACACAGGTCTCAACACTTGCAAGTCGAGTGCTCTAACCACTGAGCTACCGGACTCCACGTGTTCACTTACAAAATAAAGAGTGGTTCCACCTTACAGCAAACCCTGCGACGTCCTTTGATATGTCCCCCCGACGTGAACGGGTTTGGATCAAACACGAGGCTAATTTACACAGGGAACGGAATATGTGAAATTCTGCCAGAGAGTGGTCACTCTGTTCAAGTATTCCGTCTACAATAGTGAGGAGGAATAAAATGCTCGTAGTAATCATTATTGTAATAAAATAAGCGACACAAAATGATGCAGCGATATGCAATGAAAAATGTCATATATTACAGCAGGGAGTTGAAATTAATCATGTCTGGGAATATTAAACCCATTTGTTAATACCACACCTGACTGCAGTTACAGTGATTGCCTTTCTCCCCAAACTCCACACTCTGCTTGATTCTCTAACTAAGATAATTAACTTGTGTCGCTATGGTTACCCCCGAGTCTGAAGGCTTCTAAATCAAAGCTTAATGGCGTGGTTATACAGTAAATAACCGCGCCAGTAGAATTGCGTAATATCTCATTTGGACTATTAAGAGTATTCACGATCTTTTAGCTTTCTCTAATACAGGAACCTTATGAATGTGTTTGTCGGCCTAGCTTCATTTGCAGCCCCATCTCGCCTCTGAATGAGAAGGTTGTGGGTTGAAGCCACTATATAGTGCAGGCTGGTCCTCCAATGTCAGAGGAGTGGAGGAGGGCTGCACTATTGGAGCTAAGAACTACCAGTTCTAGAGCATTTTTCTGATGTCGGGCATGAAGTGGGACGTCACCACAGACTCCCTTCTCCACGCAAGTCCATCATTTTCTCTGACAACTCTTCCTGATAGAGGTGCACGGCACGCATGATAACACTCTCCGATGACTTCTAATGTCCCCATGATCCTATTTCAACAACAACAACAAAATTACATTTATATAATGCCTTTCACGCCTGGAGGACATCCCAAAGCGCTGAAAAATCGGGTCAGGACCCAAGCAGTGGGGGAAGGGTCAGGGTAGAGGGAAGGGGAAGGAGAGTAGGAGAGGTGAAAGAGTTAGGAGGGGAGCAGAAGGCACGGTCGAAGAGGAAGGTCTTGAGACCAGCCTTGAAGAAGGAAAGAGGCGAAGGTATTGTGAGATGAGATAGAGTTCCACGGTGTGGGAGCAGAGAGGCTGAAAGCCTAGCCACCAAAGTTGCGGCAGTTAGGGCGATGGACGCGGAGCAGGCCCCCAGAAACTTAGCAAGGCTCCCGTTAAAAACTCATCAAATCCAAATTATAAGCCTTCAGCCAACTTTGAATCTTCGCAAAACTCCTCAGCATTAGCCTCTCGAAGGGCACTCCGCTCTTACTCTTGTTTTCTTGTAATAATAATAACAATCTTTGCATTTGATACAGTGTCTTATCACTGTGGTGAGACATCTCAAAGCAATTCACAGGAATATACTGTAAAATTATTATACTGCAAAGCGTGGCGACTGTGTTTTTTGGCCAAACACCTGCACATAGCAAACAGCCATAACCTTCCCTTCCCTCTCCACATACCAAGTCCTATGGAAGTACTGAGGGAACAGTTATTTTGTAGCCGACAGACATCAACTACTTGTCATTGAGGCAGGGACAGAGTATCACTCGCACCATTGAGAGACTCATTAAAAATCAGAATAACGGCTGATGATACAAAAAAGACGCAAAATATTATTGAACAGCCAGCACGGTGTCTCTGTTTACTGTGTGCAGTGATTAGGGAAACAGGAACCCATTTTATTAAAGTACCAATTAGCTCTATTAGTATGTCATCCTTTAAACAACACATTTTGGGATGTTGTCACTGTGCAGTTAATTAAATCGTTGGCAACTGGGGCTGAAGGATTTGGGAAAAACGGCACGTTTTGCATTGCAAAAGAGTTGGGGGAGAAAATTGCCACTCGTCAACCTGCACACAGAGACGCTTACTCCAGTCACCAACTAATGAGCAATTGATTGCAGTTCATTTCTATTTATGTTTTTTCTCGATTGATATGACAAAATCTTCTTAAGTTTTGTTTACGGTTTTTTTTAACAAGTAGCAAAACAAAGTGAAATAACCAACTAATTCGAGGCCTCTGGGCTGCTGTCCTGCCTGAGGGGCACTCTAATAAAGATAATCATCCTTGCATTTGATATAGTACTTTTCACGTATTCTAGACGATCTCAAAGCGCTTCACAGAATGTGCAGTGAATTGACTGTATTGACTGTAAACCGCGCCTTTGATCACCTTTCTACTCTTGCCCCTGGCTTGTTCCCGGGATCTGCTACTGTGAAGCGCTCTGAGACGCAGTCTGGCATGGAGGGCTTTATATAAATCAAAGTTGTTGTATATTTGTAGGCGAAACGCGGCAACCAATTGCGCACAGCAGTGTCCCCACAAACAGTCGTGGATTGAAATGACCAATTTATTATTGTTTTTATTGAGGGATTATTATTAGGCTTGTAGAGTAAGGAAACTTGCCCAAGGTTTTGCCCTGCCTGGGATTGAACCCAGGTTTCTAGCTTGTATACTAATGCTCTAACCACTGAGCTACAGTATGGGGATGATTCTCTGAATGCAAATGAACAAACCAGTTCAATCTCATCTCATAGTTCTATTTGCTTTGGCTCTACAATATTGTTGAGATATATTTGGGGCTGTCAGCTCAGCTTCTGATCTATGGATGCCCACAGTACAATATACACTGGCTTTAATTTGACACTGATGAGGTCTATCTGAGTAGCAGTAAGTTAACTGGCAGCCAAATGGAATGCTGGCTGTTCCACTGAATAGAAGCATTGTAAGAACACACTATTTTCTGTACAGATGTTTTATACTGCTTTGTTCATTGCCATTAGTAGAACGGTCCATACTGCCCATTTTCACTGGCAAACTACAGTTACATTTTCATTATTATTATTAATGATAATTATTATTATTGTAAGTCATTTAAACTCCAGCTAGAGGCTGCAATGAGCAGGCCGTAGGGTTGGTATTCTGGAGGAACAAGATCAAATGGGCTGAAGGGCTTTCTTGATACCAACTGATCTAGGAATTGTTCACCAGGTCCCACAGCCTGTATTGCGCAGGGCAGGCAGCAAACGTACGACTGCGTGTGTGACTGAGATTCCACATGCAAAGGTTGAGTGCCTTGGCTCCGAGCCTGCTATGCTTGGGGAGAACCCTGGCATCACAGTCCTATATACACCCACACGTGACTTTTAATTCCCCAACTGCATCTACATCGTGGGATAGTAAGCCGCCAATCTATCCGTCAACTGCAAAGCAAACCTCTCCCACCGTAACCATAGCAATCTTGCTCCTCAACCACATCTTTTAAAGAACATCATCCACACATCGGGTCTGGAGACACAGTCCAGGCTGCATTGTTGAGGGATCAGATGGGCTGTCCTTCAGCTGAGACGTCAGATCCAGGCCCTATCTCGGCCTGTGCAAGTGAATGTTTAAATATCCTAAGGCGCTATTTGAAAAGAAAAGGGAGTTTCTCTGTCCCAGTGTCCTGCCCAACAATCCGCCCAGATTAAATTAGTCATTCACATCATGACTGTTTGCCTGACACGGCTGCGTGCAAATTGGTTGCCCTGTTCACCTACAAAAGGCAGGCTCACTGCACTTTACGCTTTATCCTGTGTGAAACGCTTTGAGAAATAATAAACTGCTACATCAAATGCAAGATTATTATCGGCATCTTGCACTTCCCTACCCTTTAGGGCTTGATTTGCAGGGGTTAATGGGAGCAGCTGAGTGGGAATACCCTTTTCCCCCAGTGACTGATCTGTCCCTCGATGTCCTGCTGATGAGCCAGGCTGGGCTGTGCTGTTATCATCAATGCCCTGGAATACCGCAGACCCGCTTGGCTCAGGAACCGGACTGGAGACCACTACATGAGGGTGGGCTCGATTCCGACATTCTGTTGTCAAGCAGGTCAGGTCAGACTCTGCTTGCCTTCCCTCAAAGGAGGATAATCATTATTTGGTCATTTGATATCCAACAAGCCCTCACTAGATGGATGGTAGGTACCAGGAACTTTCTATACGTTTCCAGGTGGGCAACACAGCTCAGCTTGGAATGAGTGAGAGCACGGGCAAAAATGGCAACGAGAGGAAAAATAATAATAATAATAATAATCCTTGCATTTGATATAGCACTTTTCACATCTTATCGACGTCTCAAAGTGCTTCGCAGAATACTGTATACTGAAAAGTGAATTGAAAATTTGTGGGTGAAATACAGCAGCCACTTGCGCACAGCCTTGTCCCACAAACAATCATGGATTGAAATGACCAATTTTGTTATTGTGTTTTTTTTTAATGGAATTATTATTAGGCGTGTGGAGTAAGGAAACTTGCCCAAGGTTTTGCCCTGACCTGCCTGGATTCGAACACAGGTCTCATGCTTGTATGGCGAATGCTCTAACCACTGAACTGCAAGAGCTCAGATATCTTAAAAGATTGTGCTACTCAATTTCTTGAGACTTTACTGAACTCTCTTCCCAAGAAAGCAAACAGATGCAGAAATAACAGCCTGAGCGAGGAGGGCCATCATCGTAACGATAAGAAAATACACCGGAAATATGCCCTTTACAGTATATTCTGTGAAGGGCTTAGAGACGTCTCAAAGACCTGATAAGGCATTACCTGAAACGTGCAGATTATTATGATTCTCTTCATCATCATCAGGAATGTAACTTGATCCTCTGGTCTCTCCTCATCTGGTTTGTGTTTCTGTCTATTCAGGGCAGCATGTACACTTCCCTGCGGTGGCCTTGTGGTTGACAATTGGCCTCTCCATCTGTCTCCTGGGACTCCTCGGGGCTCTGGGATACGTGTGCAGACGGCGAATCCAACAGAGCTGTAAGGAGGACAACGCAGGTGGGTGTGAGCTTTGAGTGCGATGCTGCGACATTTGTCATGTCTCAGTCTTAGAGGCATTAAAATTCTCCCCCTCGCCTTCGCTGCCAGCCCTGATGTTTATTAGCTGAAGGGCATCCACCCCACCACACACACACACACACACACCCCAAAAGGTCAACACATTAACCCCCACAATTTTACCGCTATTCTGAGCTCCATTATTCAGGGTCTGTGAGTAAGCGCTCTGTACTCGATGCTTTTAAATCAGCTGGGTAATAAATTAATCTGATTAATGTGTATTTCTCTCCTGTGAAGTTACTGAGTGTCCTGACACTGTGGGCAGTCTTAGAGGAGGATTAAATGCTCATTGATATACTCAACGCGGCGTTAAAATAAAACAAGCTTTTTTCCAAGCGCAGGTGGGAGGGTTAAAACTAATCACCGACAGTGCGAAATTAGACGTGTCAGTGATTAGTGTTAAAAGCGTTCAAACAAAGAAGCTGCAGATCCACAGGTCGTTTGCTGAGGTAAGACTGACCAGCAAATCACTGCCTAGTAATTGTAAATTTAGCAGTTTATCTGCCCTCCCTCATCCCAACCCTGTTCCCCCCCCCACCCCCCTCCCCCCACCACGATGTTTGGGTTTTGATCCCCAACTGTTCAGCGCCTTGGGATGGCCTCCAGACGTGAAAAGCACGTCACAAATGTAATTTTGCTGTTTTTGCTGTTGTTGTAAGCGAGCTGGTGATGGAATGATTTGATGCAATGTTGGACTATTGTGGTCATCAGATGTTGATTTACCCGAGTCATTCTATCTTAAACCAAGATCCCGTCTACCTGTTCAGGTGAACGTGACAGATACTGCGGCATTAAAGAGAAGGGACTTTCTCTTTCCCAGTCCCTGGCCAACAATCCCTCAAATAAAATTAGAGGACACTCACTCCATGACTGTTTGTGGGACACCGACTGCCGTGCGTAACTGTTTCACCCACAAAATACACATTCAATCTACGACCGTCAGTGGGACGCTGCTGTGTGCTGCCACATTTCACCCCAAAATTTACAGTCAATTCACTTTAGAGTATATGCTGTGAAGCACTTTGAGATATCTGTAAGACGTGAAAGATGCTATATCGAATGTAAGGATTATTATTATTTTACAGTATATCCTGTGAAACACTTTGAGACATCTCAACGATGTGATAAGGTGCTATACCTAATGCAAAGATTATTAGTTATTAACAATGAACTCAGGTTTCCGTGGTTGTTAAAAGCAACTTGCACGAAACTGGCTTGAAATGAAATGTAATAAATGTATTTAAAATATTAGCAAATTATAGACGGACATTCTGAAATTTTACATCAAAAGAGCAGATCTAGATCCAGGTGGAATTCCAACCAAGTAGCTTTTTATCAAAGGACTTTTTAATGTAGCTATTCCTTTTCTTTTGGACTTAAAAACCAGACCAGACTGGTTACATTTAAAAATGTCTGTGACTGGAAAGAAACGTGTGCTCTCTCCTTGGAGAGACGCATATTGCCTTCCTAATGCCGGAGAATATTAGGAGCAGATTGGCAAAGTCTTGAGGATTCTGGAGTGTAACTTGCAGCACATTTGTGGAGTTTCACCAGCTAAAAACCGTATGATTGCACAAAATCATAGAATAGTACAGCACAGAAGGAGGCCTTTCAACCCATTGTGCTTCAACCCGGCTCTTTCAAAGAGCTACCCAATCAGTCCCACTCCTCGCTCTCTTCCCCATCTCCTTGCAAATCTAATTTGCCATTGATATTGCTGTCTGGCAAGCTGTCCACTGCTAGGATCACCCAACACATTAGGGCGTTCGCTAATGCAGGTGCTGTGTGGAAGTATTCCCTTTCCTCCAAGTCCTGTTGATGAGCCAGGCTGGCTCGTGTCTCATCAAGAGAGCCCTGAAGTACTGCGGACCCCCCGGCTCAGGAATGGGACTCCTGAGACCACCACAGAAGGGTGCATTTGCTTCCAATATTCAATTGACAAGCACGTCACCTTGGATGCAGCTCAGCTGTGGAAGAATTATATTTTAATAATTTTAAAGCGCATTGCAAAAATGTATTATGGTGAATTCTCGCAAGCATTTTCGGAAGCAAGTTTGTAGTGATAATATCAATCTGTGCATTTGAAATAGTTCCTTATCACATTGTTGAGTCATCTCAAAAAGCCCGTCACAGAATTATACTTAAAGTGTTTAAGATTGTTTAAATCCAATTAACACCATTCAACAAAGGCTCCATCTCCCCTAGGCAACCGTAGATTCCGGAATGAAACGTCGGAACAAACTGATTGTTGTTAAATGTTTTCTTTCACTGCAAAAGTGTTTTCAATTGATGTCTTTTTGGGAGATCCTCTCATTTACAACAGGACAGGCTGTGTTGTGCTAATGAAATATTGCTGGCCAGAGTCCCCAAATAGCACCTTTCAATCTCATTGGATTCAATTCACTGAATAATAATAATAATAACCATTGTACTGTCTTATCACGGCAAAAATATATATTTTTCACAAAGTGCATTGACTGTATTTGTGGGCAAATGAGGCAGCCAATTTGCATAACAGCAGCGTCTGACGAACAGGAGAACAAAAATTTTATGTACAGTATTTGATTGTTGCCCAGATCTCTGGGAGAAACATTCTTCTCTTTTCAAATATTCCATGGGATCTTTAACGCCCACCTTGAACGCCCAACAGGCAAACCTAATGATAATAAACCTTGCATTGGATATAGCACCTTATCACGTCTTCTAGACGTCTCAAAGCGCTTCGCAGAATATATTGTAAAGTGTATGTTTCATGGGCAAGATGAGACCTAGGTTTTATTGTTCCATGTCCCACGACCCACCCGCCCAACCATTGGCGGACGAGCCTTCAGTCACTCTGCCCCCAACCTCTGGAACTCAATCCCGAAGTGCCTCCGCCTCGCACCCTCCCTGGCCTCCTTCAAGTCTCGCCTCAAGACACTCCTCTTCGATGGTCCCATCGGCGACTCCTCCTCCCCCACCCACCCCCTTGTCCTTAGCTCGGGTCTGCAGCAGTAACCTGTCCAGCGCCTTGGGACGTCCTCCTGATGTGAAAGACGCTATACAAATGTAACTTTGTTGTTGTTGTGTATCCAAAGGGCAGCACCTCCAACAGCACACTGTATCAGGTTGTTAGCCTAGGTGGTGAGATCAATATCCTTTGACTCAGAAGCGAGAGTGCCTCCTTTCGACCCTGGCTCATACCTGAAATTATTAATAGAAGCACAAAGGAAAAAGATTGGAGGTTATTTTGTTTTTGCCCAACAAGTTATTAGAATGTGACTATTGAAAGCTGAGTCAATTACACCATTTAAAAAAGAATTCTATCAACACCACAGGAAATGGAGAAAAGAGAGAGGAATTGGAATCAATACTGCTCGCTCTCACTGAAATAGGGCTTTCCCTCCGTAATGTCCGTTGCCTGCATAAAGTACACAGTGTAACTGCATTCTAATGATGCTCAGCTCTTTATTAAATTGTGTTAACTTAATGATAATTACAGCAGTAAACCCATGTCTCATCTGCCTGATTGATTGGATGACTTTGTGTGAAAGGAGAAGAGAGTTTCTTCTGGTGACCAACAATCCGCCAAATAAAATTCACTACATGGCTGATTTTGGTGTGTATATTGGTTGCTGTGTTCACCTACACAATCAATATATTTTACTGTAAATCCAGCAAAATACTTAATAGGTGAAAGCCACTGAATACGGATCATCAAATCATTGCATGCGTTCTTTCTGGCTTGACATGTCGTTCTGATCGAGCAGCTTTTCCAGGGGTAATAATCCCTTCAATTTTGGTCACTCAATCCACGACTGTGGGACTCAATGCCGTGTACACTTGGCTGCCAAATTCTACCCAGAAAATATACAGTCAATTCACTTTACGGAATATTCTGTGAAGCACTTTGCGAGGTCTCAAAGAAGTGATAAGGTACTAAATCAAATGCAAGGATTATAATTGTTCTTTAGCACCAACAAGAGTGTTATCATTATTAATACTGTGACAACAGTTTACATTTAGATAGCGATTGTCATTGTCTGGAGGATATCTCAAATTGTTGGGGTAATGTAAATACAGATAATGTGAATTCAGGCGAATGTAGTTCAAATGCAAGACTGACAGAATGTGGTAAGGGGATAGTCTAACTATTTCTGCTGCATAAACCTCTGAAGTTTTCTCTCTCTGAACCTCCCACTCATTTCCCCTCCCTGTTTCTGTTGCTGCTCTGTGAGCTGCTTCGAGACACTATGTCATATGAAAGGCACTGTCATCCTCATCCTCAGATTCACTTACATCCAATGAAATGTCACCCTCCCATGCACTCCCTCTGCTCAGTGAACACTGCCTGCTTCATGTCCCATCTTTTCAGTATCCCCCCCTTTCCCTCCCCCCTCCCCAGTCATCTGTGTGGAGCACTTTGAGACGTCCTCCTGACGTGGAAGCCGCTGTGTAAACGCAAATGGTAAAAATGAAGCTTTAAGTTGCGTTTTGTTGCAGACACAACAACAATAACCAATAACAAAATAACACTTGATAGCGCCTTTTATGTCAGGAGGATTAGGCGTTGGACAGTCCCTGCTTCAGACTCGAGCTGCGGATGCATCGAAGAGCAGACTCTTGAGGCGAGACTTGAAGGAGGCCAGGGAGGGGGTGAGGCGGAGGGACTGCGGGATGGAGTTGCAGAGGTTGGGGGCAGAGTGGCTCAAGGTTCGCCTGCCACTCGTGGGGTGGGTGGGTTAGGGGAAGTGGAGCAGGCCAGAGTCTGCTGAGTGGAGGGGACGGGCAGGTTGTTAAGGGAATAGGAGGTCACGGATATAGGGATGGGCGAGGTTATGGAGGGCTTTAAATGTGAGGACCAGGATCTTGAATTGGATCCTCTGGATGATGGGGTTTGCAATGAGAGAAATTTCATTACTGTGTACTGAGGTGTCCATCTGTTCATAAACTCAGGCAATAGTTTACCACCCAAGACTTTCCCTTCTAAAAATTCAGGCTTGTTGCACATTAAGGTTGTTTCTTCGCTGTTGGCACAGTTGGGCTCAAACACTATCAGCTCAAATCTTAATGGGCACTGTTCTAGTAATTAATGCATTCAGTGATTGGCTCCCAATTCCTTTGAAGGTAGAGCTGCTGACGATGAAATCTCACTTCCCTTCATCTTTTCTTCTCTGAACACACAATTACACAATACAGACAAAAAATAAAACACACAAGAGCCTCAAAATGGCTGTTTGCTTCACAACTCTCCGTGGTTCATTGCTGTACACAACTGGACTCCACCCACAAAATGCAGTCAATTGCACGCTACAGTGTCTCCTGTAAAGCACTTTGAGACATCTCAATAATGTGAGACGTCTCTAGGCGCTATATCAAATGCAAGGATTATTATTATTAATAATAAAATCCCATCTAGTCTTCGCCTGTAAGAGCATTTGATCTTGAATGTACATTGCCACAACATTGTATGACACCCTTCGACTGATCTCAGTTTGGAAGCCCGGTCCTTTTTAACAACTGCAGAAAAACACCTTTCACGATTTTGTCTGATCTTACGCTAAGGCAAAACAGTCTACACAAGCTGAAACCAGGTGAAAATTGATCATTCACTTCATGGGTACGTGGGGGAGTCAATACTGTGCGCACATTGACTGCAATGTTCAATTACACAAAATGCACAGTCACTACACGTTATAGCAACTGTCAATGAAGTCCATTGAGCCAGTTGAGGTGCTAACTATACCACATGCAATGATTATTTTAGTATTGCACTTATTGTTGCTATTTTTATCCAGGATTACAGTGTGCTACACAGATGCAAAAGCGAATGGCTTTGACAGACCCAGAAAGGGAGGTTCTCATGAGGCAACATGTTTCAGTTAATGCAGTAATGAGACAAGCAGATTGTGCCCTTGGCCATAGTGTGAATATCAGTGTGAACCGAAAATCCGCAGGGAGGATAAAATGCAAGCTTGCTTCCTATTGTGCCATCAAGTTTTAGATGTGGATAAATTTCAGCTAAGATAAATGTATCAATGAGACTGCTTGATAAGCTTGCACTGAAAATGTGCTTTTTGTATCCTAAGCACAGCTGCAGGAAGCGATGCATAATAACACAATTACATCTGTAAAACGGACTGATGCGGAATCCCGTAAACTTCCAGCAATGTACCCAACAATAATAATAATAATAATAATAGTTGCATTTGATACATTTTACTTGATATTAATCCCTCCATAGAATTGACTGCCAGGTTTATCCACAAAGTACACAGTCAATCGACTTTACAAAATATCATAGAATCATAGAATTTTACAGCACATAAGGAGGCCATTCTGTAGCCATCGAGTCTGTACCGGCTTTTTGAAAAGAGCTATTCAAAGTCAATCCCACTCCCCAGCTCTCTCCCCATAACCCCTGCAAAGTCCTCCCCAAATAACCATCCGCCTCTCTTTTAAAAGTTGTTATCGAATTGGCCTCCACCACCCTTTCAGGCAATGCATTCCAGATTCGGACAACTCGCTGCGTGAAAACATTTCTCCTCATCTCCCCTCTGCTTCTTTTGGAAACTATTTTAACTCTGTGACCTCGAGTCCCTGACACACCCACCAGTGGAAACAGTTTTTCCCTGTTTACCCTATCAAATCCCCTCATGATTTTGAAAACCTCTAATAAGTCTCCTCGTAACCTTCTCTGCTCCAATGAGAATAAACCTAGCCTCTCTAGCCTTTCCTCATAACTGAAGTCCCTCATTCCTGGTACCATCCAGGTAAATCTCCTCTGCACCCTTTCCAATGCCTTAAACTCCTTATTCCGTGAAGCACTTTGTGATGTCTCCATAAAGTGATAAGACACTAGACCAAATACAACAATGATTATTATTATTGTGTTAGAGTTGGGTCACATCTGGACACTACAATGTAAACCTTCTATCCTGGCTGGTTGAGTGAGAGAGTGTGGTCTGAATCCAGTTCCTAATTGGTGCAAGTCCACAGTTGAAAGTGGCCAATTTCTTGGCAGAGATCAGCCTACGAGAGGTCACAGTTTACCCACTGAACCTGCCACGAAAAAACAAAACCTGAACGTGGTAACAGTTTTTAAAGTGCGACTGAGAAGCAGAAAAGAGGTCACACAAAATTGCAAAATGTTCTGCTGTTGCACTTCCTGAAAACATTATTTATAATGCATACTGAGAACGAAACAGATCCTTTGATCAAAATCCCGTAAGGTATTCCTGCTTTTTGGGGGGGCACAGAAATTGGTGCTTCTGACAAGTTAAAAAGACAAATGATCAAAAAGCCAACATCAAAGGCCTTTCCTATGAAAGGTTGCAGTGGAATTGGAGCAATGCACTGATCCCTGGAATATATTCATGAAGTTTTGAGTGCAATATGTAATTGAATGATAATGTTGCATAATACAATCAATGTAGTCTTTCCCTTTTTATGTTTTATAAACTGATGTCTGACTCTGCGTATAATAATAATAATAATCCTTGCCTTTGATATAGCGTCTTATCACCTCATCAATACATATCAAAACGGTTCGTGGAATATACTGTCAAGTGAATTGACTATATTTTGTTGGCAAAATTGGTAGCCAATTGCACGCAGCAGCGCTGGGGGAAGCACTCCATTGCCGGAGGTGGCGTCGTTCAGATGAGATGCTAAAAGCAGTGTGGATGTTAAAGATCTGGCGGCACTAATCGAGAAGGGAAGGGACTTTCTTCCAGTGTCGTGGCCAAACAATACCCAGATCAAATTGACTGTTCTTGACTGTTCGTGGGATGCTACCATGCGCAACTTGACTTAGGTTAAGGTCACAAATGACATCCTAACCGCCTGTGACCAGGGCTCCCTCTGCCTCCTCGTCCTCCTTGACCTGTCTGCTGCGTTCGACACAGTCGATCACACCATCCTCCTTCAACGTCTTTCCTCCAACCTCAACCTTCAAGGCACAGTCCTTGACTGGTTCCATTCTTATTTGACCCACCGTTTACATTTTGTTTCTTCCAACGGTTTTTCTTCAAACCCCCGCACAGTTTCCCACGGCGTCCCTCAGGGCTCTGTCCTCGGTCCCCTCCTTTTCACCCTTTACACGCTCCCTCTGGGTGACGTCATCCGCAGACATGGGGTAAATTTCCACATGTATGCGGATGACACCCAGTTGTACCTTTCTGCCTCATCCCTCAACCCCCAGACCATCGATGTTCTGACAGCATGTCTGTCCGACATCGAGTCGTGGACGAGGGACAACTTTTTGCAATTGAACGTGAATAAGACCGAGGCCCTCCTGATTGGCTCAAGCCAGCGCCTCCGCACATCGGGCGCTGCCAGCCTCAACATCCAAGGCTGTACTCTCCACCTCACAAAGCCAATCAGGAACCTCGGCATCATGTTCGATCAAAAACTTTCCTTCCTCCCCCACATCCGCGCCTTGACCGGCACCGCCTATTTCCATCTGCGCAACATTGCCAGGCTCCGTAATTATCTTACCCCCCGCGCTGCCGAAACACTTGTGCATGCTTACATCACCTCACGGCTGGACTACGGAAATTCTCTAATCGTCGGCCTCCCGAGTTCCTCCATTCATAGGCTGCAGGCCATCCAAAACTCTGCAGCCCGTGTACTATCCCGCACCCGCCTCCGCGACCACATAACCCCCACCCTCGCCCGTCTCCACTGGCTCCCCATCCTCCAGAGGATCGAGTTTAAGATCCTCGTCCTCACCTACAAGGCCTTACACGGCCTTGCCCCATCCTACTTAACCGATCTACTCTCCCCCTACACGCCCACCCGGACCCTCCATTCAACAGGACTTGGCCTGCTCCAAGCCCCCCGCCCGAACCGCCCCACCATCGGAGGCCGGGCCTTCAGTTTCTCCGCTCCCACCTTATGGAATGCCATCCCTCAATCCCTCCGTTTCGTCTCTTCCCTTTCCTCTTTCAAGGCCGGTTTGAAGACTTTCCTCTTCGATCGTGCCTTTTGTTCCACCCCGAACTCTTTTACCTCCCCTTCGTGTTTCACCCCTTCCCAAACACTCCCCTCCCAGCTTGGGTCACACGCCTCCTGTTCAGCGCCTTGGGACGTCCTCCCGACGTGAAAGGCGCTCTATAAATGTAAATTGTTGTTGTTGTTGTTTGCCGCGTTTGCCTACAAAATATAGTCACTTTACTTTAATTGTATATCCTGAGTGCATTGAGACATCCTGCTGAGTGAAAGGCACTGTATCAAATACAGGGATTAATATTAACACTTTTATGAAGTTGCCTTTCATGCCCTGACTTCTCCCTCAATGAACCTGGCAGCTTCACTGTATACCTAGTAACACTTCAATGTTCTCCTTTATTTGTTTTAAAATTTAATTTACTGGGTTATATGAAAAAAAATTCAGTAAATCATAGTTTCCTATTAGTCAACCTTGACTGGGCAAAGAGTGTGCTGGAGATACCTGTCAGTGTATTTCTCCTCCGCCATCCGTTCATAAATCAAGGTGATGTTCCTTTCAAGCAGGCAGAACCTTGTTATTTTTGCAGGTGGTTAATCCTTTGTGCTTTCAAATAGGAGCGCATTGAAGGGAAACAATGAGGCACAATATTGTAGACACTCGTCTATCATGTTTGCAGCAGGTCTTGTGCCAGTCCTCAGTCATTCCCTCTGGCAAGAGCTCTGTTAGAATAATAATAATGATAATCCTTGCTATTGGATATAGCGCTTTTCACGTCTTCTGGATGTCTCAAAGCGCTTCACAGAATATGCTGTAAAGTGACTGGATATTTTGTGGGCGAAACGCGGCAGCCAATTGTGCAGATCAGCGTCCCCACAAAAAATCGTGGATAGAAATGACCAATTTGTTATTGTTTTACAATGGAGAGCAAACAGTAGGGAGGGCATTCTGTAAGAAACAGTCTTCTTCACTCTAACTAATCTAATTAATATATTTATATAATATATATTATCATGTAATGTTGTGGTCATAATACAAGTCAACAAGATTCCGAATGGCACCAGACAGGAGATGCTTTGTGTTTTGTACTTTCTGAAGTCAATAAGTGACCTGCACACATTAATTCCTGGCTTTTGTTTATGTCCTTGATGCAGTTGCTTGTAAGAACATAAGAACTAGGAGCAAGAGTAGGCCATTCGGCCCATCGAGCCTGCCCCGCCATTCAATCATGGCTGATATTCTACTCTAACTCCAGCTACCTGCCTTATCCCCATACCCCTTAATCCCTTTATAAATGTTCACTCACAACATACTCACAGTCATAGCACGTCACGGTGCATCCTGTCAGGCGATTTGAGACGTCTCGATGACGTGATAACACACTATATCAAATGCAACGATTATTATATGTGTTTTGTGATGATTGTGGGTAAGTCTGGCTGACTAAGAATCGACCCTTAGATAGGAATTTACAACAACACTGTATAATAATAATGCTTCATAATGTCTTTCCCAGCAGGAGGATGTCTCAAAGCATTTATTTGTGTGTTGATACATAGACTTTTATAAGTAAACATGTCCGTCATATTGACAACATGATGACGTAAGTGGCAGTGACTAGATGGGGTTGAGTTATCAGGAGTTTACCGGTAGCTTGATTAACATCCCTTGCTGTAATTCCTGAATTCAGCACACATTAACTTTTAAAGCTGAGGAATAAGGAGGATGTGAAGGCTGGTGGCAGAGATAGGTGCAACTTAATCACTGAATGCACTCTCTCTCCAGCAACATACGGATGTAAGCATTAATTCACACTTTTTCGTTTTTGCAGTTAGTTTCCCACCTCTTGAACTGATCAATGATGTTAAATCAGCTTCAGTTTTCGTTCCTCATTTGCTCCTTCTGTCTCTGTTTCGCACCTCTTCCTTTTATTGCTGCAAACCTCCAGTGAGGAGACTGCAAACAGATTGTAGCTGATTGCAATTGCTGTTGCTGTGTGCACGTGTGTGTGTGTGAAATGGGATGAGCAAGCTTGGTATAATCTATGTGTGGTATATATACTAGAGTCTCAAACCCAGTTTCTCTCTACCAGTGACAAATTGATAAATTGGTCACTCTCTTCTTTTTTGTGTGTGCCTATGTACCCAAGTGCTGGTTTACAATATAATAATGAACTAACAGAAATGTGCCTGTTTAATTCCGCAGAAGCCGAGGAAGAGGAGGCAGAAGCAAGGACAGGTAAAAAGACTATTGTACTCCCCACTAAAGGAAAAAAAATACATGACACCCAGTGAAAATAGCTTGTCCCTATTCACCATGTCAAAACCCCTCGTACACTGCTATAAAGTTCCCTATCTCAACTGTTCAGCGGACTCCAGCCTGCTCCATGTCCCCCGCCCGATCCGCCCTACCATCAGCGGATGGGCTTTCAGCCTCTCTGCCCCCCTCACAGTTCCTTTGCCTCGCTCCCTCCCTCGCCTTCTTCAAGGCCAGTCTCAAGACCCTCCTCTATGATGATGCCTGCTGCTGCCCTCCCAACTCTCTCCCTCCCCTCCTATCTCTCTCCCGCCCCTCCCCACTACCCTGCCCCTCTCCCTTGCTGGGGTTCCGTCGTGACTGTTCAGTGCCATGGGACGTCCTCCCGACGTGAAAGGCGCCCTGTAAATGTAATTTTGTTGTCGTTCTCTGCTCCACTGAAAACAGACCCAGCTTCTCCAAACTCTCCTCATAACGAAAGCTCCTGAAACCTGTAACATTAGGGTTAACTTCCTCCCCACGTCTCCCCTTCGTGAAGTGCACAAAACTCAACGCAGCTCTCCAGTTGTGGCCTAACCAATGATCTATACAAACTTAGCATTATTGCTTTATTTTTGTATTCTATGCCCCGAGGTGCAATACCTAGAATACCGCCCAGTAGGACAGGAGAGAATCTCAACTCGAAATGAGAAACATTAAAGGTTTGCCAGTATTTCTCGTCATAAATCCTCACTTTCATTAAAGTCGGAATAAATAGCAAGGTGCTGTAACTCCAGCTGTGTTGGATTTAAAGCAATGTACTGATATTTTGCAGTAAAAATGTCACAGACATACAATGGGAATAATTTAGGAAGTGGCTGCAAACCAATAAAATTGCCACATTAGCAGTTATTGACAATATTCTTGTGGGGCACAGGCACATTACTATTACTGTAAGCTCCTATGTTTTGTTTCCAATTACTTGATGGTTTATGGATTTGTGATCCGTGGCAGCGTTGCTCACTTGAGAGCGCTCTCGACTCTGAGTCAGAAGGTTGTGGGTTTGAGACCTTCAAAGGAGATGTCCTTCGGATGAGACATTAAACCGTGGTGTTATTTGAAAAGAAAAGGGAGCTTCCCCCAGATTCCTAGCCAACAATCCCAAGATAAAATTGAGCAATTTATTCACTTTCGCCCGATTGTAGAAAATATATACAGTACAATCATTTTATTGTACATAGTATTCTATGAAGTGCTGTGAGACTTCTCGAATACAAGATAAGGCTCTATATCACATGCAAGGATTATTATTATTATTGTTATTCAAACTTAATGAATTCATCTCATGGCTGTGTTAGTCCACAAGTGCAGTCATTGCACATTAACAGCAAATTATTACGAAGAGTTTTGAGAGACATCCTCCTGACGTGAAAGGCGCCGGATCAAATGCGAGGATTAATATTCAAATGGTGATCCATGGGTTGCTTGCTGTGAAGTAACAGACGCAGTATAAGCTATCGTAATTCCCCATTGAGTGGTGCACTCATAACCTCTCGGTTTTCTCATTAAACTTTTACCTTGGCTCTGACACTTTTGCAATGAAGAGTCTAAGAAACTAATCGGGAAGTCTGTAGGTGGAAATGTGAGCTTCTTGTAAATGGAGAGTTGACAAGTAAAGTGGTGAACTCGCAACAGTTTCATCCATTAATGATTTGGACTCACCAATAAATGACAACCCTATACAGGAGTAGACTTGCTGTGGAAATTACATCCCCATCAATTCACTTTGTAGCTGCCTTTTTTTCTGATCCTCATTAAGACAGTGGATGACAGGATGGGAGAATGAATGGAACCTTTTTCCATTTTGGTTCCTGGTAAAATTATGAGCTCTTAATTCTGATTGCTGTCAGGGCAGACTCGCTCTTAACTTCAATTTGATGAGAATGTTGCTCGGACTCTCAGGGTTTGTAGACCACAGGTTCCGTATCTCACAGAAAGATGATCCACAGAGATACGCATACTAATAATAATAATAATACTTGCATTTCATACAGTCAGATCACATTGAGCAAACGCCTCAGAGCACATTGTGGTGAAGTGCAATGACTGTGAAGTGCAAATCCTTGACTGTCCAGCTTCTTGGCATGTCCTCTCGGCAAGAAAGGCGCTTCATCTGTGACAACTGCGAAGTGCCTTTAGATATTTACACGTTGTAGGGTCAATAATAATAAGGATTATTATTATTATTATTTAACAAGAAGTGTAGATATCTTTCTGTCAATCAAGGTTTCACGACTGAAAATGAAATATGACCGAAATGTCTGTTAAACCAGTAACAATTACATGAAGATTGTCCTATGTTGGATCTTTCATATCAAAGATGCTGAGCAGAATCTAAGGGCTTCACAGTTGATTGGAAAAATCAGTTAGCAAGTATTGAGTGGCAAATAAAATTTCCACTTGCAAATTTGCCAGGGGCAAGGGTGAACTTTTTTTTTTATTTTCTCTTCATTAAGTCCTCGATAGAAACCGAGCTAAACACTTTAAAGTTTGACCTAAAGGAATTGACGTACATTGCTCAGAATTAGTAAATGCTTCAACCGAGAGAACCCGGGTTCGATTCAAGCAGGTTCAGGCAGTGTGAACCATTGGACAAGTTTCCTTACTCCGCACTTCTCTGTTTACCTAGCAGGAAGTAGGAACCTGGTTGTTAATTAATTGGCGGATCGTTTATCCAGGGATAATAATCCATTCAAGAAAAAAATAATTTAAAATGCTAATAATTTGGTCACTCAATCCATGACTGTGTGTGGGACACCGCTGAGCACAATTGACTGCCTCCAAGGCGACATACTTTGCAAGAACATGTCTGTGGTGGTTGCTAGTCCAGTTCCTGAGCTAGGTTAGTCATTGATAGCACTGTCTAAGAATCCAACTTTACCCTTTAGGGCTTTGGTTTCCAGGGTTAACAGGAGCTAAGCACTGCTATAAACGTGAACTGACCAAGTTAATCCTGAGTAAGATCAAAGAGGAAATCTCCCGGATTTGATATTTTTATATTTTGCCTACAATATACCCGGCCACTTACACTTTAATCCAAGTGAATTGCCAACAAAATAAACAGTTAATTCACTTTACAATAAAATTCTGTGAAGCGCTTTGAGACGCCTCGAAGACATGATAGGGTGCTATATCAAATACAAGGATTATTATTATTCTAACCATGGAGCAAGTGGTTGGAAACATGTGTTGTCTCTGCTTAGGTGACTTTATCGTGGGAATCCATTCACTTGACATAGAGCCTTTCACATTTAGAGGGACGTCTTGAAGCGCTGCGCAGGATTCGCTGAACAGTGTTATGAATTTACTGATTGACCTGTATTAAAGTGGAAGTGGCTGGGTATTTTTAGGCAAAATATCAATTTGATAGATTCCAGGAGTGATGTGGGTTCAAGACCCCCTCCTACCCCGTGACTTTGAGATCATAGTCCAATTGAACAATCCAATGCAGTATAATGTCCTTCACATAAGACATCAAACCACCACTAGGCCCATCAATACTACAACAATAGCAACAACAAAATTATATTTGTAAAGTGCCTTTCACATCCGGAGGATGTCCCAAGGAGCTGTACAGTTGGGATCACGACCTGAGCATCTGTGGGCAGGGGTGGGATAAGGGAGGGAAGAGAGGTAGGACGGTGACTGAAGACACAGTGGAAAAGCAATGACTTGAGTCATGCCTTGATGCAGGTAAGGGAGACAGCATAGTGAAGGGATTGGGGGATGGAGTTCCAAAGCATAGGGGCAGAGAGGCTAACAGCCTGGCCGCCGATAGTCGGGCGAGTCGGGCGGGAGACATGGAGCAAGCCGTAGCCTGCTGAACAGAGGGAGCGGACAGGTTGATAGGAGGTCAACAGGTCAGAGAGGTAGGAAGGTGTAAGGCCATGGAGGGCCTTAAAAGTTAGGATGAGGATTTTGAATTCTATCCTTGGAGGAATGGGTAGCCATTGTAGCCGGGCGAGGGTGATTGGGTTGGCTAGTATAAAATCTAAGCAGCTGAACTATGTGCGCACGTACCAAACATAATTGCCTATACAAGAGTACATGTAGATGTTTTATTTCTGACAGGTCTGGAGCTGCCAACACTATAGACAGGAACAGCTCAATCCAGGCTTCCCATTAGAATTAGATTGCTGTTGTGGGATTACAACACTGCTGGTCTGCGCTGACATTTTCTTTCTGTTGAAGATGCTTTATTTTTACGGCCTCAGTGACAGAATTGGATTGTAAGGGCATTTTACATGGCGAGAAAGACAAAGACACATTTGCAGGGCTGACATACATCATTTAAACGGCAGAAACCACCTTGCAAAAATGTCAAATAAAAACGGTCCAAATCAGGTCGGGAACATTGGTCACTGCGGTTTCTCTAATAACAGTGTGTTTGAATAGTAACGGAGATAAATCCTGCTAGATCTCAGTCACTCTCCTATTCCTGCCCTCCCTGCCCTCTATCCCTTCTAATCCCAACCCCCTGCTCGGGTCCAAATCCTTGACTGCCCAGCGCCTTAGACTCTGCCTCTACCATTTTACTTATCAAGGTATTCCACACCCACAACAATTCTCTGTATGAAAAAAACCTCTCCTAAGCTCTCCTTTCACGCTCCCTTTTTGCTCACAAAATAGTCAATTCACTTTACAATCTCGCTAATGTGATAAGGCGCTGTATCAAGTACAAGGGTTATATATCTTTGACTACATTCTAACTATGTTCTCTCATCACTGACTCCCCTACCAGTGGAAACCGCTTCTCGCCATTCACTTTGTTAAAGCCCCTCATCATTTTGTCTATGTGGGAATCTTTATTGTTTTTATGATAATTATATATAATACTTTTATTATATTTTCATCTTTTCCAGCAATGAAACCATTGGAAACTACTGAAGATAAAGAAGGTATGCCCGACTCTTCATACGTTTCTTAATTGTTCACAGTGATGGGAATTCCTTCTCTCTCCCCAAAATTGCTGTCCAATGCAAGATCACATACTTGTAGTCCTATAGTATATTGGGTATTAGTTATGGCACTGGCAAGCAAGAGGAGCCAGGCTTAATTTCCTGGGTGCAGTGAAACCATAAGCAGGTTTCCTTACATCACTTGCCTCTGTTTACCTAGCAGTAAGTAGGAACCGGGCTGCTAGACTATTGGTGAATTGGTTTCCAGGGGTAATCATTTCTTAAAAAGAAATTATAATTTGGTCACTCTCAAATTATAGTTTGTGGGACAATTGGCTGCTTCATTTCACCCAGAGAACATAGAACTAAATCACTTTACAGTATATCTCATGAGGCGCTTTGAGATGTGTCAATCTTAAGATGCTATATCAAATGCAAGGATGAACAGTTATTATTATTATTCACATAATGTGGCACGGCACGGCAAAGTGGCAGCTTCACAGATGAAATGATGGAATTCCTAATCACTAACTGGGTTGTTTAAGATGGAACTAAGAGCCCTTAAAGGGCCCTCGGCCTCATTATCCTGTCTTACTTTAGTCAGGCTGATAATGGGCACCTCAGGGCTGGGAGGCCACAAACTGCCAGGAATAATTGCTTCATTTGCCAGAACGATTCAATGCACAAACCAGGTAAACTTGTCAATTATTCCAACTCACGATGGCTTGAGCTCTCGAATGGATTATGTGGAGCTTCTGCTAAGAGCAGCCCTGTTCCTCCCCAACAGAGGAAAGTGGGGGTTTGAGGGGAGAAGTTTAAAGAGAAGAATTTCTGTTTGAGTTTCTGACATTAAACTCTCTGTGGGATAAAGCATTGACAGGCCTAGTAATCAGCTATAAATCAGCCACACATCTCATACTCAGCCTCTCTCGTCTGACTGGAGGATTGTTATGAAGAGGCAATCATGATACTATTGGGTGAGGCTTCCATATAGAAAACACTGATTCAGTTGCTGGCAGTGGTAAGTTCTGAATATTTGTGTGGAGGGCGCCATACAAATGCAAGTTTTTGTTGTGGTTGAGTTTGAACAACTCACTTGTCCCAACAGTGCTTTTAAGCAACAAAGTTTTCTTTCACAAGATTTGTTTGGATTAACAAGATCCTCAGGCCTATCCCTACCTCATCCTTCCTGAACACCCACCCTACCGTCCCCCACTTTCACCACAGCATCAAGTTGCTTTTTTAAAATGAGTACCAGTGTCCTGGCCTCAACCCCCATTTCCTGGTGACCTGTTCTGCAATACATTGCTGGGGGAGCGCTACATTGTCAGACATGCCATCCTTCAGTTAAGATATTAAACCGAGGTCCCATATGCCTGTTCAAGTGGACATAGACAACTTTAACTACCCTCTGAGGAAAGAAAAGCTTCCTGGTGTTTGTACTGAAATTGCACTTTACAACTCGAAACCTGTGCCCTCTTTTCCTCCTGTCTCAGGGCAGATTCATTTATTGTTCAGAGTTTATGTTTTCGATCCCATTTAAAGTGTTGTACACCTCTGTGAGATCCTGACGTGAAAGATGCTATACAAGTGTAATTTTGTTGTCGTCGTTGTTGTTGTTGTCCCCTCTGAGACATTGTCTCTCAAGACGGAATAGACTTATTGACAATCTCTATCCTCTGGTTTCCCATGGATTTAGGGCTGGCTGAGACTTGGGGGATGTTTGGTATCCATCAGGGAAAAGTCAGTGCACACTGCACATGAAGGTTAAAATCTCGGGTGGGCATAATAATGAGCAGAGATAGTAAAATCCCAGAATTTTATTTCTGTCCTGGAGCTCGGTTAGAACTCCGCTGTTGGATTAATCATGAACAATGAACATTAATTGCAACCACCGGCATATTCTGGAGTGGATCTGCAGTCGGTAGCAACAACAACAACAACAAATGACATTTATAGAGCACCTTTCAGGATGCAGAGAGGACGTTCCTTATCACGTAGCACTCCTAGCTCTCAATTATACGGTTGTCGATAGGTTCCGCACCGCATCCTGAGCTCACAGTCTGGGTTGACACTGCAAAACGGTGCAGGAAAAGCCTTTTCTGTCCACTTTGTTCTCAGCTCTCCAGAACACGTCCTCCCATTACATCCTCCTATTACAGCATCGAGCTGCTTCTGCAACAAAACCCCAGTGATTTGGCTTGTACTGTACCATCATTGGCAACAATACTACAAGGAGTGCCTGTGACCTAAACTATCTTCACCGGTAGATGCCTCGCTCTGCTGGTAAGGCAGCAGGGAGCATCAAATCAAGACCCCTCGAGGAGGTGAATATTCATTCGCTTGTAACAAATAGCTGAAAGTGATGCGAATAGCAAGGCTTTTTCACACTAGTCTCACCCATGCTACCCCCTGGTCAGGGTGTGCATCCGCTGACATAAGGAGAGTCAGCGGATCTGCAGAGGTTTCCCATTCTGTTAACAGCCTCTGTCTGACAGACCTGTGTGGCAGTACAAGGTGGGGAGGGGGGTCACTGGGAGTCTGGAGATGTTCAAAACAGCAATAAACAGGTGCTTATAAACAGGAGTGGAAGAGCATCTGGTAACAGGAAAGGTTATTGAGAGTAAAAGTTCCGCCATTCCCTCTTTGCAGAGATGAAGGGAAAAGAGGGCTATCTGTGCTTTAATAATTATGTAATGAGGAGACAGATCAACCCAAAAAACTACATCCCCTAAAGGGAAAAATAACTGAAGCGAAGAGTGAAAAGCCGCCCAGTGAAGCTCAGCAGTGATTCTAAAAATATTAATTTGAGATCATGTCAAAACATCTCAAAAGTGTAATGCAATGAGTGACTTTGAAGTGTAGCAATGGCTATGTTCATGAAAAAGGTCACGTTTGGAGATCTCAAAGTCCCACAGATGACTAAAAGATGAATGACAGATGATCTGTGTATTGGTTCGCTGAACAGTTACTACACTTGACAGTATATCCTGGGCAGCGCTTTGAGACACCCACCTGACATGAAAGGCACAAATGCGATAAGGATAAATATTTTATGATTGATGAATTTATTAATACGTCAACAGAACACCAGGGGAAATTCATGACTCTCTTTAAGAAAGACTCTGGGATCTTTAACATCCACCCAAAAAGACAGGCAGGCCCTTGACTTAATGCCTCATCTGAAGGGTGGTACCTCTGACAATGCAGCGCTCCCCCAGGACTGCATTGGAGAAGCCACCTAGACCGTAAGCTCAAAGTCCTGATGTTGGGCTTGAACCCACAATCTTCTGATCCAGAGAAGCGAGTGTGACTTTCCCACTGAGTTAGGCTGATGAGGTACAATGGATTTCTCATTTGTCGAGACCTTGGGATGCCAAAACAGGTAACATCAGTACACAAAACAGAATGGATGGTTACAAAGTATGTACAGCAGAGCACAAAGTCACACAGGAGAGTTTGAAATGTTAATCTGGGGAAAGTGAATGTAATCACAAAGTTAAAAGAACGTAACACTCCTCTGCGTCTCTGCTTCAGTAAACGACTTGATCTGGACACTGGATTTTATGGTGACGTGTAGAGACCGTGCATCTGTAGGCCAGTGTTGGTCACCACGTTTGCGCAGTAACAAACAGCCGCAAAGCAAATGGCCATTATTATTTTGGTCTCCGTGTTCTACTGTCTTGGTCTAACGGGTCCTCTTGGCTTCAACCTTCAAATCGGGAAGATGTCCCAAGGCGCTTATTGATTTGCAGACTAGCAGGGTTGGTGGATTTAGGTAGCACGTCTCCTAGTGAGGAAAATAGTGTATGCGAACTTTCAGTTTTCTCGCAGGAGCCTGGCTAACAATCTACAGAAACTGTCGGCCTCGGGGAGTTTGGAGGCTTTCACTTTGTCCTTGAGAGAGTTCAACCCAACAGCTAATCCATCAAGTAACAATTCATTTGATACGCACACACACAAAACCAAGGCTGCAGCTACGTAAAGGGGGTGAGAGGGTCTGAATAAAATGCCTCATTTACTTTGGGCAAGTGGTTACGTAACGCAGACAGACAATCCTAATTTCGCACTTACGTATGAGGATCTCAGTAGGTGTTGTACTGAGCGGTGCAGAGATCCTCGCTGTGTGTGATGTTGCTAATCTAGGAACAGCCGGTGTGAGGTTTACAGGCAAGAATCCACTGCAACGAACACACTTGGCTGAGATTAGGATGTGTTGGTCCTCTTGCCCCCCAAGTGTGACGGCTTTGGCAGCACGAGCTGACAGCATGAAGGAATCCTGTAGTCCTGTAGCTCAATGGTTAGAGCATTCGCCTTACAAACGTGAGATCTGTATTTCGAATCCAGGCAGGTCAGTCTGAAACCTCGGACAAACTTCCTTACTCCACACGTCTAATAATAATCCCTCAAAAAAAAACTATAATAAATTGGTCAGTTTCAATCTACGACTGTTTGTGGGACGCTGTAATGCGCAATTGGCTGTCACGTTTTCGCCCACAAATATGCAGTCAATTCACTTTACAGTATATTTACAGTATATTCTGTGAAGCGCTTTGAGATGCCTAGAAGATGTGAAAAGAGCTATATCAAATGCAAGGATTATATTATTACAGTATTATATATTATATGCAAGGATCTCTGTGCAACAGCACATCATCAAAGTTACTATGCTCAGAGCCAAGAGGATTGCCTCAGCTCACCCAGCCCCCTCCCCACATATTTTTATTGATCCCTTTAGGCTGCTGCGTTTACCCGTGAAATACAAAGTGCACCTTGGCTCTTGGAATTAGGTAAACTGGGAGCATCCCTCTGGGGAGAGTATGCAAAATCTACTCCAATATACGGGAGTTTTCACGTGTTAGTGGCACACATGGAACTCTCAGTCTAGACTGGATACCGTTAAGTCCTGGCAGGGCTCTTGTCTCGGAGTCAGAAGGTCGTGGGTTCAAGCCCCAACGTCGGGACTTGGAATTACATAGTCTAAGCTGACACTCTAATGAGTGTTGGGGGCGTGTTGCATTCTTGGAGGTGCCGTCCTCCGGCAAAGTACCATCTGTCTGTTAGGGTGGACGTTAAAGTCCCTGGCACTTCTCAAAAAGAGAAGGGAGTTTCTCCTAGTGCCTGGCCGACAATCCCCTGGATAAAATTACGTCACTCATTGCATAGTGGTTTAGCTCCTGAGTTTGCCTTCAAATACACAGTCGCTGCACATTACAGTGATCACTGATCACTTGTGCGGTAATTTGAGAAGTCGTGCGCTCTATATCAAACATAAGGGTTAGTATAATTTTTCACTAACAAAGTTAACGGTGCAAATGACATGCACATATGTAATTAGCGATTCTGTGCTTCAAAACTGTTTCTGACAATCTTTGATATTCTTTGTTGCTAGATGTAATTGCTTAGAAAAGGAAGATAGATGATGGTGTTTGAAGGGGCCCCTAGGCTCTCTCCCATTTCATACCAGCCAACCAAACACATTCGTTGGGGCTTATCTGTATGCAAAGCTGCCTCGCGAAGAAAGAGCAGAAGCGAGTAGCTAATCATTTAGCACCTGCTCTTTGGTTCCTTTAAAAGAAAAGTGGGAGGACATAATAATAATCCTTGTATTTGATATAGCGCTTTTCACATCTTATCGACGTCTCAAAGCGCTTCACAGAACCTACTGTAAAGTGAATTGACTGTATATTTCTGGGCGAAACGCGGCAGCCAATTGCACACAGCAGTGTCCCACAAACAGTTGTGGATTGAAAATGACCAATTTTTATTATTGTTTTTTTGGGGGGCGGATTATTTTAGGGACAGGAGGACATCGTTCAGCCCCATTGAGCCTGTTCCAGCGGTTTGTCTGGTTTCGGGCAATTGCTTTAGTCCCATTGATGCCATGGCTGGTAGAATTCCCAATGGAAGAGATGGTCAGAGGATTCTGGAGATGCATTTAGATAGTTTGTGGCAAACAGATCGCAGGGAGTTGACCAGAACACCATGAACAACTTCCTTATCTTTGTGAACCGTACCATGGGATCATTAAAGTCACCTGAACAGCCAGACTTGGTTTAATGTCTCAGCTGAAGTACAGCACCTCTAATGTTACAGCATTCCCCCTTCCCACCTCCAATACTACCTTGAAACATCAGCCTAGCCTAGATAGTATGAGTTCCAATTCCCCAACTTCTGTGCGCAATTGGCTGCTGTGTTTCATCCACAAATATAGTCAATTTGTTTTACAGTATCCTGTGAAATGCTCTGAGACATCTAGATGCAAAGATTATTATTATATTTATTTTTTAAATGTAAGGCTTCAACCCTCAACCTTCTGGCACTCGATCCAGGCTTCCAACTAACACGTACATCAGAAAGTTTAAGAGTCTGGTTCCCTTTTTAACCAAGAAGGGAAAGAAAAACATGTTTTCACTTTCCAGTTTAAAAGCTGTAACAGCAATTTTTGAAAAAAAAGTGTTCTTTAGTCTTGATTTTCGAATGCAATGGGAGGCTTGAAGCATTCTGGAACCTTTCACCATCACTAGGGAGAAATTCCATTGAGAGTTTGTCCCAAGTGCCTTTGCCATTGTCAGCAGTGAATATTATTTCCCTTTATAATCGTGTATTGCATTGATAGCTCTGAATGAAATGACCCCCTTACCCCACTCCCTGTGCACACACACACACACACACACACACTCACACACAAACAACAATAAAATTACATTTATAGAGCGCCTTTCACATCGGGAGAACATCCCATCCTAAGTTACTGGCTCACACCCACAACACACACATATCCCAACAGTATAACACACCAAAAGGCCCCCACAAACACCCACACCCAACAACACTTCCCCCACCCACATACACACACACACATGCACCCACACAAGCACGTTGAGATTAAATCAGTTATTTTTTTCCCATACTTTTCAGGAGACGAAGAAGTAATTGAATGACAAGTAAGTGGAGTCCAAATCGAGCTGAGAGCCATTACACAAAGGCTTGACCATTTTGCCTTCTGGAAAATCGGAATTGCAGCCATTGAACACAAACCCACTGAGCGGAACCTGGAGGCTGGGAGCAGCCAGGCCCAACACCACTACAATAAAACACCAAACTGTCGAATCCATTCTCCTGAGAATCGTTACACCTGACTGTTGAAAGCTAATATGATGTAAAAACATTGAGCGTGAGTGTGTGCTAGATACCTTCCCCATAAGATTTACTCAAATAGGTCTTTGAGAGCTAACTTTCTTTGATAGTTGAAAGTCAACAAGGCTCGGGTCCTTCTGATTGGCTCCCATCAGCGCCACCACACCCCAGGAACTGACCATCCATGGATGCACACTCCATCTCACTAAGGCAGTCCAAAACCTCGGCATCTTGTTCAAGCCTCATAATAATATCCTTTCTACCCCACATCTGTGCCATGACACTACTTTTGAGGGGTGGGGGGGTGGGAGGGGCTGAGTAAAACTCAGTTGGCTTGACCATGCAAATTCCTTGCTTGCCGGCCTCCCCAACTCCTCCCTCCACAGACTGCAGATTATCCAGAACTATGCAGCCCGTGTCCTCTCACGCACTAGCCTTCATTAATCCTATAATCCCCATCCTCGCCTGACTCCACTAGCTTCCAAGCATCCAGAGGATACAATTAAAGATCCTGGTCCTCAACTTCAAAGTTTCCATGGCCTCACTTCCCCCTACTCTGTGACGACCTAACCCCCTATCAACCTGCACACTCAATCCACTCAGTGGGCTCCAGCCTGCATCACATCCCCTGAATCGCCCGCCCCCCCATTGGTGGGCTGGCCTTCAACCATTCTATCCTAGCCTCTCGAAATCTATACCATAGTCCCTCCGCCTCACCCCATTCTTTGCTTCCTTCAAGACCCATCTCAAGACCCTCTTCTTCGACCATACTTTCGATCAACCTTCCCCTCCCCACTGCACTCCCAACACCTAGCTTGTGTCCAAAATACTGTCTGTCCAGTACCTTCGGCCATCCTCCCTGCATGACAGGTGCTATACAAGTGTAATTTTGTTGTTGCTGTAGTTACGTGGAAGGTATTCAGTACACACACGCACAGATTCTTTCAATGGCTGTCTATTCCCTGCTAGGAAACCACTGAAAACATCTTTGAGAATGTAAAACATCGCAAGCCTAATTATTCTGCTGATATTTCTCTCTCTATATACATAGAATTGCCTTTTCTTTTAAGCGACGTGAACTGCACTTGTTGATGGTAGACATTTGCAGGTGACATGTAGCCAGCTGTTTCCAAACAAACATTGTCTCTCAATCCTAATCATTCACTTTGCAAACATTAAACCACAGCTGTCTTCCCTCACCCATTTGGGGTATAAATTCCATTAAGCAAAGTGTCTCCGACGACTTGCAACATAATAATGTTAATAATAATAAGCCTCACATTTGAATAACGTCTTATCATGTTGGTGAGCCATCTCAAGGCCTTCATAGGTTATATTCTACTGCGATTTGATTGTATTTGGTGGGTGAAATGTGGCAGTCCATTGCGCACAGCAGTCTCCCACAAACAGTCGTGAATTGAGTGACCACATTTTTTTTTGAGGGATTGTTATTCCCAGAAAGCGATCTGCCAACCAACTAACAACCAGGGTTCCTATTTACTGCTAGGTAAACAGAAGCGCGTGGAGTAAGGAAACTTGAATTACCCAGGAATAGAACCTGGGTCCTCTCACTTGCAATAATGGGGAAATCCAGATGTCAAAGTTCGACAGCATCAAAGGCAATGCTGAACGGAATTCCTACCACTTTCCTCCGAAACATTCCCACAAAGTATCATCCCTAACAAGATTTTTTTTCATCTTGCGACACTGCGGAAAGAATAACAATGTCTTTTTTTAAATTAAAAAATGTGGAAGAATATGGAATACAGTCAATCACTAGGATTGTGTAAGAGGTTCAAATAATAAATGCTGGTTTGTTTAAGTGGTCTTAATCCTACAGTGTGTTCCTGCATTATAACCAGTGAAGCACTTTAGGATGTCCTCCCAATGTGAAAGGCGCCTATATTGCACCTCTTTCTTCCTCTGCACAGAATTCCCACTCTCACCAAATTCCTGTTAAAGAGACCTTACTCTGTTCCCAGCTCACTCTGGTGGGCCCTCTGCTCGGATAAGTGGCATTGCAATGTGTTTGCTGGTCTTGAATTGGTTGTGCTACGATAGAAAGAGTGTAGAAAGATACAAAAGGATACCAGGGGTGAGAGATTTTACTCAGGAAGATTGGAAAAAATACGGCAGTTTCCTCTCAAGGACAGACAAGGTTGGAGGAGTACTCGATAAAGGATTTTAACAACGATGAGCGGTTTTGATAGCATAAAGAAAGAGAGAAATAATTTCCACTGGCGAGCGAGTCAGGAGGCACAGCTTTAAGGGAATTACTGAAAAAAAAACAAAGAGAAAATTTGGGAGAAATCCTTTTACGTGGAAGGTTATTTGATCATGGAATGCCTTCAGACATGATTGAGATAGAATTTGTACATCTCTCCACATACACAGTACAGAGAGGCAGCACTCACACATAGACCAACTGGCCCCAGTCTGAAACACAAACACAAATCGCTGGGAACACTCGGCAGTTGTGCTGTCCAGTCACTGACTCACTCACTCACCAGTGGAAAAGATTACTCTCGTTTTTATGTTATCAAAACTCCTCATCGTGTTAGAACCAGTTCTGCCGAAAGGTTGTGGACCCGAAAAATGGACTCACCTTTCCTTTCTCCATAGACGCTGCCTGACCTAATGAGTGTTTCCAGCGACTTCTGTTTTTCTTTCAGATTTCCAGCATCTGCAGTACATGTATTTTACGTTTTTGTTCTGGCTTCAGTCTACTTCGATGGTTCTAACCACTTAGCTCACAGTGAGCTATAAACCAGTGTAGGGAAGGCTATAACCTGTGAGATTTATCAGGGTCTCAAATATTATTTTACTGGTTGGGGATTCACTCACTACACATGTCGTTTATATAGTATGAACCAGAAAGGTTTACTGTTGATGGTGAGGTTGCGCAGTAAAATTAACTGATGGCTGCCTCTTACGACCGTACCCTCTGGCTCACATAGAGTGCTGTACATTGTAACTCACAGAGAGAGACGTAGTTTGCAAAATCTAAACCATTTTTTAATATAAATTTCCTTGTATTTGTAATGGTGCCTTATCACGCTGTCGAGACGTCTCAAAGCGCTTCATAGAATATACCTTGAAGTGAATTGACTGTATATTTTCTGAGTGAAACACAGCAGCCATAAACTGTCACAAATTGAGCTGACCAAATCATCATCATTACCCCAGAAAAGCGATATGCCGAGCCACTAACAACCGGGTTTCTACATATTGCTAAGTACACGGAGGTATGTGGAACAAGAAAACTTGCCGATCGTCTCGCCCTGCCTGGGAATCTAACCTAGGTCCTCCCATTTGCGAAGTGAGTGCTCTAATTAATACGCATTTGTTTAATTTAACCCTGACATCTCCAAAAAAGGTTACTAGGCTACTCTTCCAGTTTGTGATTGTGTTTTCCACAAGCAATAAACAATGGAACATGTCAATAATTTTGTTTTCGAAAGTGTGACAGACCAACTAAGCTTTATCACCTTCCCCAGTATTGCTCACAATGTTGCTTGCACAAACTTGTAAATCAACCTTGGCAACTCTTCATATATTGATGTTGAGACCATGGATGTAAGAATTTGGCTCAGTCAGGCATAAAATGGTCTGGACAGCATGTACCAGACACCAGCCTGGCTCACATCCCCCATCCTACCCACCCCACCATTAGCGGTCAGGCTTTCAGCCTATTGGCCTGCAGTCTGTAGAACTCCATCTCAGAGTCCCCTTCCCTCAACTCTTTTAAGGTCCATCTCAGGCAGGTCAGGGCAAAACCTTGAGCAAATTTCCTTACTACACACATCTAATATTCCTGAAAAAAAACACAATAATAAAATTGGTCTTTTCAATCCACGACTGTTTGTGGGGGACGCTGCTGTGCGCAATCGGCTGCCGCGTTTTGCCTAAAAATATACAGTCAATTCACTTTACAGTATATTCTGTGACGCGCTTTGAGACATCTAGAGGATGCGAAAAGCAGTATATCAGATCAGATTATTATTATTATCTCAAGACCTTCCTTTTTGACTGCACCCTTGGGCATGTATTTCCTCTCCACCTTCACCCCTCAGCTTCCATTGTCCAGCAAGCTTGGGACATCCTCCCAACCTAAATGGCGATATAGAAATGTAGATTTATTGTTGTTGTAGATACTATTGGCTGGGTACCCGAGCTGGGAATGGGAGCCGAGGGAGGAGAATGATGACCCAAAGCTCAGTCAAAGAGATTTGTCTTGATACTGGAAGATTTAGGAAAGTCATATTGGCCCACATAATTTGAAGCACATAGCTCATTGCACTGTGAAGTTACCTAGATTGAACGAATAAGATGAATTATACATAATAATCCAATTCTGACAAAGACAGGTATTGATTGGCACAATGAAATGGGCACAAGGCTGTCAGAGAGAAAAATATCCATATTTCCAGGTGAATTTAACAGCCTCCTTCCCTCTTATCTGAAGCTTTGAGTTCAGTTCACCCTTAAGTAATTGCTTAAAAAATTCAAGCTTTAGTGCATTTCAGGTCGAGCAAAGTGCCTTTGGGATGTCATAAAACTGCCCTTCACGTCCTGGTTCTTTCCTCCTATGACAACTTGAGCTAGTGCAATCTGCTTTCAAAACTCAGAGGTGATCTGTGAAATGTAATAATGCACCAACATAATCTATCAGACTTACACCTTCTCTCATGGACCTGATGGCTTTCACCGACCAAGATAGATTGCCCAGTTAGAATTAGGCAGTTCCTCAACAGTTCAGCAATTCAGGAATAACTCAGTCAAATATAAACCAGTGATCAGTATATTTCTGTAGCTCAGTGGTAAGAGCACTCGTCTTGCAAGTGAGAGACTTGGGTTCAATTCCTGGCAGGACGAAACCTTGGGCAAAACTTACTCCACAAACTTGACAATAATAACAACAACAACAAATTACATTTGTACAGCACCTTTCACATCAGGAGGATGTCCCAAGGCGCTGATAATCCCTTAAGAATAAACAATTGGTCACTTCAATCCACGATGTTTGTGGAACACGTGCGCTGCCGTGTTTCACTCACAAATAAACAGTCACTTAACTTTACAGTATATTCTGTGAGCGCTTTGAGACATCTAGAAGATATGAAAAGTGCTATATCAAATGCAAGGATTATTTATTTTGTTTATTATCAAAAGACCGGTTCTGATGAAGAAGGCCCTTCGACCCAATTGATCTCACCTTTCCAGAACATCCAAACTTTTGTTTATCTATCCCAACCACAACATATTGTGACTTTTATATCGGGAGGACTTGCCAAAGTGTTCAACAGTCAAGGCACTGGGAAATATCCATATGCAAGTAGCGTGCGTATATGACATTCTCAATCTGGTTTGGAAAGTCTTAAGCATGGTACTGTAATGGGTTTCTGTATGGGTTAGACTGCAGGCTAATGAAAATATACACATGTAGGAGTGTGTCCATATGTGTGTGTGGGTGTGTATTGTGAGAGGTCCATCACTTGAGTTTTAGCAAGTGACAGTTTGAGTTTTAACTATGACAATTGAAGGATCGATCAAATTTTTTGACTCTAAATGGAGATGGATTTTAAAAAACACTTAGTTTTCAAGATCTTCTTTATCAAATGTATGTGTTGAACCTTTGTATTTGCTTGGGGGATAATCACATCGAGAGGAAGTGCTCTCTACTGATTTGGAAAGCATTCACCTGTATCGCAACCCCCATATTCAGGAGTCAATCAAGGTCAACACTGAACACTTTGCTCTCGGAAAAGAGCCCTGAAGAGATGTCACCAGATTTGGCCAGACTGCTGGAGTCAGCAGTCTAACAGGGATAATTTGAGAGAGTTCTGTCTGTACTGTAACTGTTCTCTGTGTGACAGAACACTTAGGTTCCACTTATCTGTGTGTCAATTGTATTTTGGGGGGGTTGGCTGGGTGTCTAACACATGCAGAAACCCAGCGCCATGCTTAAGAGTATCCGAACTAGACTACAAGTTCTGCGAGGTGGTACTTTATGCCAAACTTTATACAAATTTCATTACTCCACACTCCTCTGTTTACCGAGCAGTAAGCATGAATAATGCTTTAAAAATCGATATTTTTTCAAAACGATTTTTGTCGTTCAGTCCATGACTGTTTGTAGTATATTCTTGAACATGCAATAAGGCATAGTGCCTTATCATATGCAAGGATTATTAGTATTTATTATACATATGCAAGCCACGCACATTTGTCTCCCAATTCAAAGCTATGACAGGAATTCACCTAGGCTCTAAGAAGTTTATGTTGAATAATTGTACAAAAATAAATTCTGTTCAATCTACCTTACATGCTCTGAAAGGATATTTGTCCTAACAAAAATCACAGGATATTAACAAAGGAACAAGGTAGGTCATTCAGTATGTGGACCCCATCCTCTCCCACCCCTATCGTAGTAGTCAATTTACTAAGCAGTGGAGTGTTCATTACTCTTACCTCTATGGTTGGTCTCGGCAGTCTAGTTCCCGAGCCAGGCAGATCTGCAGTATTCCAGGACATGATTTTAGCTGCGGTTAGCTGATGATTTAAGCTGCGGTTGGACTCCAGCAGTTACCCCAGTTACCTCTGGCATCCCCAAGCCTTGACTCCTGCCAAACTACGCTTAATACTCTCCGGAATTAGGTAGACAGGATGGGCCCCTCCAGGGAGAGAGTGCACATTCCATTCCAACAATCTACCTCTGAGATTTCCGTGTGTAGGTGGGATGCATGGAATTCTCAGTTCGGTTTACTCTTAATCACTTAATCACGGTGATGGGTTTCTGCATGTGTCAGATGCCCGGCTGAGAAAAATAATTAAAAATTAACACTTGTATGAAAATTTGTCAGATCTCAGATTCGCATGATGCCATCTCTCTGGGCAGCAGAAGTAAACTCCAGTAGTCCACAGCAAAACTTGGAGGTAAAGCCATATTGTCAACTATGTGAGCCAAAGCCCAGAATGGTTTTGGCTGTGTTAGGTGGGCAAATTTGGAGACCTGTAGCTCACAAGAGAGAGACCTATTTTCGAATCGCCAACAGGGCAAAATGTTGGGGAAGTGTAGTGACTTTGAATTGACAGCTGTTAGCGCACAGTCAATGTTGCCTTATACAGAAACATGGGGAGGTCTGTATCGACCTGGAACTTGACCAAAGCATGAACGTCACAGCCGAGTTCGTTAATTTTACCCGCAACAAGAACGTCTTTACTCCATTGAGGCCCAGGCTCATGTGCTTGTGGCTGTTAAATAACACAGTGTCACTGGAAGTCAGTGTACTGTAAGTAATTCAGTTTATTCCTCCAGGACGTCCACAGAGAGCAAACATTAAAGCCAAGGACAGCGCTCAAAGAGGAAATAAAACGGCTATATTTCATTTGCAGGAGCCTATCTATCCTCACTCCATCCATTGTACAGCAAGAACACACTTAGTGACACTGTAATAAATAAACCCTCAGTTGATTTAATTTCCCCCAGTTGTAGAAAGTTGTGAGGTAGTAAAGGTTAATATAGTGAATATTTGGGTTCAAGGAGAGGGTTGCAGTTGTTCAGAACTAGATGGTCTGTTATATTTGTTAAGGTTGAGATATCAATTTGTTTAACTTTCTTAAAGGGATAAAATATTAGCCAAATGCTTTTTGTTTATGGTTCTTGTGTTAAATTCTGGGAGTTAAAGAGTTTCATAGCTCGGTTGTGGAGTCCTCTGATCTGAACAATTTTGTGTTTCCAAATTGTTAGGCAAGTGCAAAGAACTGGTTAAAAAAAAGTCACATGGGACATTAGGGGCATAATCAACAACAACAAAATTATACTTGTGCAGCACGTTTCACGTCAGGGGGACGTCCCAAGGTGCTAGACAATCATTGTTTCAGAAGAAAGGAGGGAGTAGAGTTACACAAGGATTGTTGAGGTTCGGAGTTTTAACTGATGTTTGAATCTAACTTTACTAATTATAAAACTCTAGATCTCAGGAACTTTGAGGAGATGTGAATTTGTGGTAAGGTTACTCTATTTGTTTAGCCCTCCCTGGTGGTCCAAGTGTTGAGGCTCAGTGGTTAGATATCTTAGCGTATGGGATATCATACCTTGTTAAAGTTATATTAATATAATATTATCAATGTATTATACTGTATAAGGATTATCTGCATGCTTGCATTGAATGTTCCCAATTCAGGATTATATAATATATATTGAAGTCTGTGAAATTGAATAAATGAAGAGTATTTTACTAATCGCCAAGTGTTTTGGTGTAATTTGTGAGACCGCTCTGACCAGGTACAAATCCCAAATAGCAATAGAGAGGGGAAGGCTCTCTCACTTCAGATTTCACCTGGAAGGAGCATGTAATTCTCTCCCAGTGACTAGGATGTTGTGACAAAGTAAACTTACTGCTAAGCAAACAGAGATGTGTGGAGTAAGGAAACTTGCCCAATTTTTCATCCCACCAGGGAATCGAACCCCGCTCCTGAAAGCCTAGATGTGAGAAAGAATTGGCAGCTTTGACAATACCATGTGCAACCAATCTCATTAGAGGCTCCACATAAGTACAATACACATTGTATAATTATAACCGAGAATGTATCCACATAAGTCAGTCTCCGCAAGTACAAAACGACCTGTATTTAAATTCCTCAAGATGTCAACTCACGTTCTAGATTATAATAATAATAATTCTTACATTTGATGGTGGGAGGATGACTCAAAGTGATTCACAAGATGCACTGTAAAGCATAGTGAAAGTTTTTTCTAGGTGAACACGGTAGCCAATTTGAGTGGAAATGAGTCATGAGTGCAATGACCATTTACTTTATATTCTGGAAGATTGCTGGCCAGGACACTGGGAGAAACTCCCTTCTTTTATCTAATATTGCCATGGAGTGCTTAGAACCCACCTAGACAGGCATATCAACCTGTCCTCTCCCTCTGCCCTCAGCAGACTCTATCCTACTCCACATGCCCTGCCCGGCTCGCCCCAGCATTGACAGTCAAGCCTTCAGCGTCTCTGCCCCCACCCTCTGGAACTCCAACCTGCACTCCCTTCACCTCGCTCCCTCCCTGTCTCCTTCAAGGCATGTCTCAAGACATTCTTCTTCATCCATGTCTTCCACCACCCTCCTACCCTCCACCTTCCTGATCCCATGCCCCTGTACAGGTCCAAATTGCTGACTGTCCAGCGCCTTAGGAGGTTCTCCAGATTTGAAAGGCGCTATACAAACGTAAGAGTTAATCCCAAACAACTAATGTATTGATTTGCATTCTATTTTGGTCTAATCTACTTCCCGAGACCCGACACAAAACACAAGCAGAGAATGACTTGGGCTGCATAATGTTGGACAATACTTTGTTAGTTGGCGAGCTGCTTCCACGACAGATGGCTTTACCCACATCACACAGAACGTTATGAGATTACACGCATTCTCTCATCTGGCAACATGTAATGCAAATTAATTCATAGCAATAAAGAGAACCAGCATTTCAACTGGGCTTTGTTTCCATGTTGGCAGACCAAGCGTACGCTTTTAGCATTGCAGTCTTATAAAATTTGACAGATTCTCAACAGCATGTTGTGGGGAGAATAATTCTTCGAAGTTTTGAAGTAGCACATTGATGATTGTGTTAGTGCTCCACAATCTTTTTCTTTATTAAATGTAGTTAATATGTATTTTTTGTAGGCGGGCAGTCCTGCCAATTTCCACACAATGTCCCGAAAACAGGCGTGAAGTGTGTGACTGATTTTCATCTGGAGAACTATTGGCCAGAACTTACTGGGGGAGATAAAATATCCTCTCTTTGAATAGTGCCATGGGATGTTTAACACCTCGTCTCCCGCCAATCTAAGTAGGATGTGTCCCTCCAGGTCTCCAATTCCTTTCCAACAATCTATCTCTGGAATTTCCATGTGCAGGTGGGAGGCATGGAATTCTCAGCTGGGTTTGGAGACTCTTAAATGTGGTGACAGTCCGCGTTTATTTTAAAATAATAATAATAATCCTTGCAATTTCAACCTCAATATGCCCTGGAGATGTCTAACAGAATGTATTGTCAAGTGAATTCACTGTATATTTTGTGGGTGAAATACGACAGCTAATTGCACACAGCAGTGACCCCAAACAGTCGTGGATTGCTTGACCAAATTATAATTATTTTTTGATGTGACGTGCCAATCGACTAACAACCAGGATCCTACTCACTGCTAGGTAAACCGAGGCGTATAGGCTAAGGAAACTTGTTCAAGGTTTTGCCTTGTCCAGGAATTGAATCCATTCCTCTCATTTGTGAGATGAGGCTCCAACCACTAAACTATCAGATGCCACAGTTACAGAACAATGGGAGGTTCGTGCCTCATTCGTTCCTTCAGAGATAACAGCCTTGTCGATGAACTTTCCGCTTGCTTAGCACACAAGGGCCAGGAAAATCTCTGCATTATATGGAGAACGAAACCAGATCTTGCACAAAACCTTTCATAAGAGGACCAACCGTGAACTTTACAGAGAATGACAAGCGACACATTTCCCCATTGCTTCCCTGCCGCAACCTCACTCGGTTAAAATTCCCGAGTTAATTTCAATTAATTTTCTGCTATCTGTTTCTGAACTGAGCTGTACACCGTGCGCCTGATAATTAAAAATAAGAAACCTAATGTGTAAATAAATTATCTAATTAAAAAAATACTCAGAAGGCTCATTATATTAATTCAAATTAGATTTACGATTATAATCCCATTATCAGGATATACGCACAAGGCAGATCAAGAGGATTTACTCCAAACCGTTGCGCTTACTACAATGGAAATTTAATAAATTAAAATCATTTAAAACTGATCTTTGGAAAATCAAACGTGTTTGCAGTCTTGCCAATCTGTGTTGTTTTTTCTTTCATTTGCAAAATCCTGCACTCATTTTTATTCAGCCTCCGGGTCAGAAGGTTGAAAGCTCAAGCCATACATCGGGACTTTGAGCAGCTCACAACAACAGCAACAGATTGCATTTACTCAACGTCTTTCATATCGGGAGGACATCTCAAGGCGCTGGATAAATCAGTGCTTCGTACCCAAGCTGGGGGTCGGGATCGGGAAAGGTGGAGGGCAGGGCAGGGGGGAAAGAGTGTGACTGAAGGCACCGCTGAGGAGCAGGGTCTTCAGATGGACCTTGAAGGAAAGGAGGTAAGGGATGGGGTGAGGCAGAGGGTCTATGGGAAGGAGTTCCAGAGGGTGGGAACAGAGAATGAGTGCAGCTGAAAGCCAGGCTCTCAATGGTAGGCAAGGTGGGGTTGGTGAAGCAGTCTGGAGCCCGCTGAGTAGAGGGAGTGTGAAGGGGCCCTTCAGCCTCTGTCCCCACCCATTGAAACTCAATTTTCACATACTTTTCATCTCGCGTACTCCTTTGCCTCGTTCAAGGCATGTCTTAACAACAACAACAACAAAATTACATTTGTGGAGTGCCTTTCACATCAGGAGGATGTCTTAAGCCCTTCTTCCTCTTTGACCATGCCATCGTCCACCCTCCTACCCTACTGTTCTTGCCATCCTAGCCTTATCCTCCCAGGCCTCCAACCTTCCTGATCCTATCTCCCCCCCCACCACCCCCTCCCCCCACCCGCTACCCTCTCCCCCCCCCCACCCCTCCACCACTCAGGTACAAACACCTGACTCTCCAGCCTTGGGATGTCATCCCAATGTGAAATGCGCTGTGTAAATGTAATTCAGTTTTGTAATGTCAGAGCTGCCGTCCTTGGATGAGATGTTCAGCCAAAGCCCCGTCTGCCTGTTCAGTTGGATGTTAAAGATCATGTGGCCCTGTGTCCTCACTTGCCAACAACCTCCCGGATAAAAATGATCATTTGCTTCATGGCTGTTTATCCAATTTACATTCATAGAGTGCCTGTCACATCAAGTTAATGTCAAATGAGCTTTGAAATTGCTCTGTTGGACATCACTGTCCGAGTACTGTATTTGCCTATAAAATACAGTCACTAAACGTTACAGTGTACCCTCTGAACACTTAGAGACCTCCCACCGATGTGAAATGTGCTTTATCAAATTGAAGGATTATTATTATCCAGCGTCCTGGCCTCAACCTGTAACCTACCGTGAAATTGCCCTTGGCAACTCCAAACCTTTGTGTTCTTTTGTTGTGCACAGGAGTTCAGGAGGGAATAGAGGGCTCGAAGAATGGTGATGAGGAAATAACTATAGGAAACAACAACAGCAAATTGCATTTGGAAAGCGCCTTTCACGTCAAGAGGAAAGGTGGTAGATAAAGACCATTTGGCCAAATGGCCTGTTTCTGTGTTGTAACACAACAGATAATTGTACGTACATTGTTATTAGGGTTTAATTCTACGAGCTTGTCTGAGTACAGCTTTGCTGGAGCCACCACACAGTTAACAGAAGCCACACACAGTGCAGCTTACAGGCTTTGCAAACCCATCCATTGAAGTCAGCCACAAATTTCAAATGAAGTCTTAGCTGGCATTTAATCCTTTTACTTATTTACTGCCGTGCAGATTCTTTGAAGTCTCTCTAAGCAGCATGAGCCGACAAGACAAAACAAATATATCCAACAAGGCCAGAATATTGAATGGGCTCCTTTTCCAATTGAAGTGAGCTGGAAGTAGATTTTTTTATGTTATATATGCTGGACTGGACTTCAGAACAATACCACTAACTTCTCAAAGCAAATTCAATCAGATCAGCTCCAGCCTTTTGCAATGCTGAATTTCTATTCAATCGATTTCTACTCAGCACCTCTGCATTCAGATTTTGAGCCTGGGCTGATACTCTTAGAACATAGAACATAAGAATTAGGAGCAGGAGTAGGCCATTCAGCCCCTTGTGCCTGGCCCGCCTTTTGATAAAATCATGACTGATCTTCTGACCTAACTCTAATTAGCTGCCCTATCCCCATATCCCCTAGTCCCTCTATTTTTAAAACAATCTATCAGTCTCAGCCTTGAAAATGTTCAAGGACTGAGCATCTACAGCCTTCTGGGGTAGTGAATTCCATAAATTCAATACCCTCTGAGTGAAGAAATGTTTCCTCAACTCTGTTCTAAAAAGGTGACCCTTAATTTTAAGATTATGACCCCTGGTTATAGATTTTCCTACCAGGGGAAACAGTCCCTCAGTGTCTACTTTATCCAATCCTTTAAGAATCTTTATGTTTCAATAAGACCTCCCCTAATTCTTCTGTACTCTAGAGAATACAGCCCTAGTTTATTCAACCTATCCTCATAGGTCAGTCCCCTTTGTCCCAGGAACTAACCTAGTGAATCTACGCCTCACCCCCTCTAAGGCAAGTATGTCTTTTATTGAATAAGGAGACCAAAACTGGTGCGATCTCACCAAGGCCCTATACAATTGCAGCAAGACTTCCCTATTCTTGTACTTAGGCTGGGGGAGTGCTGCATTTTCCCACAAAGAGAAAAAAAAGTGGTCACTCAATCCATCCACGACCCTTTGTAAGACACTGCTGTCTGCAATTGGCTGCCGTTGTTCTCCCATAAAACACAGTGTCAATCCATTTTACAGTATATTCTGTGATGCGCTTTGAGACGTCTAGAAAACATGAAAAGCACTATATCAAAATGCAAGGATGATTATTATTATTATTATATGCTGTGAGCGCTATAAGACGTCTCAATGATGTGATAAGGCACTATATCAAATACAAGGATTGTTATTATTTACCATATGAGAGAGTTGGCATGAAATGTGAGCTTGAAGACTGACATGGGGCTTAAACCTGCAACATCTTGACACAGAGGGAAAAACACTACCGTAAGCCAAGGTGACAGGTGAAAGGTGGCAGCCAATTGCACACAGCAGTGTCCCACAAACTTGCCTTGCAAGCGAGTGATCTGGGTTCATTTCCCGACAGGGCGAAACTTTAGGCAAGCTTCCTTATTCCACACACACACCTCATAATAATCTCTCGAAATAAAACGATAATAATTTGCTCATTTCAATCCACCACTGTTTGTGGGACACTGCTGTGCGCATTTGGCCCACAAATACACAGTCGATTCACTTTACAGCATATTCTGCGAAGTACTAGAAGACGTGAAAAGAGGCATATCAAATGCAAGGATTATTATTATTTTTACCCCGGAAAGTGATCCGCCAATCGTCTAACAACCAGGTTCCTACTTACTGCTAGGTAAACAGCAGTGTGTGGAGTAAGGAAATCTGTCCAACGTTTTTCATTTTGGATTCAGGTAGATTATGATCCGGAACAATAGAATCAATTACAAAGCCATACCACAAATGTAAGCACAATACTGTGAAACTGGATCAAATTAGCTGTAAAAAAAAAAGGAAAGCTTTCAACTTGGGTGCTTCTGTGTGTCAATGCTTTAATTCCTGGATCTCAGCAATACAATTGTCCAATAGAGAAGACAAAAGTTTTGCTTAGGATTTTGTCAACTTTCTGGGAGAGGGAGGGAGGGAGGACGAGAGAGGGAGGTAGGGAGTGCTGGATTGGAGAGAGGGAGTGCTGGATAGGAGGGCGGGACTGCTGGATAGGAGGGAGGGAAGGGGGTGTGGGGGGCGACTGCTGGATGAGATGGTTTCTAGAATATAAAACTGTAGCGTCTTAATTTTTCAGAGAAACCATCTGATCCTGAAGAATAGAGATCAAAGGTAATCTGGGAGGATCTGTACTTGCTGCTGATCTACCTCTTTGCCTTGAAGGAGACCCTCCTCTTTGACCGTGCATTCAGCAACCTCCTACCCTGCTCAGGCCCAAAGGCCTGACTGTCCAGCACCTTGGGACATCCTCCGGACGTGAAGGGCACTATACAAATGTAATGTTGTATTGTACCTGCCGGTCACAAAGTTCATGGGGCGACTGAATCACACTTTGCGAATTAAATTACGTGTTCTTGGCCAACAATCCCCAAATGAGGCGTTCACTCCACGGCTGTTTGTCGGACATTGCTGTTTGCAAACTGGCTGCCACATTCACCTATAAAAACAACAACAACAAAATTACATTTATAGAGACCGCCTTCCACAAAACACACAGTCGCTTCACTTTACAGAAAATCCTGTGAAGTACTTTGGAAGCGCTAGATCAAATGATAAGGCTCTAGATCAAATATAAGCAATACTATTATGCTGCTGGGAAAGTTCAAAATAAGGCTTGAAATCACAGCAATGGATACAGGGAACAAGACTGTGACAAAAAGAGAATGAATTACCCTCAACAGTCCAGGAGAGAAAAGCAAGTGGGGGCTGAAAGGTCAACTCTGGAACACTCTCCCTCAATCCCACCTTGGTCCCTCTCTCCCGCTTTTTAACTCCTGCATGAAAACCTTCCTCTTCGAACGTCTTTACGGCCCCCTCTTCCATCTCCCCCCAACCCCCCCACCCCTCCCCCCAATGCCCACCTCCCACCCCCGCACCAACCGGCTCGGAGTCAGACTCTGCCACCGTTAAGCGCTTTGAGATGCCACCCAACATGGAGGGCACTATATGAGTGCGAGTTGCTGTTGTTATGCATATATAGCATCAGGTGCTTGCTCTGAAGCTACCACTGCAGGTTAAAGTAAAAAAAAACACAGCACAAGTTGAATCTTGGCCCTCAATCAACATGCACTGAAATATCACTGCTTTCCACCCCACTGAGCGCAGTCTCAAATGCCAGCCATAACAGTTGACTTCAACATGTCAATTCCATGAGCTCCTCTGAAGAGAAGGGTTCAAGGGCCATTTGCACACAAATTGTCCGCTGGCCAAGAGACAGAGGCTGCAGGACACGCGGCGGGGGTCAGCGGTCAGGGCAGCAACGCCAGAGAAATGGCAAGTTTACGGGGCACGGCCGGCGCACCGAACATAACGTTAACGCAAATCTAATCCACGGAAAAAGTCAATCTCTAGGCCACGCGTGGCTTCTGTTGATGATGTTAACAATAATAATATTAATAACAACAACAACAACAATAATCCCAATAATAATAGGAATAATCCTTGCATTGGATAGATCGCCTTATCACGTCATTCAGACTTCTCAAAGCGTTGTAAAGTGAAATGACTGTATTTTGAGGGCGGAATGCGGCATCCAATTGCGCACAGCAGTGTCCCATAAAAAGCTGTGGACTGAGTGAATAAATTATAATTCTGGGGGTGGGGGAGGGGATTAACCAATTACAGGATTCCATTTGAATATCACTCTCTCTCTCTCTCTCTCTCTCACTAAGTTAGGGAGAATAGTAAACAGTGAGGAGGATAGTAGCCATCTGCAAGAGGATATAGACAAATTGGTAAAGTGGGCAGACACATGGCAGATTAAGTTTAATGCAGAGAAGTGTGAGGTGATGCATTTTGGGAGAAGAAATGAAGGGAGGCAATATAGGCTAGATAGTACAATTTTAAATGGTGTGAAGGAACAGAGAGACCTGGGGATTTGTGTTAGTGACTCGTTGAAGGTGGCAGGACAGGTAGACAAGGCTGTTAAGAAGGCATATGGGATACTAGGCTTTATAAATAGGGGTATAGAGTACAAAAGTCAGGAAGTGCTGACTAACCTCTATAGGACTTTGGTGAGGCCTCAGCTGGAATACTGTGTTCAATTCTGGTCACCACACTACAGAAAGGATGTGAAGGCATTGGAAAGGGTGCAGCGAAGATTTACTAGGATGGTGCCAGGATTGAGGGACTTCAGCTATGAGGAGAGGCTAGATAGGCTAGGGTTATTCTCTCTGGAGCAGAGAAGATTGAGGGGAGACCTAAAAGAGGTTTATAAGATCATGAGGGGTTTCGACAGGGCAAATAGAGAAAAACTATTTCCACTTGTGGGTGAATCTGTGACTCATGGTCACAGATTTAAAATAGTTTCAAGGCGAAGTAGAGGGGAGCTGAGGAGAAATTTTTTTCACTCAGCGAGTTGTTCGAATCTGGAATGCATTGCCTGAAAAGGTGGTGGAGGCTGATTCGATAACAACTTTTAAAAGGGAATTAGATCTTTATTTAGGGAGAACAGGTCTATTAGGCTATGGGGAGAGGGCAGGGCAGTGGGATTGAATCGCTCTTTTCAAAGAGCCGGCACAGACTAGATGGGCCGAATGGCCTCCTTTTGTGCCGTAAAATTCTATGAATCTATGAAAACTGCACCTTGTTCATTCCATATAAATGCACACCAAGTGTGGAGTAGCTGTGTCCAGCCAAATATCCTCACAGCTTAAACTGAACAACTAAACGTCCTTGACACACAAACAGGTTGTGTCACTGACTGAGCAATCCCGAGGTAGTGAGACCAGGAGATTTTGGTTCCCTTTTCACACGGTTAAGAAGTAATATTTAAACAGAAACCTTAGGCAAGTTTCCTTCCACCACATGCCTGTGTTTAGCTGGCTGTGGGTAGGAATCCGGTTGTCAGACAATTGGCGTATTGCTTGCTGAGGGTAAGAATTCCTTAAGAATATATAATCATTTGGCCACTCAATCCATGACTGTGGGACACCGCTGTGCGCCATTGGCTGCCACGTTCCGCCCACAAAATACACGGTAAATTCACTTGACAGTATATTCTGTGAAGGGCTTTGAGACATCTCAGAGGTGTGATGAGACACTGTATCAAATGCAAGGATTATTATTATTACATATCACAGTCCAGTGGTTTGAAATAGCCTTCTGGGGGTGAAAGGCGCTGTGAAAATGTAAGTTGTGTTATTTTAACAAAATCGGTTACACAAGCTGTGGTTTCACATTAGTCCATGTAGACATGATCAATGAGGCTGCTGTTGCAGACCAAATTAATCAGCCACTAATGCCATCATCTGCACCAGAAGTTAGAGTGACCCACGCATTTGGTACCACACCTTATCGCATCTCAACGATGTCTCGAACTGCTTCACCGCATTTGCTGCAAACAGTAGTGACCGTGTATCTTGCAGGCAAATGTGGCTGCCCATTGACACGCAGCAAAGGCTCATAAAGCAGCCGAGGAGTTGACCTGGGGACTGTCGGTGAGGACAGGGGGAGAAATTCAACTTCTCTTTTCAAATAGTGTGATGGGATTTTTGACGCCCACCAGAGCAGGTGGACGTGATCTCGATTTAACATTTTATACCCTTGACAGCATTCCCCCAACACTGCAGTGGAGTGTCAGCCTAGACTGTGTGTTCAAAATCCATGGAAACCTTCTGCCTTAGAGGAGAGAGTACCAGCAAGTAACCAGGCCGACGCTGTTATATTATTTCAGGCAAATTGAGGTAGCCTAGGTAATAAATCATGAACAGATGTACAAAATGTGAGGAGAGATTTGGAGATGAGCCTTCGTTCAAACAACCTGTCCTTTTGCTAATATAAGAATAAAGGACAGATCCAGATTCCTATCCATTATAATGGTATTGCTCGTAAGCAGCACAATCTTGGAAATGACTCTAATGATTAACGATGACTCTAAATCCTATGTTTCTTCACTGCGCCAGTGTTAGAGACACCGAGTAATGACTTTTCAAAATTTTAATCCCAGCGCCGAAATCTGTTCTTAACGTCATTGTGGACACAAGATAATCAGAGAATATGGAACTCTGCAGAAATGTCACAACGATAAATGATGAATCAACTGCAATTTTCTCCTGCAGGTACGATCCGTCTGGTTTTAATGAAAATACCTCAGAACCAAAGTGCTTGAGAAGGTTTTGCAAAAAGAAGCAACAGGATATGCCATTTAGGATGACAAACACAGCTGCCCTGATGAAAATATGCAGAGGATTTGTATTGACTGCATTATGTAGGTGTCTAAATATAGTTGCAGGTGTCATGATCGAAGCTTGGCTCAGGTCGGAAGTGCCATCTTCTGTGGATAGATTCTTAAAGAGGAGTAAACTACAAGGATATGTGAGGAAAGAGGCCAGTTAAATGGGACAGGAAGGATTGCTCTTAAAAAGATTCAGCACAGACAGAATGGGCTGAATGGTTTTCTGTTCAGTACATTTCTATGGTTCTAAGTATTATCAAACATTCAGGATCTGAAAACCCCTTTTCCTACCCCCTATCTTAATATTGTCTCCCAGCCTCACTCACAAAAAAACGATGTGTGTTTGGGGTGGGGGGTGGGGGGTGCGGGGAGTGGGGGAGCAGGGATGGTGGGGGGGGTGTAATATTTCACTGGGGTTCAGATTTACTCTATTCAACATGGTATTTTAGATCATTTTGAAATCTATAGAAATTTCAGATGGAATCCACCGACTTGCCAAATTCTGGACTTTAAAAAACATGTGAACAGAGTAAATTTAGAGCCGGGTGCAATTTCGCCCTAGAGATTGTCAACGCAGTGCTCACTAGGTGTATGTCGTATTTTAGCATCTTTTTTTTGACAGACCAAAAGGTCATGAAGCAAAACGCTGCCTCCATTCCAGCCTTATAATAATCCGAACTAATCCTTGCATTTGATACAGAGCCTTTCACGTCAGAAGGATTTCTCAAAGCTCCTCACAGGAATTTTCTACAAAGTGCAGTGATATTTCCTGTAAGGCTTTAACCGAGATGCCCCTCTAGTTGAAGGGCACTATATTACTGTAAATTGTTGTGATGTATTTTGTAGGTGAACATGATTGTAATTTCAGCAGCGACAACAACTTGTACTAAATGTAAAACTCACGTAAATCTTCTTTATGGATAGTATAATCACCTGAGTCCCATTCAGTTTCAGACTGAAACCACTTTGATTTTCTTTGCATGGCAGTACTTATCTGCAACAACAGCTTGCATTTATAGAGCACCCTTCACGCGGGGCAGCATCTTGTAACGTATTAATCACCTCCTAACTCGGAACTCCTCTCCCCCTGACCACCAATGTTCCTGCGCCCACCGGCCGGCTGCATTGAAATCGTGGGAAATGTTGTCTTGATCCTCCGCGACCACATAACCCCCACCCTCGCCCATCTCCATTGGCTCCCCATCCTCCAGAGGATCGAGTTCAAGATCCTCGTTCTCACCTTCAAGGTCTTACACGGCCTTGCCCCGCCTTATTTAACCAATCTACTCTCCCCCTACAAGCCCACCCGGACCCTCCGTTCAACAGGACTTGGCCTGCTCCAAGCCCCCCGCCCGAACCGCCCCACCATCGGAGGCCGGGCCTTTAGTTTTTCCGCTCCCACCCTATGGAATGCCATCCCTCAATCCCTCCGTTTTGTTTCTTCCCTTTCCTCTTTCAAGGCCGGTTTGAAGACTTTCCTCTTCGATCGTGCCTTTTGTTCCACCCCGAACTCTTCTACCTCCCCTTCGTGTTTCACCCCTTCCCAAACACTCCCCTCTCAGCTCGGGTCACACGCCTCCTGTGCAGCGCCTTGGGATGACCTCCCGACGTGAAAGGCGCTCTATAAATGTAATTTGTTGTTGTTGTTGATCCATCGACGCATGCATCGAAGGACTGGATTTCCCGCGATTCAATGCGATTCCGATGCTTGACAGCTAATGTGCATGCGGCGACGGGTGAAGACACTGGATCACAGGACATGTAGTCTTGACCCAACATTGTCTGTGCATCCAGCAACTGTAGTGACCAGTTGTGTTGTGCACATGTGCAGTTACCAGTTGCGTTGAATAATGCATGCACATAGCAGATTTTTGATTAAATCAGATTTTGTATAACTTGTACAGTTTACCTGCAACGTGGACTTCATGTAAGTCATACTAAATGTTATGGTCCTGACTCATACCATGTAGAGACCATGTACGATGTGTTTACTCTACATCCTGCCCTTCATGCAGAATAGTGCTTAAGGATGGCACCAATTAACACACGGCAGTGTCTTACAAACAACCACAAAGTGATCAACTTTTTTGTATCTGACAAAATAATTCCCTTCTCTTTCCATATAATTTTAATAAAAGCAAAAGTAACTTGATTGCCAAGTTTTTACATCACTTAGAAATATTAAACACCGGCAGACTGTTTCACGTCGCCTGTTTCACATGAGTGAAAATGCTCTGGATTTGGTGCCGGCTTCAGCAAACAAAAAAAATAATTGTAATGAGGCCTGAAGTGTAATCAATGTTTTGCTGTTAATAGCTTTCCTGCTAAATCTAAAAGCTATGATCTTGGATCAATTGTGTTCTCTCAGTTAACTGGATTTCCATCTGTCTTCATTGGGTAAACGCATTCAACAGGCTAATTCGCAGAGAATGACTGTCTCTTCGAAGGGTGATTTATGAATCTGCTCAGCTGCCTGGACAGAGCCATCACAATACAATAATATCTGTCAATGGCAGGGGTAGCATTATCAGCAGTAAAGAGGTCATGTGCTTGTTTAAATTTAAACACAGAGGAAGCTTGAAGTCCAATGCCTCCCCCTCTCCCAGTCTCAATAATATTTACAAAAACGCGCCTTTCAAATTGAGACCGGACTTCAGAATTTTCCACTGTATTAAAACGAAAAAGGCTTGAGGGATACGGTGAGGTAGAATTTTCAGCTGTGAACTGCATTACCCCATGAGGCACTCAGTATGCCCTAAGGAAGAGCAATTGCTCGCTTTAATGCCTCAATTGGAACCCATTTTTTTGGAAGGGATTATTCCATTCAGAAAAAGCGATCTGCCTATCGTCTAACAGCCGTGTTTCTACTTACTCCTAGGTAAACAGAGGAGTGTGGAGTAAGGAAACCTGTACGACGTTTCAAACTGCTGGGAATCGAACCTAGTTCCTTGCGCTTTTGAGCCGAGCGATCTAACCACTAAGCTATGGGACTCCACAGATAGGATAGTTGTAGGGCGTAACTGTCAACAACATCAATAAATAATAATAGTCCTTTAATTTGACACAGCACCTTTCCATCAGGTGGGACATCCTCCTGACGTGAAAGGCGCTAAACAAATTTTATTTTTTTGATGTTGTTGTTTTTTGAAGTGCCATTTCACAGGATTTACAGTAAAATGTAGAGTTTAACTGACAGGCTAAGGATAAGAACATAAGAATTAGGAGTAGGCTATTCGGCCCCTCGAGCCTGCCCCACCATTCGATAAGATCATGGCTGATCTTCTGACCTAACTCGAATTACCTGCTCTATCCCCATATCCCCTAATCCCTCTCTTTTAAAAAAAAATCTATCAGTCTCAGCCTTGAAAATGTTCAAGGGCTGAGCATCTGCAGCCTTCTGGGGTAGTGAATTCCATAAATTCACTACCCTCTGAGTGAAGAAATGTTTCCTCAACTCTGTTCTAAAAGGCTGACCCTTAATTTTAAGACTGTGACCCCTGGTTACAGATTCTCCTACCAGGGGAAACAGTCCCTCACTGTTTACTTTATCCAGCCCTTTAAGAATCTTATATGTTTCAATAAGATCTCCCCTAATTCTTCTGTACTCTAGAGAATACAGCCCTAGTTTATTCAACCTATCCTCATAGGTCAGTCCCCTCTTCCCAGATACTAACCTAGTGAATCTACGCTGCATCAGCTCTAAGGCAAGTATGTCCTTTTTTAAATAAGGAGACCAAAACTGCACACAATACTCTAGGTGCGGTCTCACCAAAGCCCTAAACAGTTACAGCAAGACTTCCCTACTCTTGTACTCTTAACCTTTTGCAATGAACACTAACATGCTGTTTGCCTTTTTGGTTGCTTGCTGTACCTGCAAACTAACTTTTTGCAACTGGGATACGAGGGCACCCAAATCCCTCTGAACACTAACACTATCTAATCTCTCCCCTTCTAGAAAATAATCTGTTTTCCTATTTTTGCTACCTAGGTGAATAACTTCACACTTCCCCACATTAAATTCCACCTACTTGCCCACTCCCCTAGACTATCTATATCCCGTTGCAATCTTTTTGCATCATCCTTAGAGCTTGCTCTCCCACCTAGTTTAGTGTCACCCGCGAATTTAGATACGTTACATTCAATGTCCTCGTCTAGATCAATGATGTAAATTGTAAATAGCTGAGGCACAGCTATTGTGGGACTCCACTAGTTACATCCTGCCAATTCGAGAATGACCGGTTTATGCCTAGTCTCTGTTCTACCTGTTAGCCATTCTTCAATCCATGAAAATATGTTCCCATTAATCCCGTGGGTCTTAATCTTGTGCAATAGCTTTTTATGTGGCACTTTGTCAAATGCCTTCTTAAAATCTAAATATACGACATCTACTGGTTCCCCCCTATCTAACCTGATAGATGCATCCTCAAAAAACTCTAACAGATTAGTTAAGCGTGACTTCCCTTTTGTAAACTAACTCTGCCTAATCTTGTTATGGTCTTCCAGGTGTCCCATAATGACATCCTTAATTAAGGATTCAAGAATTTTCCCTATCACTGATGTCAGACTAACTGGTCTATAGTTCCCCATGTTTTCTCTCCCACCCTTCATGTATAGTAGTGTTACGTTTGCAAACTTCCAATCACTGGGAACCGTTCCAGAATCCAGAGAATTTTGGAAGATCAAAGACAAACCATCCACTACCTCAGTAGCCACCTCTTTTAAAACCCTAGGATGTAGGCCATCAGGTCCAAGGGATTTATCAGTTCTTAGACCTGACAATTTACCTAAAACCAATTCTTTACTAATATTAATTTCCCTAAGTTGCTCGCTAACATTGTCTTCTTGGTTTCCCTCTATTCTTGGTAGGTTTTCGGTGTCCTCTAAGGTGAAGACAGTAGCAAAGGACTTGCTTAATGACTCTGCCGTGTCTATGTCCCCTATTATAATTCCCCCTGTCTCTGCCTGTAACGGACCCACATTCATCCTTGATAGCCTTTTTCTCTTCATATATTTGTAAAAATTCTTGCAGTCTGTCTTTATGTTCCTCGCTAGTTTGCCCCTCATATTCCATTTTCTCCCTCTTAATCACTTTTTTGGTTGTCCTTTGTTGATCCCTAAAGCTCTCCCAATCCTCGGATTTATTACTCGTCTTTACTGTTTTATAGGTTTCTTCTTTTAACTTTATACTTTCCCTAACTGCTCTAGTTAGTCACGGCTGGACTACCTTTCCCGTGGCATTCTTATCCCTCAAGGGAATATGTGCTCGCTGGGAATTTTGCATTTTTCCTTAAACGTCTGCCATTGCTGATCCTTAAATCTAATTTCCCAGTTTATTTTAGCTGAGTCCTCTCTCATACCAGCAAAGTTGGCTCTACTAAAATTCAAGACCTTTGCTTCAGATTGAACTAATTCTCTCTCTCACTTAATGCTAAATTCTATCATATTATGATCACTTTGCCCTAGAGGAGCTTTAACTTCCAGTTTGCTGATCAGCCCTGTTTCATTACACAAAACAAGGTCTAAGATTGCATTTTCCCTGGTTGGCTCCTTGGCATACTGATCTAAAAAATTATCCTTAATACATTCTATAAACTCTTCCTCTAACTTACTTTTCCCAATTTGGTTGTCCCAATCTATTTGGAGATTAAAATCACCCACAATTAATATTTTTTCTTTGCTACATGCTCCGCTAATTTCCTGATTTATAATTTCCTTATAATTATAATTTCCTACATCTTGAATCCATGAATCCATGGGTTCAGGATGCAGCCCGTTTGTGTACAGCAATGACCCCAAACAGCAACAGAGGGATTTGGATGATTGCAGCTGAGGACATCAGGTGAAACATTCTTCTCTTTTCAAAATAGTGCCATGGGTTCTTTAACGTGCACCTGAACAGACAAATGGGATCTTGGTTCATCCAAAAAGTTGGCAACTCCAACAATGTCGCTCTGCACTGGAGTATCTGAGTTCAAAGACCTGATATGTGATGTTTGAATCCCCAACCTTCTGACTCAAGCGTCAAGAGCTTTATCAACTGAGTCCCGCTGACAATGTTGGATTGAACGACAAGGAGAAGAATGAAATTACCTTAGAGGCTTTCTCCGGATGGTCGTCTTGCCTGATTATAGATGTGCAAACATTCGCTAACAAAGTGTAATGGATATGGAACTGATCGTGACAATTTATGTAGCATGTAGCAAAGCCGCAATGTCGGATGGCAGCCTGGATCAATCATAGTAACCTGGCCTCCAAGTAACAAGATTGTGGGTTCAGGCCACACGCTGGAAATTTTTTGCTGATAATTTAAAATGACACTGAATTGCAATGCTGGAGAGCACTGCATTGTTGGAGGTGCTATTGAGGTGAGGCATTAAACAAGTCAAAGATTCCCATAGCACTATTCGAGAAGAGAAGGGAGTTTCTCCTGGTGTGCTGGCCAACAATCTCCCTCAAAAAAATAGGTCATTCGCTTCATTGCTATTTATGGGAAACTGCTCTGGTCAAGGTCACAAATGACATCTTGTCCATCGGTGACCAGTGCTCCCTCTGCCTCCTCGTCCTCCTTGACCTCTCTGCCGCCTCGGACAACGTGGACCACTCAATCCTCCTCCATCACCTCTCCTCTCAATTCAACTTCAAGGTTCTGTCCTTGACTGGTTCAGGTCCTACCTCTCACACTGCTACAAATTGAATCCGCCAACTGTTTCTCTTCCAGCCACCGCATCATCTTGTGCTCTGTCCAGTCTTCTTCAACCTCTACTTGCTTCCCGTTTGGTGGCACCATCCATAGACAAAAGGTAAATTTCCATATGTATGCGGATGAAACCCAACTCTATCTCTCTGCCTCCACCCTCAATTCCAGGACTACTCGTGTCCTGACAGACTGCCTATCAGATGTCACATCCTAGATAAGAGATAACTTTCTACAGCTGAACCTCAGCAAAACCAAGACCCTTCCTGATTGGCCCTCCACCTAACCAGGCCTGGTCAGGAACCTGGGTATCTTGTTTGACCCTGAACTGTCCTTTCTCCCGCATATCCGTGCCATGACCAGCAAAGCCCTCACTGCCTCACACCTTCAGGCCTCTAAAACCCTTACACACACGTTTGTCACCTCAAGGCTCGACCTCAACAACTCCCTCATTGCTATTTTTCTTATTATTATTTGAGTATATAGGGTGCTATATAAATCGAAGTTGTTGTTGTTGTTGTTGTTGTTATTATGAAAGGGTACCAAGTTTGAAACAGGTTTAAATGTTTTGTGCCTACATAACATTGTTAAGAGATTTCACCTCGCTCCGAGAGTTTGCGGAGATGGCTGGGTGGGAGATGTATTTGACAGGAATCCCTGAAGTGTACACAGTGTGTAGAGGAAATAGCTTCTGATTAACCAAATAAGCTGTTCTTGTTTCATACGTTCTGACTCTCTGAATGACTCACAGTCATGTTTGATGAGGCGGAAATCAGAACATTGAAGATCCGAACTGGTCGATTCATCAAAAAGAAAATGAGAAGTGAGATCACGCAACACTAGAGCATCGTCCACAGATAAACGGTGATGGCAGAAAGGAACACTCACACTCTCGTGAGCAAAACAGTGTTGCAAAGGTTAATTAAACTGGGACGCCAATGCCTTGTGCCACTGATTGTCTAATCATAGAGCTTCCAAATACTGTGCTCAGATGCATGCAGACAGTCTGAAGTATACAGCTCCGGGGAGAAAAGGCTTTCTTCCTCATGAGATACCCCACGTGAAAGGCTCTTTACAAATGGAAATTGTCGTTGATGTTGTTGTTGTATCTCGAGTAAAAATGTGGTCACTCAATCCACTACTGTTTGTGGAATATTGCTGTGTGCAATTGGCTGCTGCGCTTTACCCACAAAATACAGTCAATCCATTCTACAGTAATCCTGTATATCTTGTAGCTCAGTAGTTAGCGTACTCGCCTTACAAGTGAGAGACCTGGGTTCAATTCCAGCCTGGGCAAAACCTTGGGTAAGTTTCCTTACCACACACGCCATATAATAATCCCTCAAGAAAAAAACAAATAGACATTTCAATCCAAGACTTTGTGTGACACTGCTGTGCGTAATTGGCTGCCATGTTTCGCCCACATATATACAGTCAATTCACATTACGAGTAGACACCGCTTAACATTGTAGTTTGGTTCTTGCAAAGTACGATTTTAAGCAAAATGACGTTAAGCGAATACATTTTTCCCATAGGAATTAATGTAAAAACTGAAGTTAGGTTCTTTTGGACAGCGAGTGATACTGGCAGCGAGTGAGTGAGCCGGACAGGCAGTCAGGGAGCGTGTATAATGGTTTTTTAAAGAAGATTTTGACGAAAAATGTCCAAAAGAACCTAACTCCAGTTTATACATTAATTCTTATGGAAAAAATGGGTTCGCTTAACATCTTTTTGCTTAAAATTGCACTTTTCAAGAACACAACTACAACAACAACAACAACTTGGATTTATATAGCTCCCTCCATGCTGAACGGCGTCTCAGAACGCTTCCTAATAACGGATCCCGGGGCCGAGCCAGGGCGAGGGGGAAGAAGGTGACTGAAAGTGCGGTTGAAAAGAAAGGTCTTTAGCCGAGACCTGAAAATAGAAAAGAAGGGAACGAGGTGAAGGGAGTGAGGAAGGGAGTTCCAAAGCCTTGGGGCATAGTAGATGAAGGCACAGTTGCCAATGATGGAGCGGAGGATTCATGGGACGAGGATGAGGCCAGACCCGTTGGAACGAAGTCAACAGGTACTGTTGTGAGGAGAGAGGAGGTCAGAGAAGTAGGGGGGTGCGGAGGAGTAGAGGGATTTAAATACAAGCATGAGGATCTTGAAATCGATCCTCTTCGGGATAGGCTGCCAGTGCAGTCTGGCAAGGACTGGGGTAATCGGGGAGCGGCAGAATTCTGTATGAGCTGAATTTTATGAATGGTGGCGGAGGGGAGACTGGTGAGGAGGGCATTTGAATGCTCCAGCTGAGAGGTGACAAAGGCATGGACTAGAGTCGCAGCAGCTTTTGGGGTGAGATATTGGCAGAGACGGGTGGTGTATCGATTGAAGAAGGCAGTGCTGGTGAGGGACTGGATGTGGGGGAGGAAGGATAATTGGGGTTCGAACCTGACGCCTAAGTTGCGTAAGGGTTCGGAGAGTTTTAGGGGCAGGTTGGGTAGATGGAGGAGGTAGGAACCATGTGATTGAAGACAATGACAAGAGCCAAAGAGTCACCATTTAGCTGAACGAAATTTGAGCTCATCCAACCCCTGATATCTGACAGGGAGGCTGACAACATCAGAGGACTGGGGGTTGGGGTCGCAAAGTGAAATGGAAAAATAAAGTTTTTCTACATCTACGATGTTAAGCAAGGAATACCTGTAGAAGGACAATTTGGTGGAGACCAGACTGGAGCGATAAGTCTTGATGTGGTCCAGCCAGATATGTTGAATTTGAGCCAAGTGCATTCGGCGGCCTGCACCTGGCCCTTGAGAGAGTGGAGGTGGTTGGTGAACCAGCGCGAGGTTCAAGAATAAGAGTCGGTTTGGGAGGTGAGGGGAGCAAGGTCATTGAGTATAGAGGAGAGAGTGTTGTGGAGGAGAGTAAGTGCAGAAGATGGGTCGGTGCGGGATGTGGGCCAGATGGGGAGGAGTTCAGTGGAGAGTGATTGGAGAGAGATCTTCTTCCATGGGCGGTAAAAGATGGTGGTAGGTTTGGAGGCAATGGTGAGAGGGATAGAAGAGTTGAGGGAGATGAAGTGGTGGTCGGAGACGGCCTTGTCAGTGATCGTGGCATCCGAGACACTGAGGCCCCCAGTGTGAAACTGCCAATCGTGTTCAAACAGCCAGAGTCAAGGGCAGCTTCCTGAAGGACGTGTCTGGAAACACAGAACTAAGTGATGTGACAAACAATTGTCATCCCAATATATGGGGCTGTGGGAATTATTCTACACCAGCAACATAGGTTATAGCCACATGTTCACCAGAACCCCAATAAGGGTGGATCTGATTTGTGATGGGCGTGATAGAGGTGCAATTTATTGTTGTTATTACTCTCCTTTCCTCAGCCACAGAACCTTGTAAACTGCATTGAGACTCACAGAGTCCCAAGAAGCTGAGCACTCAAGACACCGCTTGACTATCATATCAAAAGGGATTGACAACAACCAGAATTGATGGAGCCTGTTAATAATGAGGGTTCAATTTAACTTTCCCCATCGTTCAGCTTCTCTGCCTGGTTACAACTTGGAAAGTCGGTCTGATTTGGGTTCATTTAAACCGTGCTGGAGTTTCAGCTGTGTCTGGCTCGTATTTCTTTCAGAATGGCAGGATTGTGGATTCCACAGCAATCCCAGGCCCCGCGGCTGAGCCAGGGAAAGTGCCAGATGCTGACTCAGCCTCAGCTTCTCATTTGCACTATTGATTTCAATAGCAATTTCAGCAGTTTGGATATGGATCTCGGTTTAGACAGGTTAGTTTGGATCGGGCCCAATATCTGAATCCCAGCCAGCTCACTGTCCTTATGGTCAAAAGTCAGGCTTACAGATTGTGCATTCACAGACTCGTGTGAACTTTCAGCACTGTACTGATCAATGCTTGTTAGCCGAGGTCTTTGGGGAGTCATATTGAAGCCCTTTCTCAGAGTGGAGACCTGTAGGTCAGTGGTTTAAAGCACTTGCCTTACAAACGAGAGACCTGGGCTCGATTCCAAGCTAGGGCAAAACCTTGGGCAAGCTTCCTTACTTCAAACGTCTGATAATAACCCTTCAAAAAAAGAAACAATAATAAAGAAATTGGTCATTTCTAGTCAAGACTGCTTGTGGGACACTGCTGCATGCAATTGGCTGCCGTGTTTCGCTCACAAAATATGCAATGAATTCACGTTACAGTATATTCAGCTTGGAGACGTTTCGAAAATGTGAAAAGCACTACAGGCATCCCTCCCCAACCACGGGGGATACGTTCCTGAAAACCCCCGTGGTTAGCAAAACCGCGGTTGGCAAATACAAGGCTTTATGGGAAAAATGGGGTTAGGGGGAGTAAGTTGCTTGTTCTTTTACGAAACACAACAAAATACACAATAACCTAACAAAAATAATAAATGTTCAAATAACACAATAAAAAAGAATAAAAACACAATAAATTCATGTTATTTACCTTAATCCTAAAACAGAAGCGACATCGTGGCTGGTTAATGCAATTGGGTCCAAGCGCCAAACGCAAGTGTTAGTGTTAAAACCCGTGGATACGCAAATTTCACTGCTGCGGTTGGCGAAGTTGTCGCAGAGAGGAAACCATGTATACTTGAAATCCGTGGTTGCCAAGACCGCGGGTGGGGCGGGATGCCTGCCATCAAAATGCTCAATGGGGCTGGAATAAAGATTAACTATGAGCACAAGAGACATAAACAACAACAAAGTTACACTTGTATAGCACCTTTCACGTCAGGAGGACGTCCCAAGACGCTGGACAGTCTACTGTTTCAGAGCCGAGCTGGGATCAGGTGGGGGTTGGGATGACCGATGGGACAGTTGATGAGGAGGGTCTTGAGGTGGGCCTTGAAGGAGGCAAGAGAGAGAGCGAGGCGAAGGGGCTGTGGGATGGAGTTCCAGAGTGTGGGGGCAGAGAGGCTGAAAGCCCGTCTGCCGGTGGTGGGGGCTAGTCAGTCGGGGAGTAGACCAGAATCCGCTGAATGGAGAGGACGGGCAGGTTCATCGGGGGACAACAGGTCAGAGATATAGGAGGGGGCAAGGCCATCAATGGCCTTGAATGTGAGGATGAGGATCTTGAATTCGAGCCTCTGGGGGATGGGGAGCCAATAGACCCGAGCAAGGGTGGTAGTGATATGGTCGTGGAGCTTGGTGTGTGAGAGGATACGAGCTGCAGAGCTTAGAGAGTAGAGGCAGAAAGGTGGAGTTGAATGTCATCCGTGTACATATGGAAATTGACCCCATGTTTGCAGATTATGTCACCATGTAGATGCAAATTGGCTACCGCACCCACCAAGAAATATACAGTACTTTACAGCAAATTAAAGTACTTTGGGACAGATCAACTTGATGCATTGATGTATTGAAAGCACAGATTATATATTATATTATAAACCTGAAATTCCACCTTGGTAACACAATAATAAATAATAATACTTGCATTTGGGTTGTCTCATTTGGGTTGCGCTTCACATAACATACTGTAAACACTGAGTATTCGGTGGGTGAAACTGAAAAGCCAATTGCTCACAGCTGTGCTCACAAATAGTTGTGGATTCAGAAACAAACAACTGGGTTCTTACTTACTGGTAGATAAGCAGAGGCGTGTGGAGTAAGGAAACTTGCCTCAAGACCAGAAATCAATATTCCTGCTGGTATGAATTTTATTTTTATGTCGAACGAGTAAAATCACCTTGAGGCTGATATTGCCGTGAGCAGTTCAGACTGGGTGCTGCAGCAAATATATATATTGTAAACATTCAAGCTTCACCTTGGAACATTGCTTTATTTGCCCTATTATCATCCCTTGATATGACAGATGAAACGGAGGAAGAAAGAATCAATGGGCAGAGAGTGCTTTCCACCCTCCTAAATGGAATTAACGGAAAGGGTTCCTGGAAATGGACAAATATTTTGCCAGTTTCTCACTTAGCTGCCGGGAGTTATGCGTATCCGAGAGGAGAATCACACGTCCAAATCTGCCTCGTAATTGAAACTGTGGTCTTTCTCCACCAATGATTCACTAACAAGACACCGATTTGACCATCCATTAAATCCTCCAATGCATACAAATGACTGCCTGAATTAATGCATTCGGTTTCCCCAGAACCAAAGCCTTGACTCCAATTATGAATCGCACCACTCGAATGGTATCTGATGTTTCTTAATGAGTAGAAGAGTCTACACTGTAAGGCTCCACTAGCTCTTGCAACAAAGTGAAATGTGACATAAATCAGTGTGGATCAATGTTGCCTTAACATCAACCCTGAGAAGCCATCACTATCCTCTTTGCGGGAGTGCGTTAGGGGCTCTAGGGATTGTTCTGCCCTCAGTTGCTGCCTGCCTCAGTCGGAAGCACTCTTGGACTTGGGCCAGAGGGTGAGGTTAAAGGCCTGACGTGGGATTAAGCCCCACGTCAGGCCTTTAACCTCACGCAGTCTAAGCTGACTCTCCAATGCAGGATTGGGTAGCGCCATATTCTCAGAGGTGACGGCCTTCAGATGAGACACTAAACTGAGGTCCTGTCTGCCTGTTCTGGCGCTATTTGAAAAGTCATCGAGTTCCTCTTTCCTGGTTTCCTGGTCAACAATGCCCCAGATAGCATCAGTCACTCACTTCATGGGTGTCAAGGGGACATTGCTGCTGGAACGGTCGCCGCGTTTGCCTACCAACACAGACAACTACACCATGAAGATCTTTGAGATGTCCTCCCGACATGAAAGGCGCTGGATCGATTGGCATTTATCAGAATGCTTGGCTCAACATTAAGATGTTACTTAATGTGAAGGTACGAGGTGATGGATAACACAATTGATTTGACCGGAAGGAGTTCGATTTAAGATGTTTTTAGGAACCCCCTCGGTGATGTAAGAACATAAGAAATGCTAAACAAACAAAGACCAAGACCAAGGCCCATCCAGTTCGCCTTCCACCTTCATGGCAGTTATATGTGCATCCTGAACTATTTATAAACTATATCCCATAATGTTAATGCCAAAAAATGTTTAAAGATATTTTCTTGTTGAATGTTTTATAGCTATTCGAACGTGCCAACATATTCTGCATTCAACAACTGTGCCGAGGCCTCTCAGGGCCAGGTCTTCCTCGGATATTGATCTGCAGCTCGCAGCCCTCATGAGCTTTCAGCACTATTTTGTGTATATCTCTCCTTTCATTAAAGCAGCGAGGTCTGAAATCCTGCCTCAGTTAAACTGCTGTCCCTGCCTCCCGGTCTCACCGATTGTCAGAGGCTGTGCAGCATGGGGATAAATAACTTCCTTGCTTAACAAAGTTGTCTGTTGCTCAGTAAAGGTAATGAAGAGTACTCCCATTTGATAGCAACACATTTTCACGTGAAAGCCTTGTCAGCCTGGCTCAGACAGGACTCCAAGCTCGTGCTCCAAGCTCATGCTCTCGACTAGTCTTTAACTATCATTCACTATAACTCCCTATTTAATTGCAGGATTTCAGACCTCGCTGCTTTAATTGCAAGTTTAAAGAATGTAGGACTGTACAAGATTGTCCATAACCTGAATAGGCAGTCAGGACCTGGGTATAAATCGAAGTTGTTGTTGTTGTTTATTGTCTCAGCAGGGACTACAAACTCAATGTATTGATGTGGGGGTCAAACTCACACAGGGTCCTGTAGCTCAGTGGTTAGATCACTCGCCTCGCAAGCAAGAAACCTGGGTTTGATTCCGGGCTGGGCGAAATCTCGGGCAAGTTTCCATACTCCGCTCGCCTCTGTTCATCTAGCAGTAAGTAGGAACACAATTGCTTTTCCGTGGGTAATGATTCACAACCTGAATTCACAATCACAAGCTGGAACAGTAACCTGAGGTCATTTCTGCGATTTTTTCGGGGCACTTAATACAGTCAATTCACTTTACAGTATGTTCAATGAAGCATTTTGAGACGTCTAGAAGACATGATAAGGTGCTTTATCAAATGCCACGATTATTCTTATCCTTATTACTTCTAATTTAGAGACAAGTGCTTTACAAAGTGTAGCCAGGCACCATGACACCATGATGTCTTGTAAAAAATATACTTTAAAAAGAACCATGTATTTATAAAGGTTGTGTGTTTCTAAACCCTGACTCCGAGTTCTTCCTTGGATTTAAACCTGGGAGACTATTTTGTCTTAACATTAAATACTGTTCAAAATTGAGAAGAGAAACTTCAATTCAATCTTAACTTGAAAGCTATTTATTTCTCTATCAAAAACATGCTCACAAAGTAAAAAGTAAAGAATATTACTCCATTTTCTCCTGTCCATTTGTAAGACAAAATAAAATGGTCACGCAGGCTGAGACACGGGTGGAATTTCAAGTTAGTTGCATCTTAAAAGCCTCCTTCCTGATATATTGCAGAAAAGCCACAGAACATGAATATTTGATATTTTGATTCCCATTTCCAAACCTCTGCCCTACATAATGTGAAATTCATAATGTAACACATTCAAGGATCAGACATTTCAATTCCAATTTTCCTCTCAAAAATGCTCCCTGCCAGCGGTTGTAAAATAATCATTTTAAAATCCTTGCATTTGATTCAGTGCATTCGACGGGATACACAATGAAGTGTAGTGATTGTGGATTTTTACACCATTTCAATCCACGACTGTTTGTGGGACACTGCTGCGCGCAATTGGCTGCCGCGTTTCGCGCACAAATATAGTCAATTTAATTTACAGTATATTCTGTGAAGCGCTTTGTGATGCCTAGAAGACATAAAAAGTGCTAGACAAATGCAAGGATGATAATAGTAATTATTATTATATATTTTTTAAAATTACACTAAGTGCCGCTGGATCTTTTACTATCCACCCAAATAGGCAAAGAAGAGTTCAGTTTGACATCTGATCCAAAGGACGGCACCTCCGACAATGCAGCACAGCACAGTATGGCCTGTGTCAGTGTGGACTGTGAGTTGAAAGGCCCGACGTGGAAGCTAGCAACACAAGCTTTGGACTCATTGGCAAGAGCGCGAGCAGCTGACCAAGCTGATGAGACAATATTTTGAGCTTACTTTGCTATCCAAGAACATTTTCTCTTGTGCCTTACTATTTTGTGGCTTCTAATACTAACAGAAAATCGGGCATTGATAATGGTATGAAAATTGAAGACATTTCGAAGAACTCTGAGCTGCCCTCACTACAAGGTGTGATTTATGGATTCTTGCGGAGTTCCGCTCGAACCCCCTACCATCGGTGGCGGGGCTTTCAGACTCTCTGCCCCCACACTGTGGAACTCCATCCTGCAATCCCTTCGCCTCGCTTTCTCCCTTTCCTCCTTCAAGGCCGGTCTCAAGATCTTCCTCTTCGACCGTGCCTTCCGCTCCCCTCCTAACTCTCCCCCCTCTCCCACTCTCCTTTCCCCTAGCCCCCCTCCCCTCTGCTCGTATCTCGCCCTAACTGTCCAGGGCCTTGGGACGTCTTCCCAACATGAAAGGCGCTCTATAAATGTAATTTTGTTGTTGTTGTTGTTGTAGCTCAGTAGTTAGAGCACTCGCCTTGCAAGGAAGAGACATTGGTCCAGTTCCTAGCTGGGAGATATGTTGGGAAAGTTTCCTTACTCCACATGCCATCAGTAGTATGTAGGAATCCGGTTGTCAGACGATTGGTGGATCACTTTTCCTGGGGTAATAATTCCTTCAAAAAAATAAAAATTGTCACTTCAATCAAGACTATTTGTGGGACACTGCTGTGCACAATTGGCTGCCGCGTTTCGCATGCAAAATATGCAGTTACTATACTTTACAGTATATTCTGTGAAGCGCTTTGAGACGTCTAGACGACATGCTAAGGCGTTATATCAAATGCAAGGATTATTATTCATTATTATGTTGCAAAAGTGGAATTTCAGTACTTGCATTCAGTATAGCAAAGTATCAAGTTGAACTGTCTCAAAGCGCTTCAAGGAATTCTATCAATATAATTATTATGACTATATTATTGTTCTGAAGCAGATTGAACCAGAGTAATGGAAATATCAATAGGGAGATAGGAACAGGTGAGACATTCAGCTGCTCAAACCTGTTCAGTGTGGGCCAAAAGGCGGCACATGGGCCTTCAGCAGTCTGGCGGATGATTTTATGCAACCTGTAACCATTTCCACCATTGCAACTTCCCCTCCCTCCCTCCCTCCCTGCCTCCCTGCCTCCCTCCCTCCTAACCCTGGTGAACATCCTCCCAGCGCAATGGTAGGAGATGGTGATTGGAGCACATGACACGCAGAGCCTTTACTGCAATCTGTCAAGAAGTCAACCACATGTCTTACCAACTGTGTCCGACACCAACCACCAGCTCCTGCCACTGAATACAGTGACCTGCACTTGGGGGAGAGATCATGAGATAGAGACTGGGAGAGAAAGGAGTGGGGGGAGAGGGTGGGGGCAAGAGAGGGGAGAAGTGGGAGTGTTGGACGGAGAGAGAGGGAGAGAGAGAGAGACAGGGAGGAGAGGAAATTTGATTCTAGGCTGGTGCTGAGACTCTGGACAATCTTCCTGTGACCTTCTGGGCTGCCAATTACAAAGTAACCGCAGAAATGCTTTACCGTGTATTACGAATTCAACGAGTTAGCTAAACATATCAATCTGACAGCAGTGCGATCAGATCATTTATTTACGATGTCTCCTCGGTCGCTATCCTTGCTTATTCCGACTCGCCCCAATTAGACACCTCAAATGGAGTAACTTAACTCTCCGGGTCACCGCCTCTTCCTGTCCTCGTTTCATCCCACAGTCAAACCCAGGACCTATGACGTATTGAATGCTGCTCGTGATTATAAAGCCTTCTCCCTTTTCTCCATCCCCCTTGAACTACACACTGAAGCCTGTCACTGAGGTTCCTCAATAAATAAAAATCTAAGTGCAATCTTTTCAATATTGCATTGCTGTATAAAAAAAGTTTTGTATAAAAAAATTAAGTTACATTACTGAATGCTCCAGGACACTCTATGAGCAAACAAGAATGTTCTATTAGAACATAAAATCCATTATTCACAGACATCTGCGTTTTACATTTTGCTTCTCAACGAGTTGAGAATATTCCTCCTCTCCCCCCCACCCTCATCTTCCACCCCCCGAGGTTATTTTTCAGTCGCTGAATTAGCTCATTTGAAAATTCGGGGTTAGAGATTTTTTTTATCGTTCCACTCACATCAATTCATTAAACGTTAAAGGCCATAAAGAAAAAAAGCAAGGGAGAATGACTGTGTTGGCAAAAGTGAAGAAAAATTAGATCGTAAACTGTACTTCTGTCACAAACTCTGTAACTTACAATGTGTATATGCAATGCAATATTGCTGCATGACTGCCTCGAGAGGCAGATTTGGTGTCAAAAGTTACTAAAACATGTCTTTGAATTGGACCACATGAATGTAATGATATCATGTAAATCTAATATAAGAGACAGACAATGGGAGCGTTCATCCTAAAGTTCCCTCTGCCTGTCCGGGTGAACGTTAAAGATCCCATGTTACTAATCGAAAAGAGAAGCAACCGTCTCCCAGTGGCTTAGCTAACAAACTCCTAGATAAAATTAATTGGTCGCTTCATGGCTGTTTGTGGGAACATTGCTGGCCGCATATCATATGAAAGGCACTATCCGGGGGTAATAATCGCATCAAAACATAATACAGTAACAATAACTTTCTCTGTAAATTCCACGGCTGTTTGTGGGAAACTGGTGTGCGCAATTGACTGCCTCATTTCTCAAACAAAATAAAGTCCATTCACTTGATGATAGTGTATTCTGCGAAGCACTTCGAGACATCTCAAAGATATGATAAAGTGCTGAATCAAATGCAAGGATTATTATTTCATCACGAAAGAAGACAGAATTGTTTTATAATGTTTTTCATATTGGTAGTATACCCTGATCGGGGTAGATGGGACGTCCTCTTGATGTGAAAGGCGCTATAAGTTTTGATTGATTAATTAAGTGCCTTCTGTTATCACCTTGAAGTGGACATTTGGAAATATATCATCCAACAAACATTCCAGGTATTCCAGGCCTAGCTCAGGAAGTCATCCGCATTGTGAGAGACCAAACCGATTCCTGTCCGAGTGCACTCGGGGCAGAATTGTAGTCGCCTCTGCCCAGAGATGGTTAAAACTAAAGCTTCAATGAATGTGTCCTATGTAATAATAATTCTTGATACATTTGATTCAGCGCCTTTCATGCATGTCAGGAAGATGTCTCGCAGCACGTTATAGGATTCACCGTAAAATCTAGTGTAGCCGAACTTGGCAGCCACTTTGCACATAGTAACGTCCCACAAACAGCCGTGAAAGTCTAACTTCAGGTTAGGGATTGTTGGCCTGGCTGCCCGGAGAAAGAAATACCCTTCTCTTTCGTGAGAACAGGTCAGACGGGACCTTAGTTTAACGTCTCACCCAAAGGATGGCACCTCTGACAATGCAGCAATCTGCTCCCCCAGCACTGCACCAAAACATCAGCTTAGACTGTATGAATTAAAAGTGCCGATGTGGGGTTTGAACCCACAACCTTCTGACGCAGAGGTGAGAGCGCCAACTGACTGAGCCAGGCTGCCACAAAAGCCATAACTGGAAGAAGTGGTAAGGTTTCCTTTCCCTGGTAACAAGTAGACTTGTTCTACCTCCAGGTGTTTACCGATTTTTTTTTTCTTCTTTTAACAAATGTGCAGCACAGCGAGTCAGAACATTAATCAGCTTCTGTTTCTGCCTTGGAAACACCCAAAGGCTATCACACTCCTTTTTCAGCCTCCATTACATTTACAGTGAAGACTAAAGAATCGTATTGTGGGCAACGCAAAGCCTAAATGATGACACACAAATGACGTAAATGACAATTGTTTTTCTATTGGGGGACATTTTTGACCAGGTCATTGGGAAACTCTTTTTGTTTCTGATTTTGTGCTGTTTTTCCCTGTTGGACATGATAATAATAATAATAATCCTTGCATTTGATATAACTCTTTTCATATCTTCTAGTCATCTCAAAGCACTTCACAGAATATACTGTTAAAGTGAGCTGACTGTATATTTGTGGGCGAAACGTAGCAGTGTCCCACAAACAGTTGTGGATTGAAACGACCAATTTATTATTGATTTTTTTTGGTGGAATTATTGTCAGGCATGTGGAGTAAGGAAACTTGTCTAAAGTTTCGCCCTGCCATGGAATTGAACCTAGGTTTCTCACTTGCGAGGTGCGTGCTCTAACCAGAGAGCAACAGGACTCCACTCTGATATGAAATGAGAGAACTGTTGGGGTTATTGCATTGTACTGGCTTCCTGTTCATCAGTGGATCAACTCACGAAACTCATTCTCTGCGATGTCCTACAGGTTCACTCCCCGCCACTCCACTAACTCCACGTGTTCAATGAACCATTGCTGGGTGAACTTTCAGCCAATTTCTTCCTCTCTACCTCTGTGAAGTGCTTGGAGACATTGTCCTGCATCAATGTGCACAAGTGCTCCAAGCCCCCCGCCCGAACCGCCCCACCATCGGAGGCCGTGAAGGCCCGGCCTCCCACCTTATGGAATTCCATCCCCCAATCCCTCCGTCTCGTTTCTTCCCTTTCCTCTTTCAAGGCCGGTTTGAAGACTTTCCTCTTCGACCGTGCCTTTTGTTCCACCCAGAATTTTTCGACCTCCCCTACGTGTTTCGCCCCTCCCCGTACACTCCCCTCCCAGCTCGGGTCACATGCCTCCTGTGCAGCGCCTTGGGACGTCCTCCCGACGTGAAAGGCGCTTTATAAGTGTAATTTGTTGTTATTTGTTGATATAGTCCGTCCCAACGCATGACAACTTTATAGGTGATCAGAACTGGGCTGTAAGCCACTGGAAAGAGAATATATGGTTCCGAGAACTTATTCACAAACTTATTGGCTGGTTATCAAGCAGGACTCAAAGGTGACATTTCCAATGCAATTGAATGAAGATGAGCAATGACATCAGACATTCCAATATTGCACACTGGAGCCATAGTGATGAACAAACGTTGATTCTGGAATGTGATACGTGATGCGGGGGGGAGGTTACCGATGTTAACTTCTTATCACATGCAACAAAATCAGCTTTACATGCAGATCGCAGACCATTGTGTCCCAGGAGCTATACAGTCGTGATTACAACTAGGACGACAACAACTCGCACTTGTACAGTGCCCCTCACGCATGGTAGATTCCCAGAGCGCTTGACATTAGCGCTTATACTGGGCCCATGTAACCTGTAACTGAACAATGCTTTGTGACATAAATAGACACAGACACACACACACACACTGGTTAGAAAAGCAGATGGAAAAAGATCATCAGGTCACAGGATTATGTCTGTTACTGGATAAGCTTCTGCTGCAGTTTCTGGACAAAATTGAAAGTCTGCACGGTGGTCATGGACTGATTCATTCCCGTCCCATGTTAATAAATTTTGCATTTCATATCACACCTGCGATGTCAATACGCCACAAAGTAAATTGCAAGGAGTTTTGTAAACAACAACAACAACAAAATGACATTTGTAAAGCGCTTTTCATGTAAGGAGGACGTCCCAAGGTGCTGAAAAGTCATTGATTCAGATCCGAGCTGGGGTCAGGGACAGGGAGAGTGGAGGGAAGGAGGGGGATTTGGGATGACCAACGGGACAGTCGGAGATGAGAGGGTTGAAGGAGATGAGGGAGAGGGCAAAGTGGAGGGACTGTGGGATGGAGTTCCAGAGATAGAGTGGCCGAAGGCTCGACCGCCAATGGTGGCGCGGGTGGGTTGGGGGATGTGGAGCTGGCCGGAGGCTGCTGAGCGGAGGCAGGTTGGTACGGGGTTAAGGGATCACAGAGGTAAAGTGGACTGACTGGGTATATGTGCATGAATGTGCCACAGGAATAACAACAACAACAACTTGGATTTATATAGCGTCCTCCACGCTAGGAGGATACCAGACCCGGTAGAGCGAAGGCAATGGGTTTTGTTGTAAGGAGGGAGGAGGTCAGAGAGGTAGAGGGGTGCAGAGCAGTGGATGGATTTCAAAACAAGAGTGAGGATCTTCAAATTGATCTGCTCTGAGACAGGGAGCCGGTGCAGTCTGGCAAGGACTGGGATAATCGGAGAGCAAAGTTTGGGGGAGGAAGGATAATTGGCTGTCGAACCTGAGCGAAAGCGAGAGGAAAAGCTATTAGTAGAGATGTACTGCTGGCGGTTTGTGAGGTAGGACTTGAACCAGGCGTGGGCTTTTGTTCAATTTGATTCCTGGTAAAGACCAAGAAGGAGGAATTGCCGGTGGCGTTAACCCTGGGAATCCTTTGTGAAATCAATATCGGCCAACCGCGATCCTTTGAAATCATCAGCTGCTGACCCGAGGGTTATTTTCCTGCCATTTCAGCTGACAGGACCTGACGCATAAAGCCAGACGAAGCATTGGTGAGATTTTAAAATCATATTTTGACCTTGTGCAAACGGCAAATTGGTTCGATGCATCGTGCGGGCTGAGGTCAGATTGATTTTTTTTTAAATCAGCTTTTTTTTCCAGATGGGACCTGGATTTATCCACACACTGATCCCCCCAGCAGGACACAGGAGGATTAGCGATACAGGAAATGCATAGGATTTATAGTAATATTCTATTTAGTGCTGGATTCAGGGGCTCAAAGTTTATCAAGGTCCCATGGCGCTATTTGAATCCCAGTTCCCTGGCCAACAATCCTCCAGATACAATTGGAGCTTTCATTTTGTGGCTAATTGTTGGATGTTTGTGTGGTAAAATTGCCTGTCACATTCTCCTACAAATATTGCACATTACAGCAATTACCTTAAGGTACATTAATACACACACACCTTAACAGTTTTCCTTAATCCACCATCCATAAACATTGGCTAATCCCAAATCCCATTACCCATACCCTCACTAGCACCAAACTCCACATGTCCACTACTTTCCAATGGGGAGGGTGTGGAGGGCAATGAATCATAAGCAAGTCTTTTTGGGACGAAGGAAGTTCCAAGGTGACACATTTGTTAACTTGGAGTCTAATCGAATTGAGTTGTCTCAAAGATGTGATACAGCACAACATCAAATGCAAGGATTATTATTGTATTATTATTATATGTGAATATCTCAGTAGTTTGGTTGGGAGACTCTGAAACATGCTGTTGGTGGGTGTATCACTTGTGTGCATCAGATCCAGGCTTCACCCCGCATAATGCTGAAAATCTATTTGTCGTTAACTAAAAGGTCAAAATATGATTTTAAAATCTCACCAAGGCTTTGTCTGGCTTTACCTGTCAGGTCCTGTCAGCTGAAACAGCAGAAAAATAACCCTCAGGTCAGGAGTAGATGATTTCAAAGGAGCGTTGTTGGTTGATATCGATTGCAGCTTATACTGAATGCAACGTTCCCATTTCACAGGGTTTGGAGGGTTAAATCCACAGCCATCAGCATTCCTCTTTCCCTCTCTTCACCAGGAACTAAGGATCATGTATCTTGTGCAAATTGAACAAAAGTCCAAGGCTTTTGTCATTGTTTCATAGAGACCATTGAGGTGCATAATACACATTGTGCAAGTGAGAAATCGGTAGAAAAGCAACAACACTCTAATTATTTCCTGAGACGTGTTTATAATGATAAAGAATCATTGCATTTGATATAGCGCCTTATCAATCAATCAATCAACCTATCAACCAATCGATCCATCGATCCATCGATCCATCGATCCATCGATCAATCAAAATTAGATTTATATAGCTCCTTTCACATTGGGAGGACGTCACAAGGCGCTGAACAGTAGGGATCAGAGCAGGGAGGTGGAGGGTTAGGGGGAAGGAGAGAGGGAAAACCGACTGTATATTTGTGGGCGAAACGCAGCAGCCAAATTGCGCACAGCAGTGTCCCTGTCATTATCATGTCATTGAGATGTCTCAAAGTGCTTCACAAATATTCTATAAATGTAACTAAATACTGTACTGTACAATAGACTTCAGTGCTGTGATGGGATTCATTGTATTGTTGGTGGTGCCATCATTCGGATGAGATGTTAAACTGAGTTCCCTTCTGCCCGGATGGTGGACATTAAGGATCCCATTATACCACGTAAAAAACAGGGAGTTTCTCCCAGTGTCCAGGCCACTATTACCTCAGATAAACTCTGTCATTCATTTCACGGCTGTTTGCGGGACATTGCTGTGTGCAAATTGGCTGCCGTGTTCAGCCACAAAATACACACATTACAGTAAATTCAAACTCACATTTGTGCTTTTGACACCTCTTGCCTTGATTTTTCCAACGCATTTCTCGTGCGCCCCCATCTTGCCTCTCTCTCCGCTTGTCATCAATCCTTGAACGCATTCCTCTTCCAGCGTGCCCTCGAGTGCCTCGCCTCCCTTTCCACACCACTGTCAAAACCTCACGCCAAATGTAATTATTAATGTTACATTCAAAGCGCCTTTGTTCCCTTGCATTGCAACTAAACAGAACAATCCTCTCCCCCAGCCACCCACTCGTTGTAATCACTGAGACAAGAAAACACATCAGCTCAGAGTCAACAACTGAATGACCTGATCTTGAGAAATAATAAACGTAACTTTTAATGAATCGGCATTATAATTAGAAGAATATAATTAGGAGCGGAATTTAATTTATTACTGTTCAAAGGATTTGTTTAAGTTATTGATAGGCACCTTGCTGTCGAACTGAATGCTCTTGGCTTGTTATTTGCATTTTTCTATTTAGTTACATCGATATCATCGACTGCATCCAAGAAACAAGCAAGGAGAGAGAGTGGGGACAGAGAAGGGGGAGGGGGAGTGAGATTCCACGCTTATTTTGTGGCAAAGGAACTGATAAGTTTGGACAGAGGCAGAATAAATTAGAGCAACAATTAGAAAGCCTTTCTTTCCCCCATCCCCCAGGTGGTCATAGCCTAGTTACAGGTAACGTTTCACTTAATAACTGTAATGAGCTCATTTGTAATCAGATATTTTAAGGTTAAATCATCCAGGAGAAATTCTTAGTAGTAATTACAACAACTAAAGCTCTCGCCTCCGAGACAAATGCTTATAGGTTCAAGTCCCACGTCCACTCAAAGATCCTCCAATGCAGTGCTGGAGTATGGTTGGAGACGATGTCCTTCGTTAATCTGAAGTGCTGTCTGCCTGTTCAGGTCAACATTTAAGATCCCACGGCACTGTTCAAAACGAGAAAGGCGTTTCTCCCGGTGTCCTGGCCAACAATCCCCTAAATAAAACCGGGCACTCACTTTGTCGTCATTTATAGGAGGTTGCTGCGCGCACATTGGATGCCGTATTCACCCACAAAAGACACACACTCTTAGGTTACAGTCTCCCAACGTGAAAGGTGCCACATCAAAGATAAAGGTCGGGATTAGGATTATGCTGCGTTACTGTGAATGCTGAATTCCTGATGACTAATATGGAGCCTGATATCTCGGCATATACCACCCAGCCACACTGGGTGGTATATAACTTAAGAGCTCTGCCACCCCGTCCACAACAAACAAACTACACTGCGTTCCTTGGGCTTCGAGGAGAGTGACCTGTTTTTGATTTACTTTGTTGGCCACGGAGAGATGTAACGCAGTAGGACAGAACATGTTTCATTGCACGTTTACCAGCCATGTTAAATGCTTGCAGGTATGACACAGGTCAAGAGCAATGTTACGCTTCCTGGCATCTCAACATTGACAGTGTGCCTTAGGTACGCCATAATTGTCGTCACAATGCTACGCTCCCCTATCTTATTTCAATTTTCAGCCACAGCTCCCCCTTTTCCTCCAAACTTCGATGCCATCACACAGTCCATCTTGCCTGTGACCATTCAAGTCAAAAACAAAATTGGTCACTCATTCCATGACTGTTTGTGAGGCATCGCTGTACGTAATTGGCTGCCGAGTTTCGCCCACAAAATATTCCACCCTACAATATATTGCTGTGAAGCGTTTAAATGATGGGATAAAGGCACCATATCAGAGGATCATTACTATTATAACAAACCCCAGCTCTTGTCTCTGTGTAATTGTACGTGATTGGATTCATTTTTCAATTTTTAATGCTCCTTCAAGATATGAAAGCTGCCGTTGCTGCAATTATTATACCAGAAACAGGATTTTTTTGTTAACCATTGAAAACGTCATTTTTCTAACTCCATTGAAAACCTCGTGATTTTCCTCTAAAAAGTGATTACCAGGGTTGGATAGAGGGCTGGCTGTGGGAGGTGAAGGAGATCTGTAGCTAATTACTCCCTCTATAACAGGCGGAAAAACAATATTGATTATGATGATTTCAATAGGTTCAATATATCGAATGAACCGAAGGAGGATGCCGGGTGCCTGAAATAAACTTTGCAACACAGAATTATATTGATGTGTAATATATGCCTCGATCTATAACAGAGTGTTATTATTTTGGAAGCGTATTAGACATTTCTGATTTGCAGATACTCGTTGCTCTTCCAGTACGTAAATGAGTACCTCAGGGTACTGGATGATTGTTAAATCCAAACCAAACCAGGCAAATCACACTACAATCAATCTGCGTGCCCTATAATTCCAACTGCTTTCCTATCAAAGCAATAGTAATAGAGAAGGTTGAGGGGTTACCGGGGGAGTGTATGAAATCATTGGGCAGGCAATCAATGCAATATGTTTCCAACAGGTTGGGGAATCGGTAACTAGGGGACATAATAATAACAACAATAATAATCCTTGTATTTGATATAGAGCAGTTCTCGTCTTCTAGACGTCTCAAAGCGCTTCACAGAATATACTGTAAAGTGAATTGACTGTATATTTGTGGGCGAAACACGGCATCCAATCGTGCACAGCAGCGTCCCCACAAATAGTTGTGGATTGAAATGACCAATTTATTATTTTTTTGGGGGGGGGATTATTATCAGGTGTGTGGAGTAAGGAAACTTGCCCAAGGTTTCGCCCTGCCTGGAATTGAACCCAGGTCTCTTGCTTGTAAGGCGAATGCTCTGATCACTGAGCTACAGGACTCTTCTTCTTACTGACAACAACAATAACAAAATTACATTTTTAAAGCACCTTTCATGTCGAGAGAATGTTCCAAGGTGGTGAACAATCAAAGACCTAAGCGTACAGAGCAGGGTTTGGATGAGGGAGGGCAGAGGGGGTAGTTTGATGGCTGAAGGCACTATCAAAGAGGAGGGCTTTGAGGCATGCCTTGAAGGAGGTAAGGGAAGGAACAAGGCAAAAGGATTGTGGGATGGAGTTCTAAAGGAGGGTGCAAAGAGGCTGAAAGCCCAGCCACTGATGGTAGGATGAGTCGGGTGGGAACCTGGAGCAGGCTGGAGCCTGCTGAGCAGAGGGAATGGACAGGTTGATAGGATGTCAGCAGATCTGAGAGGTAGGAGGGGACAAGGCCATTGAAAGTGAGGACAAGGATTTTGAATTCTATCCTCTGAGGAACAAGAAGCTAGTGGAGCCGGGCAAGGGTGGGGATGGTCATAGAGCATGGTGCGGTAGAGTACACAAACAGCAGATTCTGGATGATCTGCAACTTGTGGAGGGAAGAGTTGAAGAGCCGACGAGGTGGGAGTTTCCGTAAGCAGTTATTGAGTTGACGAATGCCTGGGTGAGAGTTTGGGTGGCCTGAGGGGTGAGGCAATGCCGGAGTCAGCGGATGTTGCAGAGATGGGGGATATGGGGGTCATGACATGGATATGGGAGAGATGGACAGTTGAGGATCGAACAAGACGCCCAGGTTCCTGACTGGCTTGGCGAGGTGAAATGGGCAACTGAGGATGCTGATACTGCCAATGCCTGAGGTGCTGAGGTGCTGGCACGAGTCAATCAAGAGGACCTCAGTGTTGCTGACATTCAGCTGTAGAAAGTCAGCTATCATTCAGGACTTGATGTCTGACATATGAAAGAGAGGGGCTTGAAGCAGTATGGGAGGGCGGTGGAATTAAAATGATCTCCTTGCTCAGTGAGTGAGTGAGTGAGTGAGTGAGTGAGTGAGTGAGTGAGTGAGTGAGTGAGTGAGTGAGTGAGTGAGTGAGTGAGTGAGTGAGTGAGTGAGTGAGTGAGTGAGTGAGTGAGTGAGTGAGTGAGTGAGTGAGTGAGTGAGTGAGTGAGTGAGTGAGTGAGTGAGTGAGTGAGTGAGTGAGTGAGTGAGTGAGTGAGTGAGTGAGTGAGTGATGGGAGGGTGGGTGGACGGATGGACGGATGGACGGATGGACGGATGGATGGATGGATGGATGGATGGACGGATGGGTTGTGTGGTCTTTTTCTGTGTTGTAGATTCTATGTTTCTAATGATAATCTGTACATTTAATCTGTACATTTCGTGCTTTTCACGTTAGGAGTACGTCTCAAAGCACTTTACAGGATTTACTGTGTAATTTGCAGGTAACCGTGGCACCCAATTTGCCCATAGCAACATCCCACAAACAGCCAGGTAGTGAGTGACCAATTTTATCTGGAGTGTTGTTGGCCAGGTCATCGGGGAGAAATTCTCTTGTCTTCTTGAATCATGACCCAGGATTTTTATTGCACACCTGACTCCGCAGGTGGGGCCTCAGTTTAATATCTCATCTGAAGGATGACATCTCTAACCGTGCAGTGGATCCCCAGCACTTCACTGGAATGTCAATACTGGAATGTATGAACTCATAGATTTGGGCTTGAGTTTACAAAGCTTCGAACTGAGAAGCGAGAGATGCTACCATTGGAGCCAGCGTAAATAAAACCTTTCTTTAAATAAAACGATTCACAAATCCTATTGCCTTTATATTACACCCAGCTGCACATTTCCCATTTGTTAATTTCCGCAGAATGTTTACCAGAGCACACCAGACATGTTGATTTTGTGTGACATTGTAGTAAGATGTATGATTAAACTTGCCAGTTACTGATGATGGGGTAAACTGTTGGCTTACTCCCTGGTGAGACAAATGCCAATCAAGTCTTCGCACTCCAAACTGTAGCAGTGACATTTAATGCGGAAATTGGGTTCTGCTGTTTGCTGCACAAAGAGCTATGCTCAAGTAACCACAATTTCCGTTCAAGTGACACACAAGTTACTAGTCTTGAGACCCGTTTTGAGACCTCTTTCTGATGGCTATATCAAATGCAAACTTTTCTTCTTGCTATTTCCGTTTTAATCATTTAATTCTACGGGAGATCACATTTCCCGTCGTAATAATATTATTAATAATCTTTGCATTTGAGGATGATATGATGCCTTGTCACCTCGTCTCAAAGCGCTTCACAAAAATATATGGTAAAGTGAAATCGACTGTGTATCTTGTGGGTGAAACATGGCAGCCATTTACACACAGCAGTGTTCCCCCCCCACACACAGCAATGGATTGAGTGATCAAACGATTATTGATTGAACAATAGCTTTCCTTAGTGGGTGACATTCAGCAGCTGGAGTGCCAGATGTGACCAGGCCACGGTGTAGGGAAATCTTAAGAGCAGATTAAGAATAACAATTGAGCATTGCGACACAAACAGTTGCAATTTGCATACAGAACATGGGCGAGGTGGAACTTGGTTTAGCGCATAATATCTCCATCAGCACTAATGGTTTGACTGGAGTTCAGCATAATTAGTTGTGCCATTTGAAATACAGGTTGTTTTATTGATAGTTTCAGTGTAAGGATTGGTTATCAATATCTATAACCAAACGTTGTAGATTGAGCTCATGGACCTCAAACCTGGCCACTAATATGTGTCGATCCACTCGGGCACCACTGGACTTTGCTGACTGGTATAACAGGCAAACCTTTGCTATGGTAACGATGATCTTTGTAGTGCTAGAGAATCTCTGTCATGTGTGCTCAGACTGAACACTGCCTCCTCATGACTCTCTGTCTCCCTTCTGGCTGTTGCTTCACTGGGGAGGTTTGAGGCAGGCCCGGTACGAGCATGTATGAGCAAGCACATCGTTCATAATAATAATAAAAATACTAATAGTCCTTGCATTTGATATGGAGACTTATCATGTCATTTTGACGTCTCAAGACACTTCACAGAATACACTGTAAAGTGGATTTGACTGTGTATTTTGTGGGCGAAGTTCGATAGCCAATTGCCCAGAGAGGAATCCCACAAACAGTCATGGATTGTTTTTCGATGGTTGTTAACCCCAGAAAACAATCTGCCAATCGCTTAGCAACCCGTTTCCTACTTATGGTGAGGTGAACAGAGGTTTGCAGACTAAGGAAACTTGCGTAAGGTTTCACCTGATGGGGAGAATCAAACCCGGGTCCTCTCGCTTGCAAGGCTAGCATGCTAACCACCATATCATAGAACTGAAACTGACAGTTATCATCATCTTCCTTGCATTTGATATATAATAATATACTATTGCATGTTATCACATCATCGAAACAACTCAAAGCGCTTCACAGGATGTTGCTGTGAAGTGCAGTGACTGTGCGTTATGTAGCCAACACAGCCCATCAACGCACAGCAATGTCCCACAAACTACCTGGAAGTGAATGACCGATTTTATTTGGTCGATTGTGGGACAGTAATGGCTGTTGGGTGTAATATACTGGAGGGTACCTGCTACTATACAGATACACCCTACAAAGTTGGTGAAACAATAATAAAAATAATAATAATAATAATTAACGAATACTACAACTCAGCACTTTGAGAGGTATACCGCATGCAGGGCACTATATAAATTCAAGTTGTTAATTGAGAGTAATTCTTACAGGATGTTGGGCTGCCTTGCTCATTTCACGCAGCTCTCAGTTTAGCGTTTCATCCGGAGGATGGTTGTAATTACAATACCCAATACAAGGATTAACAGTAAACAGTTTGGGAATAAGTTCCCCAATGGCAGTGTTAAAGTCTAACCATTCCTGATGCTGAGGTTACAGTTGGTTCTCACCTGCGTTTGAACAGCTATTTCCATCAGTAACACCCTAATTTGGCCATAATTAGAACAAACCTTTTTGCAGTTCAGTGAGCTGCAAGCATAAATGGTGTTACAGCGAAACGAGTAAAATACCAATTAAACAATTATTAGGATGGGTCTGACTAAACAAGGCAACCCCACATTCCCTATTCCGGCGTACAGTAACTAAGCCGTGCGGACTGACTGTCAGTCACAACTGGAGCAGCATTGAATGCCATTTTTACACACAGGCTCTTTCAGTCACGTTAATGATTCGCAATCAGAGCGTCTCCTGAGAGTACGTACATTACATTCAATGGCACCTGCATTGCAGTAGCAACAAAGAACGAGCAAGAGAAAGGGAACTGGCACTTTGAAGCATTGACGCAAAGTGCTTCTAGGTATTGATAGTTAACACTCCTCTTCTCCCCACCCTCTCTCTCTCTCTCTCTCTCTCTCACACACACACAACACACCCACACACATAAGCCCAAGATGAAGCTTACATGAATCACTTAGAAAACAAACATCTCGTATTTTCCTGTTTCTATCAGAGCCATGTGTAGAGTCAATCAAAAGCCCATTTTTCTCCACAACCTGTTATTGAGATTGAAATTTAATCAAGGGACATACGTCTGTCAAGCTTAAAGAACGAGTGTCAGTAAACCTGATCTTCAACCAAAGTGTCGTGTGTCTGTATTAGCCTCAACGTGAGTCTTTTGCTGTAGAGAGGATAATGGTACAAGGGAAAATGGTGGAGGAGTTCAAATAATATTGAATAATTCTTGCTGTTCACCCACAAAACACAATCAGTCTGCTCTATGTTAAATCCTGTTAAATTGTCCTCCTGTTGTGTATCGAGCACAAACTTTTCAATATAAAAAATAATTTAATCTAACACTTTATAAATTCTCAAAGCAATTCACGAGATTTTACTGTGGAGTGTAGCTTCTGCTTATTTTTGAATGCAACCCAACAGGGCAATGCCCCCATAAACAAGTACAGATTGAGAAAACAATTTTATGGGGGCGTTGGGGGGCAGTGGAGGGGGGGAGGGATTTATAGAATGCTTGCAAAACGAGAAGTAAAAGCACTGACACATTTCCCACAGCTTTCTGTAAAGCAAATTTAGGATTAAAATTGTCAGTGATACTTAGTTTCAATGTCAAAAGTAATAAGCATACATCCACAGACCGGTTGCAGGTGAGACATCCTTGCATGGATTATGTCAAATTCTATTTAACTATTCGCCCTCATGTTCAACTACACTTATGCCTCGAGCACGGCAATCAGAGCATGTTTAGGTGCTGTCAGATACACCTTCCTTCAATGTGGTAATAAAAAAAAATTACCCGACCTCCAGAAAGTTCTCGTCGTCTCCGCCTCAAGATCATTCGTGCACCTTTGACTGCACTTTTGGTCATCTTGCCTCTCCGCAGCCCCGGCTCGGGGTCTTTTGAGACGTGGTCCCAACATGAATGGTGCTACACGGATGCCCACTTCAGGACTTGAACTCACCTAGTCTAAGCGGACACTCCAATCCAGTGCTTGGTGTGCGTGTTGCATTGTCAGAGGTGCCGTCTTTCGGATGAGATGTTAAACAGTCTGCCTTTTCAGGTAGTCATGAAAGATCCCGTGGCGCTATTCGAAATGGGAAGCGAGTTTCTCTCTCCCAGTATCCTGGCCAACAAACCCCTCAATCAAATTGGTCACTCATTCTATGGCTGTTAATTGATAATAATAATAATATTAATAATAATAATCCTTGCATTTGACATTGTGTCTTCTCATGTCTTTAAGGCGTTTCAAGCTGTTCACCTTTTGACTGGAAAAAAAGAGCTCTACCTACTGAGATATGCTGACATATTTTAGGATAAAACTGAATGAAATTCCAGGTTTAATTTTTTGGGGGGAGAGGTGGGATCAGAAAACCATCAGCCTGCTTAAGAGTATCCAAACCAAACCGAGGACTCCACACATGCATGGAAATGTCTGTGTCTAGAAAGAATGGGCAATCTGTACCCACAGGAATGCAGCAACAACAACAAGAAAATTAGATTTATACCAATGTCTTTCACTTTGGAAGGATGTCCCAAGGTTCGCACACACATACACACACACACACACACACTGAGAATTAGAGGTTGACAGGTTATCAAGAGCCAAGGTTTGAGGAACCTCAGCATATGCTTTTGGGTGACCCACTGGAGATTAAGCAGCTAAAATCACTATCACAGTGAACACAATTTGGCAAGCTTCCCATTGATTGCTCAGCGAGGATCACTGTTCCCATCAGTAATCAGCTGATGACTGTGTGAAGCACTTTGAGACATGTTGACACAAGAAGGCAGATGCTACATCACAAACAAGCACTAGTTAAAAAAATATTGAACTGCATTTCATTCCGACTTTTAATAACAAATGATTTAACAGTTTGCGGCAGTAAGGGATGCTGAGGGAGGCGCAGATTTTTATCGCAATAATCCCTCACAAAGCTTTTGACACATATGTGAGAAAAACACAAACAAGTTGCTCAGCTCCCCTGAAGGAACAGAGTTTACTGAAATATTAAATCAAAGTTAATTTGCAGCCTTCCGTGAGCTAGTTTTGCTTGCCATCATCCTTTCTGACTTTATATTCCATTTTCACAGCCATTCCCACAATGTCCTCTCAGAATAGCTTGCAGGCTGCGCTCGGTCCTTCGTGAAATAAAATAATTGTTTAACCCTTTCTCACCAAGATGCGACACACTCAAGATGCACACGCACTGTCTCCAGAACATGTCATCTAAACTTCATCAAACAAAAGAGCTCAAAACTCAACACACTCATCTTCTGCAAAACACAAAATGCTACTGGGATTTTGAAACACAAACGAAAGTTGCTGGGGAAACTCAGCAGGTCAGGCAGCGTCCTTGGAGAAAGGAAAAAGAGTCAATGTTTCGGGTCTGCAACCCTTCGTCAGAACACTCATCTTCTACGTGGATTATTGTACCATACCAACTCAGTCCTTTTTATGAACTGAGCCATTTTGGGGGGGGGGAACCCAGATGATTTAATCAATTGTACAGTCAATCACACCAGGACGCTCAAATCAGTTGTGTGTTGATTGGAGCAATGAGTTGAAGCTTGCTGACATCCACCCTGATGGATTAATGCTGAGGACATCATTACCACCAGTTTATCGAGAAATAATTTACAGCTAATTAGTTGAATCCTGCGACCGCTATATGTTATAATCATTTGAATGCAAATATATCCTTTTTGCCACCTATGGCCAAAATCAGCACTTTAACTGCCAGATTCAATCTTTTCACCCAAACAGGTCAGTTTAACATGTTATTATTGCACAGGAGACCGGAGAGCTAGCTGAAATTAAATGTCACTGGTCTCAGTTCATTAATTTATCCTATTCTGTCTGATTATTACAGAGTTAAAACTTTTTTAAATAAATGCATTTGGTTAGCATTATATAATATCAATTATGCAGCTTTTTTTTTCTTCCATATATTCGCAACAAGATTAATGGGGGGAAAATAATTCACACTTAGGAGTGCGCTGTGTAGAGGGAATGAGCTGCAGCTCAATGGATGAATTCATTTTAAACATTAAAACTAAAGCTCATTTGAAAATAAACCTGAGAACTTGCTTGTGAGTCTGTTGTGATAAGTCTCACTCCCAGTGGTTAGAGCACTCACCTTACAAGTGGAAGACCTGGGTTCAACTCCAAGCAGGGAGAAACCTTCGGCATGTTTCCTTACTCCACACGCCTAATAATAATCCCTAAATTAGTCATTTCAATCCATGACTGTTTGTGGGACACTGCTGTGCGCAACTGGCTGCCGCGTTTCGTCCACATCTATACAGTCAATTAACTTTACAGTATATTCTGTGAAGCGCTTTGAGATGTCTAAAGACGTGAAAAGTGCTAATATAAAATGCAATGATTATTATTTTATTCTCCTGCCCAAGAATCCCGTCAGGTACAATTAGTTATTCACTTTGTGGCTGCTTGTGGGATGTTGAAGTGTGGCATGGTCGACTGCTGCCTTCACAAAATACAGTCACTAAACTTTACAGTAACGCTCAGTAAAGCACCCGACCTCAACAATGCTATATATTATCATAGAAATGTTTAATAATTATACAATAATCCTTTAATTTGATATGGTACCTGACCACGTTATTGAGACGTCTCAAAGCATTTTACAGCATATAATGGATTGAGTGTGTATTTTGTGGACGAAAAGCAACAGACAATTGTGCACAGGAGGGTCGCACAAACTGTCATGGTTTGAGTGACCAAATTATTATCATTGTTTATTTTTGAAGGAATTATTACCCCTGGAATGCAAACTCCATTCAACTAACAGTTGGGTTCCTACTTACTGTGGAGTCCTGGAGCTCAGCAGTTGTAGCACTCGCCTTACAAACGAGAGACCGTGAGGCCACCGGCAGATTTGCCGGTGGCCTCACGGTCCACCGGCAAATCTGGCTGGACCGCATCAAATTTTACCGCTCCGCCCTAGCCACCGCCAAATCAGCCTTCTACTCCAGGATAATCCTGGAAGCGAAGGACAACCACCGCCTCCTCTTCGCCACCACCAACCAGCTCCTCCGCCCCCCCCCCGCCTCACCTCGCAGATCCTCTCCTCAAACGATCGTTGTGAGGAGATGCTGGATTTCCTCGAATCCAAAATTGAGAAAATCCGCTCTGCGGTTTCCTCCCCCCACCTCTCCTCCACCTCAGCGCCCTCATCAGTTACCTCGACCCCCACTCACCCCCCATTTCACACTTTCAACCCCACCACCCCGCTTTCAATCACAAAAACAATCACCTCCATGAAACCCACCACGTGCTCATTGGACCCCATCCCCACCCCCCTCCTCCGCACCCAGCTCCATTTGTTAGCCCCACTCATTTCTGACACCATTAACCTTTCCCTCTCCTCAGGAACCGTCCCTACCACAAGTTATCGTCCCATCTCCAACCTCCCGTTTCTATCCAAGGTCCTTGAAAGAGTGGTTGCCTCCCAGCTCCGCTCTTTCCTTTCAAATCACTCACTTCTTGAACCCCTCCAATCAGGTTTCCGCCCTATCCACAGTACAGAAACTGCCCTGGTCAAGGTCACAAATGAAATCCTAACCGCCTGTGACCAGGGCTCCCTCTGCATCCTCGTCCTCCTTGACCTGTCTGCTGCGTTCGACAAAGTCGATCACACCATCCTCCTTCAACGTCTTTCCTCCCACCTCAACCTTCAAGGCACAGTCCTTGACTGGTTCCACTCATATTTGACCCATCGTTTACATTTTGTTTCTTCCAATGGCTTTTCTTCAAACCCCCGCACAGTTTCCCACGGCGTCCCTCAGGGCTCTGTCCTCGGTCCCCTTCTTTTCACCCTTTACACGCTCCCCCTGGGCGACGTCATCCGCAGACATGGGGTAAATTTCCCCCAAGACCATCGATGTTCTGACAGCATGTCTGTCCGACATCGAATCGTGGACGAGGGACAACTTTTTGCAATTGAACGTGAATAAGACCGAGGCCCTCCTGATTGGCTCAAGCCAGCGCCTCCGCACATCGGGCGCTGCCAGCCTCAACATCCAAGGCTGCACTCTCCACCTCACAAAGCCAATCAGGAACCTCGGCATCATGTTCGATCAAAAACTTTCCTTCCTCCGCCACATCCGCGCCTTGACCGGCACCGCCTATTTCCATCTGCGCAACATTGCCAGGCTCCGCAACTATCTTACCCCCCGCGCTGCCGAAACACTCGTGCATCCTTACATCACCTCACGGCTGGATTACGGAAATTCTCTCCTAATCGGCCTCCCCAGTTCCTCCATTCACAGGCTGCAGGCCATCCAAAACTCTGCAGCCCGTGTACTATCCCGCACCCGCCTCCGTGACCACATAACCCCCACCCTCGCCCGTCTCCACTGGCTCCCCATCCTCCAGAGGATCGAATTTAAGATCCTCGTCCTCACCTACAAGGCCTTGCACGGCCTTGCCCCATCCTACCTAACCGATCTACTCTCCCCCTACACGCCCACCCGGACCCTCCGTTCAACAGGACTTGGCCTGCTCCAAGCCCCCCGCCCGAACCGCCCCACCATCGGAGGCCGGGCCTTCAGTTTCTCTGCTCCCACCTTATGGAATGCCATCCCTCAATCCCTCCGTTTCGCCTCTTCCCTTTCCTCTTTCAAGGCCGATTTGAAGACTTTCCTCTTCGATTGTGCCTTGTGTTCCACCCTGAACTCTTTTACCTCCCCTTCGTGTTTCACCCCTTCCCAAACACTCCCCTCCCAGCTCGGGTCACACGCCTCTTGTTTAGCGCCTTGGGACGTCCTCCCGACGTGAAAGGCGCTCTATAAATGTAAATTGTTGTTGTTGTTGTTGTTGATCCCCGGAGGTTTCCTTATTCCTTCCTTCCTTATTCCATACGTCTGATAATAATCCCACAAGAAAATAACAATAATAAATTGGTTATTTAAATCCACGACTGTTTGTGGGACACTGCTGTGCGCAATTGGCTGCCGCATTTCGCCCACATATATACAGTCAATTCATTTCACAGTGTATTCTGTGATGCGCTTTGAGATGTCTGGAAGTCATGATAAGGCCTATATCGAATGCAAGAATTATTATTATTAATATTATTATTGCTGCTAGGTGAACAGAGGCATGTGGAGAAAGGAAACTTAGCTAAGAATTCACCCTTGGGTAGAGGACCCTTTGTCCCATTTGATCTCATCTTTCCAGAATACACACCTTCCATTCCTCCCATCAAAGCATGTTTTTTGAATGCATTCCAGTATCCTGGCTTCAACCCCCCTCCCTGGCAACCTGTTCCAGTTGTTGATTACCCGTTGGGTAAAGAATAATCCTCGCCTTTGACACAGTGCCTCTTTGCAATGGAACAATGTGCTTCAAAGGATTGTCTGCAAAGCATAGTGACTGTGCATTTTCGAAGGCAAACACAGCAACCAATTTGCACACAGCAGTATCTCCAAAACTACCATGTCTGATTTTATCTGGGGGTGGTGCATTGTTGGCCAGGACAACAAGAGAGAGAAACTCCCTTCTCTTTTTGAATAGTGCTGCGGGATATTTAACATCCACCTGACTATGGATTCATATCCAATTAATATTACGTACAAAGAACAAACATTGCAAAGGCTGTGGGTTCCAGCTCCACATCAACACTTGAGACTAGTGTCAATTATCATATCAGAGTGGTGCAGGTGTTAGTGCTGTGTTGTCAAATGATCCATTTTATCTGGGGGGTTGTTGACCTGGGCATGAGGCAAAAACCTCCCTTCTCTTTTGGAATACAGTGATAATAACCAGTGTCCTCTCTGATTATTATTATTATTATTATTCTTGTATTGATAGAAATCTGGCACGAATGATCTTGTCATCGTGTCAGCGAGTAATGGGCAGTGCTGCAGAACTGGACTCTCACTTTCAGGTGATGGCTGAAAGGCTTCGAGAGGATACACATCGAGAGATTATTCTCACTGGCTGGTGAGTCAGTAAGAAGGGGGACATAAACTCGGAATCGTCACTGGGAGAGTAAAGGCGGAGGCTGGAAGATTTATTTTTCACGAAGAGGATTATAGGATCTCGCAATGCTTTGGCACTAGTGCTGATTGAAGCTCATACCATAACGGTATTCAAAAGGGAATTGGATACGCGTTTAAAGGGAAACATTAAAGGGTAAAGAGAAAGAGTGAGGCATTGGGCTAAGAATATAAAAATAATAATAATAATCCTTACATTTCAGATAGCACCTTATCATGTCTCAAAGCACTTCACAAAATATGCTGTAAAGTGAATTAACTGTATATTTTGCGGGCGAAACACATATAGTCCCAGGAGAATGGCTAGAACCACCATAAAATACAGTATCATCCTTCTGTTTGATAACATCATAACGTCTCAGAAGCTGTGCTGAACGGCTGGCATTTCTTCCCTGAAATGTCCGCCTTCCCGACCCTTGGCTGTTGACGCTTTTCCAAAAGTTAAATTTGGATTTGGATTTCTGCTATTGCCCGGGCTGCAGGGAGGATGAAAACAACAACTGCCTGCATTTATCAATAATAACAATTATTATAATAAAAAGAATCCATCCCCCCCCCCCAAACAAAAACACAAAAATAAAAATTGGTCATTTCAATCCATGACTGTTCGTGGGGGACGCTGCTGTGCGCAATTGGCTGCCGCGTTTCGCCCACAAATATACAGTCAATTCACTTCAAAGTATATTCTGTGAAGCGCTTTGAGACGTCGATAAGATGGGAAAAGCGCTATATCAAATGCAAGGATTATTATTATTCTATAGCACCCTTCTCAGAGCACTTTTGAAAAATATCCAAGTCTGCACTAAATCTGCAGCTCATGCTTACACAATAATACTGAATGAAATTGACCTATTCGCAAAATGAAATCCTCACCAAGAAATCTTGTTCTGCCCACAAAGCTATCCTGTTGACCACCTTATTTGCCAACCTTTTTGCAGCTGATGAATGTTTTATCGCTTTGGCGGCGTATCTCCTCTAAATGGCTCTTAAATGTCACAACAGCAATTTCCCCAAAAAATCTGAATCAAATGATGGTTGAAAATTCCAGAGGAATTCTAGTCATCTGAACTAACCGCGATGTAAGAAGCCACGGAGGTCTAATTTGCGACATTTCATTATGAAAACCCTTAACGAGAAATCGCAACTCAAATTTGAATCATCCCACAAGTCCTACCTTGGGAAATAGAACACTTCAGAGTGATGATTCTGAAGGTCTGTCGGATGGAACTCCAGCTTCCGTTACCCATTTGCTGGTATGTTTAAGGGATACCATTAAGATGCATCCCAAATTAAACCCCACATAAACATGACTGAGCTCATTAATTATAATGCCAAATGAAAACCAAAGCAAAACTTCCCCCTTTGAGCTGGGCACAGGGGAAAAGGGAAGGGGGTAAAACAAAATTCCCACAAACAGATAACATCACCTGCTGCTCTCTATACTATTATTATTAATAATAATAATAATCCTTGCACTTGATAGAGCGCTTTTCACATCTTATCGACGTCTCAAAGCGCTTCATAGAATATACTGTAAAGTGAATTGACGGTATATTTGTGAGTGAAATGTGGCAGCCAATTGCGCACAGCAGTGACCCACAAACAGTCGTGGATTGAAATGATCAATTTTATTATTGTGGGTTTTAATTGGATGGGTTATTATTAGGCGTGTGGAGTAAGGTGGGTGCTAACCACTGAACTACAGGAGCCCCTGTTATTTTCTATTGTAATAGCAGGAAAATAAGTTGGATTACAAATAATAATCCTTATGTGTGGGATAGTACCTTATCACAAATGTAATTTTGTTGTTGTTTGTTGTTGTTGACACGTCATTCAAAAATCTCAAAGTGCTTCACAGGACTTTTGTTTTATAGTGTAGTGACTGTGCATTTCCAGGCAATTTGTGCACAACAATGTACCTTGAAGGGAATCATCCACCTGAAGAGGCAGATGGGACCATTGTTTAATGTATCATGCATCTGCCGCAAAAGGTTTTAGGTTCACAATCTGCTGCCTCCGCTCTACTGGGTTCGGCCTCCTACCAAACCCTCCGCTCCACTGCTGAGTTAACTTTGGAACTCCTTCCCTCCACTCAGTCAGGACTGCAAACAACAACAACAACAAAATTGCATTTGTATAGCGCTTTTCATATCGGGAGGATATCCCTGACACTCCAGTCTAGTGCCGGGGCCGTGCTGTATTAGTAATGATAATAACAATAATAATCCTAATATTTGATATAACGGTTTTCATGTCTTCTAAACGTCTCAAAGGGCTTCACAGAATGTAGTGTGAAGTGAATTGACTGTATTGTTGGAGGTGCTGCCTTTTGGATGAGACATTAAACCAAGGTCCTGTCTGTCTGCTCAGGTGGATGTTAAGGATCTCATGGCACTATTTGTGATCTACAAATTTGCCTGCAAACACTGTACATAGCTTTCAACACGTCTCAATGCCTTGATGAGGGGCTTTGTGAAATGCAAGGATTATTTTAATTTTATTATGATTACCACCATTGGGGGAGGAAATTGGCTGGAATGCAATAAGTGACACTGAATACAGACCAAATCAAGAGATAGATTTCACTCAAATCAGTTTGCAGAGGTCTTGATACGCATTGATGGCACGGACCAGGTAATGGAGTAAAATGGCTTTGGAAAGGCAGGGGTGGCTTGTCTTGGATTGGCACTCGTGCAGATTGTCTCAGATGAATAATGGAATAGAATCCTGCTTCAAACATAGAATTTTTGTTGGCATTGTTTGAAGCTGCTAGAAAAGACATTAAAATAGGCTGCAATCAGTGGCTAATAGCAGCATTTTTGGTCCGTTGGACTACATTTGAGGCTGGGGAAATCAGTGATCCCCTCTGATGGTCTCGCTCAAGGAAATAATGGCAGATACCAGGTGTGGCCTGACTCTCTCCAACTTTTATGACACATGACTGATAATGTGGCTGCTGCGTTTTGGGGAGGTAGATTTTCCGCTCGGTTCTTTGAATAAGGGGAAAATTACAGCGTTTCAGATTGTACTGCTGTTAATTAGAGTAAAGGCGAGTGAGGGAAGGTGGCAGCAAGTGGGTGAGATGAAGAAATGACAGAAATAAAAACAGAAACTGAGAAAAGACAGCATTTATTCAGCTGGGAGAGAAACAATGGTTTAGAAGCTCCGAAACATGGAAATGGGTTTCCATGGGTGTCCAGGCACCTGACTGATCCAAAATAAATATTACACAATGATCCCACTAGGAGTTGAAATTGAGGAGCACCAAATACATAATGTCAAACTATTCATTTACATATCCCCAGGCAACATATGATGCTCAAGGTCAAATCATTGAAATGCAAGAGCTGATTTTTGTGAAAAGAAGCTTGTTTTTGGATCATTTCAATACACTTAAGCTACAGTTTCAGAAATCTCCCAAGCTTCGACCTATGTGTGTTGTTCGATCAGATGAGATTTCAGTTCAGAACTGCAGCTCCAATCTTTGCTGTGCTCTTTCACTTTTACTAAACTTTTTTATATAAAAAAATAAAAGCAGCTGCCACCTTTTCCTTCATCATTGTATTGGTGACGCAGAGAGAGAGACAGACACACAGGAAGAGAGAGGAAAAGAGACTTCCAATAATTATTTAGTGGATACACTGTGCTTTGATGAACAACACTGGTGTTTTCCCTTATTCAGGGAAATTTATTTTGTCTCCTCATATCTAAATATATATTAATAACACAATCATATTAAAGCATAAGATGACTGCAAAAAAAAAAGTGGAGGGAAGCTTCTTTGAGAATTTGCAAAACCAATTGGATGGTTTTTTAATGCGCGAGGTAGAGAATAAAATACTCACAAGACAGTTAGCACGTTATCTGCCAAATGCACATTGGAAATGATGTGCAAAAAGCTTTTCGAGCGGTCTGCCTCGATTGGGGAATTTGACAAAAGGAAACGATGTAGTGGCCTCTCTTATTTATTGTCTTTACATCAGTGTTCTCTGCTTTATAGACTCAGGGGCAAGATTGCAGTGCAATTTCCATGTTCCTAATTTCTTAAAATAAATTCTGGTTCAGCATTGTGATTTTACATTTCACCCATGCTGCGTTTTCTTACTGCGCATCAATTGTCAGACCACGTAGACTGTGAATAATAGATAAGGCCATTGGAAATATCCTGTGAACATTATTATTGATCTGAAGCTGTAGCAGATAGAGTCTCAGCGTTGGGCTCCTCCTCTGACCAAGAGGAAATGTTATTTCTGCCAAATTCGCCTTATAATGACATTCCTCAGATTTCATATCATAACATTAGCCACAAGCTCTTTCAAGTCAGGAGAACGTCTCAAAATGCTCCATCCATATTTCAACTGTACTTTTAAAAATAATTTACCTTTCATACTCCACCTTTCACGTTGGGTGGATGTCTCAAAGTGCTTCATGTGATGTTTCCTGCAATGTATAGTGACCGGGTATTTGGTAGATGAATAGGGCACCAATTTGCTCACAACAATATCCCACAAATGGTTGTGAAATAAGTGAACAGTTCTCTCGGTTGGATTTTTTGCTGCAAAGCTCCTCACGATGAAAGTTGGCCCACAGTGGAGCTGGCATGATGTAATTCACTGGGGAATCCCTGATAATTTCTCTGTGAGATAGATGACATTGGTCATGGCACATCCTCCATTAATGAAACCATTAGAATTGGTATTAAATTCTTAAAGCAATTCTAGATTTGACTTCTAATCCTCCTCTGATCACACAGCACTCCCCAGTGAGCTATATTTGAACACCAGCCCAGATTTTAAACTCAAGGTCCCATGTGAAGCATGACCTCAGATCCATTAAGTTTTTACTTTAGCGTTCAAAGTGCAAGAAAATGAGCCAGGCTGTGCCACCACTAAAGTAGCATTAAAGTAGAATTCATCAAAAGCTTGGGGACAAATTACCCTGTGTGCCCTACGCCAGCGATGCTGTCCATTAAAGGAATTGTCCTATTTTTTGGAGTCCCGTGATATGTGGCTAGCAGGCTCGCTTCCCAAGCAAGCAAGGGTTTGATTCCCATGCAGGGCGAAACCTTAATGCAGGTTTCCGTACTCCACATACCTCTGTTTACCTAGGAGTAATTAGAAAACCAATTGTTAGTCGATTGGCTGATTGCATCACAAGGGTAATAATCGCTCCGAAAAAATTTGTCGCTGAATCCACAGCTGTTTACGCCATGTTTTGCTCACAATATACTCAGTCACTATACTTTACAGTATATTCTGTGATGCGCTTTGGGACATCTCAATAATGCGATAAGGCACTGTATTAAATGCAAGGATTATGTTACAATTGTGTCTTCGAAAAGTAAAGGCAGAACTGAGAATATTTCCTGAAGGATAGAGAGAGAGAGTGTTCAGAACAATGTTTTTGCCTTCAGGGGGATTGTGGAGTACAGACAACACACATTCTATTGTTTGATGTGACTTTTTACAGTTTGAATTTCCTGGATGGGGTTAGAATAGTCGATATGGAAATGATCACAGGGACAAAAAATGACAAGTTTATGGACATTCTACAACAACAACAACAACAACAACTTCGGTTTATATAGCGCCCTCCACGCCGGATGGCGTCTCAGAGTGCTTGACAATAGCGGATCCCAGGACCGAGCCAGGGCTAGCGTTCCTCTATGTTGTCTATGTCCTCATAGACAACATTGAGGAACGTTAAAGCAAAGACTTTCTGTTTGAAAATAACAGAATCAACTTTCACCCTGTGGTCCAAACTCCACAAACAAGCAATTCATTTCACACTTCACCTTGCCTGAGGCAGTCACTGTTTGAATAGGTTTGATGCGAGCAATCGGACCACTATAGGAAAGGAGATTGATCACCCTATTCTGCTCAACAGTAAAGGTACGTTGGTGAAGCATTTGATCTGAAGCTATTGTTCCTTTAGTTTTGCAGAAGGTCAGTAACCTCTAGTATTCTGCTCACAGGTTATAAAAACTCAACAATGTACCAGCAAGCCTTTAGTGATTGAAACAACAAACCATCAAAGTTTGGTTTCACAAGATCACAGATGAAGAAGGCTCTTGGATCCATTTCATCTCATCTCTCCAAAACATCAACCTCACCGCCCTCTCATCACAGCATCGAGCTGTTTCGTAAATGAATCCCAGTATCCTGGCCTCAACCACCCTTCCTGGTAACCCTGTTCTAGTTGTTAATTACCCTCTTGGTAGTATACCAAAGTATACCAAAATAGCTCTATTCAATTCGAAACCCGTGTCCTCTTGTTCTGCTGTCTAGAAGCATCCGGCATTACTTTTCCAGATTTACTTTCTTAATCCTATTTTAATCCTAATGGTGTATACCTTTATAACGTCCCTTCCGAGATAACTCTTTCCAGGTGTAAAAAGCCCCAACTTGAAGCAATATTATTTTCCAAAAACACAAATAGAAATGACTGTTTCTGTGCAGTATCTATGGAGAAAAGGAAAAGTGAGTCAACATTTCGGGTCCACGACCTTTCGTCAGAAGAAGAGTTCTGATAAAATCCTTGACATCATAGCTGTTTGTGGGACAGTGCTATTTGCAAATTAGCTGCCATGTATGCCTACAAACTACACAGCCATTATAGTTACAGGAATTAGCACTCCGAGGTGAAGCACTTTAGGAGGTTTAAACGTATTAATAGGAGACGTGAATGAAGCCCTGAATAATAGGTGCCACTCTGTTGGAAATGATAATGAAATTATAATAATAATTGCATTTGATATTGTGCCTTATCACATTCCTGAAACATCTCAAAGCACTTTACAGAACTTGTACTGTAAAGTGGATTGACTTTATTTTGTGGGTGAAATGCTACAGCAATTGCACACAGCAGTGACCCACAAACAATTGAGGATTGAGTGATCACATATTTTTCTGAGGGACTATTATCCCCGGAAAGCGGTTTGCCAATCAACAAACAACTGGATTTTTACTGATCACTAGATAAACAGAGTTGGGTGGAGGAAGGGAACTTGCCCAAGTTTCACCCTGTCCAGGAATCAAACCCGGGTTCTTCTCTCTTGCATGTTCTGCACCGCAGTGTGCATTTTCAGCAAGTCCTGAAATGCCATCTAGTTTTACTCAATTTTGTAATTCCAAGCACTCCACACTTACCTCCTCTACATGGAAGATGGCAACCCAAATACAGTATACAGTAAATATAACTCACCTGGGTTAGTTACATAAAGTGATTAAACTCTATTGGACCATGATTAATTAAAAAGATAAACCACAATAGAGATCGGAGATTGCCATTTGCAAATTTGTTCAGCAACCATGCAGTAAAAATAAAATACCCTCAGCAATTAGGCAAGTCAAATAAGATCAAAAAGGTTGAGGGGAATGACTTGGAAGTGTCAATATCATTTTGTGTCCCCAGTTTGAGAAAGCTGTAAGTTGTATTAACTAGTTCCTTCATTTGTTGCTCGTCGCTTGTGGTTTCCCTGACTGGGGACTTGGTTGAGAACTGGAAACAATGTGAAAAGAAAATTAATTCTCTATGCCAGTGGTTTCCAAACTGTGGGGCGTGCCTCGCTTGGGGGGCGCGTACCGTTGGCTGGGTGGGTGGGGGGACGCGGAGCTTTAGAGTCTCAAGCACCCGAGTGAGTAGGGAGCCAAGGGCCTGAGTGTGAAGGAGTGGGGGGACGCCACTATTCAAAGTTTGGAAGCCACTGCTCTTTGCCATCATCCTTTACAATAATAATAATCCTTGCATATGATATAGTGCTTTTCACGTCTTCTAGACGTCTCAAAGAGCTTTGTAGAACATACTATTAAGTGAATTGACTGCATATTTGCAGGTGAAAAGGCATCAGCCAATTGTACCCAGCAGTGTCCCACGAACAGTTGTGGATTCAAGTGACCAAGTTACAGTACTGTACTTTCTTGTTCTGGAGAGATTATTATCAGGCGTGTGGAGTAAGGAAACTTGCCCAAGGTTTTGCCCTGATGGGAATTGAACTCAGGTCTCTCACTTGAAAGGTGAATGCTCTAACCACTGAGCTACAAGACTCCCAACTTTATATTCCCCTCTCCTATTAAGCATTGAAATGGAGAGAGAAAGGTATCTCATGAGTAATTTATTTGTTTAAATTAGTTGCTGATTTATTTCTTATTAGAAACTGTGCCGCGACACTGAACACTTTATTAAGCAATTTGATTGTGTGTTTAATCTCTGATGTCAGCCTGGCTTGATCTCGACTTGGAGTCAGAAGGTTGTAGGATTGAGCCTCACATCCAAACATTAAACCCATACAGATTAGGCTGATGCTACAGTGCAGTGCTGGAAAGAGCACAGCATTCTTGGAGGTGGTGTCTTATGTTTGAAACAGTAAACATTATGTCTATTTTAGTGGATATTAAAAGATCCCATGACACGTTTTGAAAGAGACGGGAGATTCTCCCAGTGTCCGGGCCAACAATCCCCCAGATAAAATTGCTGATTCACTTACATCTATGTGTGGGATTCTTCTGGGTGCAAATTGGCTGCTGAATTCACCTACGTAGGATATACTGCACTTTGCAGTATATCCTATGTAACGCTTTGAGATATATTCACGATGTGAAAGGTGCCAATTACCAAATGTAAGGGTTATTATTATCAAAAACACTGGAAATCTGAAACAAAAAGAGAAATCGCTGCGAACACTCAGCAGCTCAGACAGATCTATGGAGAGAGGAAAGTGAGTCAACGTTTCGGGTACACCACCCTTCATCAGAGCTGATGGAGTTCCATGATGGAGACCCGAAACGTTGACTCACTTTCCTTTCTCGATTGATCCTGCCTGACCTGCTGAGTGGTTCCAGCGATTTCTCTTTTTGTGTACGGATTATTATTATTCACCAAGAACTTTTAAAAGAGAATTAGAACTTTATTTAGGCAGAACAGGTCTATTAGGTTATGGGGAGAGAGCAGGGCAGTGGGACTGAGTTGCTCTTTTCAAAAAGCCGGCATAGACTAGATGGGCCGAATGGCCTCCCTTTGTGCCGTAAGATTCTATGATTCTATGAACTCTATGATTGGACACTAATGGTCAACTGACATTAACTGGGGAGGATAATGGAGATTTTGCTTATATTGAACCCACAATGCTTTGTACACAGAAATATGAATCTGCTAAAGCATCATGCTTTTGGAATGTGATTGTAAAAACTCCACATCTTTAAATATTTAATATAAATACCTGCTGATACTGCTGTACCCAATGTTAATCTCAATTTGGAAAGTGTGCTATATGAATTTTTCATGGAAAAAGCTAATGAAAATACGTAATTTTGTTGTTTGAGTACAAATATTGTCAGACCAGTCATTCCGTTGTGTAAATAATATATAATTGCTCTGGAGAAAGTTTTTTCAATTTTACTACATGCTGTATTTTAGACACACATAAGGTCATGAATAATTGACGTTGGTAGCATTGGCTCAGTTGGTAAAAATCGGCCCAGCTCAGTCAGTAGCGCTCTCGCCTCCAAATTAGAAGCTTGTTGCTCTCAAACCCCGAGTCCTGTAGTTCAGTGGTTAGAGCACTCGCCTCACAAACGAGAGGACCTGGGTTCAATTCCTGGGTAGGAAAAACCGTTGGGCAAGTTTCTTTACTGCATACACCTCTGTTTACCTAGCAGTAAGTCGAATCCTAGTTGTTAGTCGACTGGCTGATCACTTTTCCAGGGGTAATAATCCATCCAAAATTGACTGGTTGCTCAATCCTTGGCAGTTTGTGGGGCAATGCTGTGTGAAATTGGTTGCCGCAGTTTACTCACCAAATTTACGGTTTTACAGAATATCCTGTGAAGCGTTTTGAGACGTCCTGAAGATGTGATAACAACAACAACAACACAATTACATTTCTAGAGCGCATTTCATGTTGGGAGGACATCCCAAGGCACTGAATAATAATCCTTGCATTTGATACAGTGCTTTTCACATCTTCTGGGCATCTCAACATGCTTCACAGAATATACTGTCAAGTGAATTGATTATATTTGTGGGTGAAACACGGCAGCCAATTGCGCACAACAGTGTCCCACAAACGGCTGTGAATTGAAAAGACCAATTTCCTATTGATTTTTTTTGGAGGAAATACTATTAGGCGCGTGGAGTAAGAAAACGTGCCCAAGGTTTCTCCCTGACCTGGATTCGAAATGCAGGTCTCGCTCTTGCAAGGTGAGTGCTCTAACCGCTGAGCTACAGGACTGCAGGATAATCAAATGCAGGGATTATTATTATTATTATTATTTTTAGGTACTTTCAGCTCATAGTCTAGGCTGATGTTCCATTGTTACATTAGGAGTGCGTGGGCTGCGTTATTCAAACGGTCGAGTTTCGGTGGTGTTAAACTGAGGCCTTGTCTGCCTGTTCAGGTAAATGTTAAAGATCCAGTCGTACAACTTGACAAGAGAAGTGTGGTTTATCTTGATGTCCTGGCCAACATTGCCCCCCAAAATGATCGCTCCCTTCATAATCTTTAGTACAGTATGTCGCTACTGTGACCAAATTGGCAGCAATTTGCTTACCTTGAAAGCACACGGTAACTCCATTTGACTGCAAATACTTGAGAGCCTTTGAGGCCTTTTCATATATAAGGCTGGATGTCAAACGCATGGATTGTATTTCTACTAATAATAATCCTTGCATTTGATATAGCACTTTTCACATCTTCTAGATATCTCAAAGTGTTTTACAGAATATACTGTCAAGTGAAATTGACTGTATATTTGCGGTCGACACGTGGCACCCAATTGCGCACAGCCGTGTCCCACAAACAGTCCATTGGTGATGGATTATTGTTGGAATGATCAATTCTAATAGTAATCATTGCTAAAGGAAGTTACAATCAGGCGATCGCCACTTGCCACTCAAATGGGTCAATGTTTTGGAGAAACGCGATCTATTGTTTGCAACACTGAGGAGGCCATTTTGTCACCATGACACGTTGCAAAACATCACACTCCAACTTTGCTATTGGCTGAATTCTGAGCCTGAATCTCAAGTCGCTGAGGCAACCAGAAATAGGCTTGTGTCATCCCTTCTCCAAATCTTCCTCGATATTTTGGACAGCCCCCAGAATACTCCTGGTGAGAAGGGAAGGAGTATTTCTCAGTGACATTTGATAGCCTGTCTGCATTAATGGGCCCACAAAAGGATTTGTGACCAAATCCACATAACACGTAAAGCTATAACATTGCACTACAACAACAACTTTGATTTATACAGCGCCCTCCACACCGGACGGCGTCTCAGAGCGCTTAGCAGGGAAAGCAGGGAAAGGGCATGTAATTCCAGCAAGAAAGTGCCATTATCTTGTATCTACGACTGTAACACAGATGCCACTGACACACAACATGAGCGAGGCTAACCATTGCTTACTTTTGCTCATTAAGACCCGTTAATTATTCTTGCTAGATAGCTGCTCTTCAGGCAGCCTGAGGAATATTTAATTCCCTGTTCAGTTACAAATAGAGATGATATTCTGGTTTTCAACAAGTAATGTACCATTACTTCAACGGTCACTCAAAATTTATCTTGTGTTCAAAATTTGTGCCTTGAAAGTTTGCACGAATGAGGGAAAAAAATATTAAATTCAATTTCAATGTGGAGGTCAGTTTATTTTTTTATATAACAAAATCGAAATTGAAAGCAGAATTGTGTGTGTTTTTGTTGTTTCTCTATCACAGCTTGGATCCACAGCACAGCAGAACTGGCTGGAAGACAGAAATCAGAGAGTTGTTGTGAACAGTTGTTTTTCTGACTGGAAGGAAGTGTACAGTGGTGCCTCTGGAGTAGTGGATCAGTATTGGGACCACTGCTCTTTTAATATACTGTATATAAATGATCTGGATATGGGTAGAGAAATGTGAGGTCATGCATTTTGGAGGAAGAATGAGGCGAGGCAATATAGGCTGGATAGTATAATCTTAAGTGGGGTGAAGGAACAGAGAGACCTGGAAGTTCATGTAAGTAAATCTTTGAAGGTGGCAGGACAAGTAGATAAGGTTGTTAAAAAAGCATATGGGATACTAGGCTTTATAAATAAGGGTACAAAAGTCAGGAAGTACTGACTAACCTCCATAAAACTTTGATTAGGCCTCAGCTATAGTGCTGTGTTCAGTTCTGGACACCACACTTTAGGAAGGATATTAAGGCATTGGAAAGGGTGCAGCGGAGATTTACCAGGATGGTACCAGGAATGAGGGACTTCGGATATGAGGAAAGGTTGGAGAGGCTAGGTTTATTCTCATTGGAGCAGAGAAGGTTACGAGGAGACCTAATAAAGGTTTTCAAAATCATGAGGGGATTCAATAGGGTAGACAGGGAAAAACCGTTTCCACTGGTGGGTGTGTCAGTGACTCGAGGTCACAGATTTAAAATAGTTTCTAAAAGTAGCAGAGGGGAGGTGAGGAGAATTTTTTTCATTCAGCGAGTTGTTCGATTCTGGAATGCATTGCCTGAAAGGATGGTGGAGGCCAATTCGATAACAACTTTTAAAAGAGAGATGGATCGTTATTTGGGGAGCATGGGTTTGTGAGGTTATAGGAAGAGAGTCAGGGAGTGGGATTGACTTTGAGTTGCTCTTTTCAAAAAGCCGACACAGACTCAATGGGCTGAATGGCCTCCTTTTGTGCTGTAAAATTCTATGATTCTCTCTCTCTCTCTCTCTCTCTCTGAGGCTCTCTGACTTTTTTTCTCAATCACTCTCTACTTCCATAATCTCCTATTCTCCAAACACATGATGTAAACGTATAAAGGCTCCACTTGCTATTAGCAAAAGAAAAACATGGTTAATGCATGTATTAATGCAGACAAACAGGCATGAGGATAAATTGTGTTTTATTGTAGTGACAGGTAGTGCATTTTACTGACACATGCAGAAACCCATCACCATGCTTATAAGTATCCAAACCATACTGAGAGGACACACAGAATGCTGCCTACACGTGGAAACCTCCATGTGTCTGGAATTGAATGTGCACTCTCATCCTCATGGGGCAAACTCTGAATTCCATAGTATTGGGCACAGGTTCACAAGAGCCAAGGCTTGAGTAGCCCAGAGCAGGGACTCCAGCAGTTCGGGTAATTGCTGGAGTTAAATCCAACTAAAACCACATAATTTACTATTGAGAATGGTGTCTGGTAATCTTGCCCGCCACTTGTCCTGCTACGTTCATCCCTTAAGTCTTTGCCGTGGAGATTATCAGGAGTTGATAATCTGCACACAGTGTCCGATCCTTAACATCCACCTGACCAGGCAGATAGACCTTAGCATTAACATCTCATTCAAACGTCGGCACCTCTGAAAAAGTGATGCTCTCCAAGACTTTATTGGACTGTCATTCTGGAAATCTGGAGCTCAACGTGAGGATTGGAACCAACAACCCAGAAAATTTCACGACAACTAAGTCACTTTGTGATGGATTACTCTTACCCCCTTGAATTTACACTGTGTGTGAAGGAAAGAGAGAGAGAGAGGGAGTGAGAGAGATGTGTATGAGATACAGTGGGTTGAATAGAGAAACTAACAAGATTGTGAGGAAAACAGTCCAAATGTTAAAATAACAATATTGCATTTGCATTTGACATAGCAACTTATCACGCCTTCAAAATGTCTCAAAGCGCTTCACAGAATGCACTTTAAAACAAATTGATTCTATTGTGGATGAAAATATTCTCTTACATGAATTAACACTAAATTCCATTTTAAGACAGAGAGCTTCAACTTGGTATTGAGCTCTTACCAACCTCTCCACTTAGATATTAGCCCATTTATCTCCCCAGCAACTTAATTTTATCTCGCCGTATCTTGATAGAAAGTTTAAATGACTTACCCCAGGAGCTGTGTGTAGGATGTGATTTACAACGAGTCGGTAATTAAGGAATCGTAACCATGGTGAAATATGTATTCCGGGCAGGCAAATACTCCTCATTTAACACAAATTTTCATATCAAAGTCTTCAGTTAACAGGAATGAGCATGAAGTATATTGAATACGATTGCAATTTCTATTTCTTTCTATTCGCAGGATAGTAATGTTCTCACATTAGTATTACATAGTGGAATGCATCATAATTAGTATGTTAGTATATGAATTAAGGTACCGCAACCCCCATTAACTCTTTGGCAAGTCCCACACACATCTAAAATAACCTGACCTGGGTCAGTTTCATTGACTGTATTGGGCTCCACATTAGGACTTTGAATTGACAATCAAGGCTGACACACCAACACAGTGCTGGGGGGAGCACTGTATGGTCAGAGTTGACGTCCTTCGGATAAGATGTTAGACCAAGGTCCCGCCAGGCTGTTCATGTGCACATTATAGAAAACGTGGCCCTATTGAAAAAGAGAAGGGGGTATTTTCCTAGCACCCTATTAGATGTGAAGGATTATGAATTAAAATTCTTGCTGTTTGACATCGGTGATGTTGGCCACTTGTGGGATTTCTATGTTATAATCACACATCACTCAAGATTTTGCGCAGCAATGTCCCACAAAGAGGCACCATTGGAAGGCGTGAGTGAGGCGGGAGTATTATCCTGCCGCGTTAGATTGAAGTCTCATAGTGTAAATCAGACCATAATCCAGGGCTTGCTTTGCCTCAAAGACGCAATTTTCATTCACGCCCCTTTGCTGAAATCACTATGAGCAATGCTCACTTTTAAAAAATGAAGCCTTTGTAACACATGTGAAAATGGATTACAGCCTTTCTGAAAGCTTTGTGCCCTGAATACTCATTTCAATCGGGTGTGTTGCCACAATATTTGAGATTGATGTGGATTAAAACACTGCTAACATATTGAATTGCTGTGGAATTTATCATTCAAGCATATTGTTCTTTCCCCCCCACCCCATCCCCCCACCTCCACCACCCCAATTTATTTGATTCGGTGCCAATCATTGCTGTAAGAGCAATCTAAACTAAAGGTAATTTCAACCTAATGGAAGCAATTTAGGTCATTATATTGCTTCCGACTCGCAGGTTTCCTGCAGGTCACGACAGTAACTCTTCAGGGTCGCCTGTGACGTACGAGGCGAAGAGATTTCATTCTTGAAGAATGAAAGACGGAGATGGGGTCTGATGAGGTCTGAGACTTCCATGGCTCAATGCTATCACCAAACCGAGAAATTCTCTCAAACTCCCAAATGCATCTACACATGAGCTGGCGATTGATTACCAGGAGGATGAATGATCTTCAGGAACATTGTTTCGCCCACAAAATATACAGTCAATTCGCTTTAACAATATATTCTGTGAAACGCTTTAAGACGTCTCGAAGACATGATGAGGTGCTAAATCAAATGCAAGGATTATTATTATTATTATTAACTGGATCAATCAGGCAGATGGGCCAGGGAAGGAGGGGGCAAGGTGGAGCGATTGGGGGAGAGAGTCCCAAAGATTTCGGGCTTAGCTGAAACACAGCCACCGATGACGGAGCGAAAGCGATAAGGGACATTGAGGCTCAATGTAGACACTGTGAATTAAGGTGTTTCGTAACAAAGAACAGTACAACGTTGCACACTGAAGGAATTCTTCCCAATAGGCTTGATGGTATCTTTCTGATCTCCTTCCTCCCCACACCATTATCGCTGCCTCAGCTCTAATGGCTCTGGCCTCCTGCTTGTGCTTCATTGCTTTCTCTCCATCACCGGTGGCTGTGTTTCAGCTAAGCCCAAAATCTTTGGGACTCTCTCCCCCAATCGCTCCACCTTGCCCCCTCCTTCCCCTCTTTAGCTAATAATAATCTTTGCATTTGATGTAGCGCTTTTCTCATCTTCTAGACATCTCAAAGCGCTTAATAATAATCCTTTTATATAGCCATATATATTATACTGTATATAGATACATAGATCACAAATTAAGACCTTTCTCTTCAACCCTTCTTACAGTCACTCTCTCCCTCCCGTCCCCACACTTAACAGTATTGCCCTGCAAAGCAAAGTGAGATGTCCATCCAATGTGAAAGGCACAATACCAACTCCGAGGATCATTAATTGCATTTAACATGATCAGAGATGTTGCAATGAACACATCTTTCTCACTGTTGCCACAGAGTATGTTTTTCAGCATAGCAAACCGACATCCCATTAACTTTCTTCCCATCAGTAGCACAGACAGTGGCCCAGCTTCAGCGACTTTACAGCTGCTGTCAATGTGTTTGTGACAGTAAGGATACATCACCAATTGCCAGGCTTTGGTTCTCAAAAAAACAATGAACGGCAACCAAAGCGCCCAAATCCGCGACTGTCTGCTGAGCAGGTTGGCAATTCACCACCCAACTCCCTCGATCAGTCGAAACTTTGAAGCCAGTTTCCTTAGAAAAAACTTATAGAGCTAGCTGCAAAACTAGGGCTGTACTTAAGATATATGCCAAATTCTGGATGCTCTGAAATGCTAAGTAAATCGAGTGAATCCAGACTCGGGTGGAATTTCTGCCACTGATTTTGGGTGAACAAAGTTTACAGATCAATTGTATATGTGTGTGTATTCATCAGCCTGGCTCAGCTGTAGGCACTCTTGCCTCACAGTCAGAAATGTTGTGGATTCAAGATAAAATTGGTCATTCAGCTCATGGCTGATTTTGTGACTCTGCAGTGTGCAAATAGGCTGCTGTGTTTGATACAAATACACAGTCTTTACACCTTACAGGATATCCCGTGAATTGATTTGCAACATTGTGGAGTCCTGTAGCTCAATGGTTAGAGCATTTGCCTTGCAGGCGAGAGACTTGGGTTCTATTCCCAGTGACATCTTAATCTTAACTCTCCTTACTCCGCACGCCTCTGTTTACCTCGCTAGCAGTAAGTAGGAACACAGTTAGTTGATTGGTGAGTGGCTTTCCCGGGAAATGTAATCCCTAAGAAAAATGGTAATTTGGTCACACAATCCACAACTGTATGTGGTACACTGCTGTGCGCAATTGACTGCCATATTTTGCACAAAAATCAAACAATCAATCAATCAAAATTACATTTATAGAGCGTGAATTAATTTTACAGTATATTCTCTAAAGTGCTTTGAGACGTCTAGAAGACATGAAAAGCACTATAGTAAATGCAAGGATTATTATCCTCCTGGTGTGAAAGGCGCTTTGCTAAATGCAGGGTTTATTATTATTACACATCACGTAATAGCTTTCAGAAAATGGTTTCAGTGAGGGAAGATTGCACAAACAATACCTATGTCCAGATTTCCAGCACAGCTGAACATTTCCTGTTTTATAAAGAAACTGCCAGGGTGTAACATTCATGATGAACAGATTAATATCTTATGAGCAATTTTCTGGGTTGTAGAATTATTAAAATATATTGGAGTTTTATTGTAACTGAGATTTTTAACTTCAGGCACATAATGTTTCTTTAAAATATATTATTGCCACCTTTCCATTCCTTCACATCAAAAAGGCATCTTATATCCATGAATAGTTTAATAAGTCTAGGTACCAATGTAACACTGTATCTCTCAATACTGGAATTTGCATTGCTAAGCACACAGATTCATCGTATTTATTGATTTGACAATATTAATCTAAATATTTTAAAACATTTTTGTCAAAAGTTTTGCTTCATGGAGCAATGTATGGCATAACTATATCTGGGCCAACCTTTCCATTTTCATGCATAATTGAAACAGCGTTTCACACATCGAGTCCTGAACTCCTGCCTCGATAACAGTAGCAACCATTGCATTCGATATCGAGATTTTCACATCAGGGGGTCATTTCAACACGCTCAAAGGGTATGCTGTGTGCCTGCTGAGATAGAAGTTAAAGATTTGAAAAGAGAAGTGGTCCTGGCCAACACCTAGACTTCTTAAACTATTCATGGATATAAGATGCCTTAAAAATTGATAATTCATTTCACGGCTGTTTGTGGGACATTGCAGCGGGCAATAGTTTGCCTCAGATTTGCCTCAGATACACAGTCACTCCATTTCACTTTGAATCCCGTGAGACACCTTGGGACGTCCTTCCGACATGATAAGATGCTATACCAAATCCAACAATCATCATTATTATATTATTATTTTGTAGGCCAACGCAGCTGACAGTTTGCACAAATGTAATTTTGTTGTTGTCGTTGTTGCATAAAAGCAAGTTCCACCAACGGCCATGAAGTGATTCACCAATTCTATCTATGGGGATAGTTGATCTGAAAAATCCTGAACTGAAGCATCTAGGACCAACAACTAGCCCCCCCGCCCCCTCCCCTACAGGCACTTCCCCAGTGTGGAAGAGGAGATAGTACAAACACGTTTTTTTCTACCGCGAATTTCACATATCCCCGGTTGCCTCTCAGTGACAACCTTTGCCAACCACGGCAGTGAATTTTGCGTATCCACGGGTTTTAACCCTAACGCTAGCGTTTGGCGCTAGGACCCAGTTGCGATGTCGCAATCAACCATCTTCTCCACATCCACCCCCTCGCACTCGTCGGTGATTTATGATCTGGAGGAGCAGGCAGGGGAAGAGGGTGCGCAGGGTCCCTCTTCCATGTAACAGCACGTAACAACCACCTCCCCCATCATCATCATCATTAGGATTTAGGTAAATAACATGTGTTTAGTTCAGGTAGTTCAAGCAGACGTACTCTCCCCTGTCCCAACTGTGGTTTTACTAACCGCTGAGGTTTTCAGGAATGTATCCCCCGCGGTTGGGGAGGGATACCTGTATTGATAGCAAGACAACCTGCGTGCCAATGGTACAATGGAATTAGTCCAGCTCCATTAATCCTTAATCCTACGTCTCATTTGAGCTGTGGAGCACTAGCTGCAAAACAGTTGACATTTTCCCCTACGTGGAGTAGTCTCTTTTAATCTCTGGTGAAATATCTCAAAGAGCTTCACACAACTAACTGTTATGTGTCGTGAGTGTATTTATAGGCAAACGCAGGCACCAATTTGCATTTGGCAGTGTCGCCCAAACAGTGAAGAGATGTGAATCAGCAATTTGATCCGGGTGATCGTTGCTCAGGTTAGCAGCAGAAACTCCTTTCGCTTTTCAAGAAGGAATCTTTAGCTTGTATGTGAATAGTTAAAGGTAGAATGAAAAGCAGGCAGCTATAAGGGGCCATGTGATACCTACGATTGCAGAGTTGGGCAAGTTTGAGCTCGGGCATGTGGAAGCGCAAAAGCTCAAACACTCATCATCCCAACGTCAAAACCTATACTTTCAGCACAACCTATAACACAATCCAAACCCTTGATTGCTTTGCAAAACATAGTCAATCTGCTTTGTCTTGTGATTTAATGTAAGACAGCTGTGCAAGCTCTCGATCGGGTTGGAGTTGTAAACGGCATGCAAGGAATCAGTTGATTTGGTGTTTATTTATTGATCCAGTGATATTTCTGCCTGATAGCCAATAAAATCTGAGAGCTTGTTTACAATGCAATACTGTCCAACAAGGACTTGTATATAAAATTTTATATCGCAGGAAAAGCACAACATTGCACATGACACCACAGCACGGTTGTTAAATCGGTAGATTGGATTGCTTGGCTGTTTTTTGGCAGAGGCGGAACGATTCTCTGATTGTTTGTAAATTTACTGACCTTGATGTAATAAAGATATAATGGATATTTTTTCCCATTATAGACTTACACAACAACCCATAATGGTAAATAAAGGGAAATATGATAATAATAATAATAATTCTTGCGTTTGATATAGTGTCTTACTACGACTTTGAGGCATCTCAAAGTGCTTCACAGAATATGCTGTAAAGTGCAGTGACTGTATATCTTGTGGGCGAAATGGGGCAGCTAATTGCGCCCAGCAGTGTCCCACAAACAGTTGTGGGTTGAGCAACCGTAACTTTTCTAAAGGGATTATTGACCCCAGAAAACTGATCCACAAATTGACGAATAAACTGGGGTCCTACTTACTGCTTGGTAAGCAGAGCCCTGTGGAATAAGAAAACTTGCCCAACATTTCACCCTACCAGGGAATCAAACCCAGATCCTCTCACTTGGATTGGTCCAGGGTAAATATATCTGATTTACTCCTGTTCAATCCCTCCCCACCACTCCCTCTCACCCTCTTCCCCCCAACTGAGGTGTGCTTCTGTACCTAAGATCCTGCAGGTGTGTGGTCATAGAACCACAGCATACTTTTGCAATCACAACAGGAATCAGCCCGGCTCTGTTGGTAGCACTCACACCACTGAGTCAGAAGGTTGATGTGTAGGCTGACACTCCAACAATAATAATAATATTATCAGAATTGTTATTCCTTTGATGAGATGGGAAATCAAGCTCTCGTCTGCCTGTTCAGGCGGACTTTAACGATGGCACTGTTCGAAAAGAGAAAGGAGTTTCGCCCATTGTCCAAGCCAACCATTCGGAGATGGGTTGCTGGAATGGAGCGCGCAGTCACTCCCTGAAGGGACGCCTCCTGTTGACCCAATTCCAGAAAACATTATGCACAGGTTGGCTTGGAGACCCCAGAACGTGTGGTGGGGGTAACTGCTTGCGACCACTCTAACCGATACGCAACAGGATTGCACATTTGATTAATGAAAAGCAGTCACTAACCATTGTGAGCTGAACAGATGCAATGTAAAAACCATTGCCTGGCTTCTCATTATCAAGTGCTTTTTGACGGGAGGCTGTTTACTGCTCGTGTGGATCAAACTCAATGAAGCAATCTCTTTAATGCAGCTAGGAATTTCTTAACCAAGCCAGCGGGAAGCAGACAGTGATGAAGTTGCTATTTTCAGCAGTGCCACAGCTAGTTTACATTCCCTGTGCAGCAATAGGACACGCTCGCAATCATAGAACCACAGAATTACACAGCATGGAAGGAGGCCATTCAGTCCATCGTGTCTGTGCCGGCTATTTCAAAAGAGTTGTCCAAATCAATCCTACTCCCCCGCTCTTTCCCCATAGCCCTGTAAACCTGTCATCCCCAAATTATTATCCTTGGAAAAATCAGGCCACAGATTTTCACCTCTCGTGTTTGAAGTGCTTGGGTCGATGTGGGCTCCTTCGAGAAAATAATGAAGCTGATTCTTGCCACGTAGCCAATGGACTTTGTTGATCTCTGTTTACAGAAAGCCTTTGACAAGCTCCTTCACAATGTCCCCTGGATATAATAATAGTCCTCGAATTTCTTATTTATTATCGCCCACAAAATATACCGTCAACTCACTTTACAGTATGTTCTGTGAAGTGCTATGAGACATCTCAAAAACACGATAAGTGCTAAATCAAATGCAATAATTATTATTACTGTATTACATTTGATAGAGTGCCCTATCATGTTGAGAGGTCTGTAAGCGCTTCACAGGACAAACTGTAGATGGTGTATTTTGTGGGGGTAAATCAGCAATCAATTTGCGCACAGCAATGTCCCACAAATGGACATGAGGTGAGTGATAAATTTTGATTGGGGGATTGTTGGCCAGGACATCAGGAGAGAGAGAGAAACTCCCTTCTCTTTTTGACTATTGCAATGGGATCTTTAATGTTCAAGCTCTCCAATATGCTGTCTGGTGTGAAAGGTGATATATAAATGCAAGTTGTTGTTATTGTTGTCCACCCGAACAGGCAGATGAGACCTCGGTTTAAAGTCTCATCCAAAGTTGGCACCACCAAAAAAGCAAACCCCCCCCCACTCCCAACCCCCATCAGCGCTGGATCAGATTGTCTGCACCCAGCAAATCTGTGTTCTTTTTAGTTCACATTCGATGAAGTTCAAACAAAATGCATGATTTGTGCAGAAAATATTGAGTGCTGAGTCAACAGAGTCTTCTAACATGGATTCCCAACAGGTCAAGGCTCTCTCTGAGGCTGAGTTTTGTACTTGTTCAATAGACTTTTCTCCCTTATCTTGAAAGTGTTCGTGCTCAGTATTCTGTGTTCGTACAGCATTTGAATTTGAATCAGGACGTTAAAGAGCTTTTCGAACCCAAAATTCCTGACTCAGGTTCGTGCGCTGCATAAACACAGCAAGAGACGGATGAGGAAGAGGGGGAGAGGGGAAAGCTTAAATCCTTAACCCACACACATGAAACAAAAAGCAAATTGCAGCGACTTGAACAAAAAGCTTTCTTCTTTTAAAAATAGCAGCAGATGGAAATAATGGCTGGTGCGAGAGACTTTTATTTAAAAGCAAAATATGTTTTTCTTCCTTGCGGTATTTGCATGGGATATACAGTGTTGATTCACTGTGCTTAAGATCTTCTTAATTGAATGGGAACCAGCAGTGAATTCAGCCAGACAGCTTGTTTTACATTTACTTCATGGTTGTTCGCAGCGGATTGCTGTGCACAAATTAGCTGTCATTTGTTTGCCCGCAAAATAAAGTCCCTCCACTTTACAGTGTATCCTGTGAAGTGCTTTGAGAAGCCTTGTTCCTTACATGAACAAAACCCAATGTAAGGATTATTATTATCGAAAGCTACCCAGAATTAGCAGGAAAGTGGAATCGTAGATTTAACCACCATTACTCAGGTTCGGTGGTTTCAGTGGTTTTCGGTTTTACGGCCATCCCGACAATAACTTGCATTTATAGAACACCCTTTATGCAGGGTAACAGGGAGGGATTTGCAGGTTAAAGAGGTAACATAGGCCATGCATTGCATTGAATCTGTTCCATGAGTTTATCACATCTTTACAGGTGCATTTATATCTGCATAAATATTTCTGTGCACAATTGCGCTGTTTCGGTTGCCTACAAATACACAGTCACTCCTTTGAAGTGCCGTGAGACATTCTTCCAACGTGATAAGGCGCTAGACCGAATGCAAGACTATTATTATTACTTTATTATTATTATAATCCTTCAATCCCAGTGCCCTTTGCCATAGCCCCTAATTACCTCTGCTCAGGTGTCAGCCCAGCTCAGTTGGTAGTACTCTCACCTCAGAGGCAGAAAAGCTTGGGTTTAAGTCCTACATCACGACGCGACGTTGAATGTATAGTCTGGACTGTCACTCCGATGTAGTGCTGGGCGTGGGCTACATTAATGCCATCCCTTCAGATGAGCCGCTACACCAAAGCCCCTTCTGCTTGTTTGGGTGGACATTAAAAATTCCATGCCTCTATTTGAAAAGAGCAGGGAGTACATAAATCATTCAAATTATTTTTCCTGCTCTGCCTTCCCATATCCTCTGCCACTTCAATTTAAGCCTCTATTCCCCGTTTCAACACCTGCTTCAACTAGATACTGGCAGAGAATATTTAATATTTCTATCAATAACATTTCCCATCCCCCACCCTGCCTGTTTTACTATTAGTGGTCAGACTTCCAGCCTTTCTGCCCACACGCACTGGAACTGTATCCCGGATCTTGACTCCTACCTTGCCTCCTTCAAGGCCCATCTCAAGTCCTTTCCTTTTGACCCTACCTTTGATCATTTTCCATCCTCCAATCCCTTTACGCTCTAGCCCTCTCTGATCCAAGCCCACACATCGAGTGCAAATCCCTCAAAGTACAGCCCCTTGGGTTGTCCTCCCGATGTGAACGGCTCTTTCTACAGTAAATGTAATTGCTTGTTGTTGCCTCATTCCGCTTATCCCTTTACATGTTTCCTGTTTAGATATCTAACTACAATAATTGTTTTGAACAAGTAATGGATTCGGCCTGCAACCATGGTTCCAGGTAGGGTGATCCAGTTTGTGAAGATTTTTTTTTCTTATTTATTTTTTATTGTGTTGCATCCAGAGTTTGTGCGGTGTGGAGCGGAAAAAAATGTTTTTATTTAAAAATAAAAAAAACTTTATTTATAATGCACGCAGTGATAAATTTGCTAACCGAGCACTATAGTTTGATCTTCCCCTTCTGTCTCTTCCTCCTCTCCCTCTTACCGCCTCCCTCCATCACCAATACACATGGACATTAATTATAAGCAATTAACAAGCTGTTCATGATCTTCATTAGCTACACGGGCCGGAAGTGACCATATAGCTGTCCGGATGTCCCCCGCTTCAACAATTGCGAGAGTCTGGATGAGTTTGTGTTCAATCAATAGGTTTGCTTCAGTTTTCTTCTTGATTGAATACTTCTTGATTGATGGCACAAATCAAGAAATATTCACCAACAAAATATACAGTCAATTCACTTTACAGCATATTCTATGAAGCGCTTTGAGACATCTCAAATATGTGATGAGTGACTATATCAAATGAAAAGATTATTATTTGGCCATCATTGCTCTACAGTCCGTGTCAATTATAAGTGGATCTGAAAATAATGTACAGTACTTACACTTGCTTTGCTTTATATATTGATGGGAACACTGCCTCTTGGATAAATCCTCAAAGATAACGGTCTTTCAGAAGCGGTGGAATGCCAATGGGTGTAATAAATTGTGAAATGTGCAGACAGGGGCTTCCAATCCCACAGGTATCTTTCAGTTCCACACAGTCACATTGCAGTTTTAATCAACTGTATTTATTACACGGTTAATCTCAGAAGTAATCCAAATTTAAAGCAAGGACCTCTCAACCCATTAACTACTAAAGGTTTTCTGACAAGTTTCAAATCCTTTTGCATTCATCAACACAAGGTTCTTTATTCAACGGCCTTATGAGCACCAGAGTTAATACGTTTGCATTTTGCTTTCTCAATCTCCAGCAGTTTAACTACATCAATGAAATGACATTTGTATGACGCCTTTCACATCCCAGGTCTGGCCTCCTCCTTGTCCCCCGAATCCTCTGCTCCACCATTGGTGGCCATACCTTCAGCTACTCCTCGAGGCTCTGGAATTCCCTTCCTCATTCCTTTCGCTTTGCACCCTCTCTTCTTACCTTCAGGTCCTTGGTTAAAGACCCTTCTTTTCAACTGCGCTTTCAGTCACCTTCTTCCCCCTCCCACTGGCTTGGCTCCGGGATCCGTTATTGGGAAGAGCTCTGAGACGCTGTCCAGCGTGGAGGGCACTATATATATCCAAGTTGTTGTTGCTGTCCCAAAATGTACTTTATGTGAGAAACATTAATATGTCAAAATATTGGTCTAATGTACTCTCCCCCACTTGGTACCCAGTTCTTGTGGTCTTTCCCCTCTCTGCGGCACAGGTCATTCCCTGGTAATCTCTCTCCCCCAACCCACCCCACCCACGTGGTCTGCCGTTATGTGTAAAGCCTGACCTCTCCTCACTCGTCTATCACACACCCGCACGTACATACATCAACTATTAGAGAGTTCTCTCGAAGGGTCCAGAAGCAGGAAGTCAGACAAGTTTTTGTCTCCCTAGACCTTTGAAGGCCAGGGCCAATTCAGCCTCACATGCATCCCTGAGTGAGACCAGCAAACTCAACACGGACTGGATCCTCCCGACGTGAAAGACGCTATACAGTAATTTTGTTGTTGTTGGATTCAAACCAGTGAGCTTCAAAACTGGTCCATTAACTGGTGACTTGGATGAGGGGAGGGGTGAATGGGGAGGGAGGGAGAGAGGAGAATAGTAAATAAGATCCTCTTGGAGCTGAGCTGTAGTGCGTATCAGATGAACAGAACAACAACAACAACAAATTACACTTATAAAGCGCCTTTCACGTCGGGAGGACGTCCCAAGGCGCTGCACAGGAGGCGTGTGACCCGAGCTGGGAGGGGAGTGTACGGGGAGGGGTGAAACACGTAGGGGAGGTCGAAAAATTTTGGGTGGAACAAAAGGCACAGTCGAAGAGGAAAGTCTTCAAACCGGCCTTGAAAGAGGAAAGGGAAGAAACGAGATGGAGGGATTGAGGGATGGCATTCCATAAAGTGGGACCGGAAAAACTGAAGGCCCGGCCTCCGATGGTGGGGCGGTTCGGGTGGGGGGGCTTGGAGCAGGCCAAGTCTTGCTGAACGGAAGGTCCGGGGGGGCATGTAGGGGGAGAGTAAATTGGATAAATAGGGCGGGGCAAGGCCATGTAAGGCCTTGAAGGTGAGGACGAGGATCTTGAACTCGATCCTCTGGAGGATGGGGAGCCAGTGGAGATGGGCGAGGGTGGGGGTTATATGGTCGCGGAGGCAGGTGCGAGATAGTACACGGGCTGCAGAGTTTTGGATGACCTGCAGCCTGTGAATGGAGGAGCTGGGGAGGCCGACGAGGAGAGAGTTTCCGTAGTCCAGCCTTGAGGTGATGTATGCATGCACGAGTGTTTCGGCAGCGTGGGGGGGTAAGATAGTTGCGGAGCCTGGCAATGTTGCGCAGGTGGAAGTAAGCGGTGCCGGTCAAGGCACGGATGTGGGGGAGGAAGGAGAGTTTTTGATCGAACATGATGCCGAGGTTCCTGATTGGCTTTGTGAGGTGGAGAGTACAGCCTTGGATGTTGAGGCTGGCAGCGCCCGATGTGCGGAGGTGCTGGCTTGAGCCGATCAGGAGGGCCTCGGTCTTACTCACGTTCAATTGCAGGAAGTTTTCCCTCGTCCAGGACTCGATGTCGGACAGACATGCTCGTCCAGGACTCGATGTCGGAAGCCACACATAGATGAAGGACATCGCAAGGTGTTTCATAATGTGTAGTTTAGTAACTGTGTAATCTGTTGGCAACAGTGGCAGCCAATTTGCACACAGCAATGTCCCAGAAACAAACCATGAATTGAGTGACCAATTTTATCTAGGGCATTGTTGACCAGGACGTAGGGAGAATCTGTCTTCTCCTTTTCAATAGTGTTTTCCAGCGGGTCTGAAGTGGAATCAGCAACCCACTGGTTTCAAGAGTTTAATCAGTGAAAGGTATCGCAGGCCACTGATAATAGATTCATAGATTCATAGAATTTTACGGCACAAAAGGAGGCCATTCGGTCCATCTAGTCTGTGCCGGCTCTTTGAAAAGAGCGATTCAATCCCACTGCCCTGCCCGCTCCCCATAGCCTAATAGACCTGTTCTCCCTAAATAAAGATCTAATTCCCTTTTAAAAGTTGTTATCGAATCAGCCTCCACCACCTTTTCAGGCAATGCATTCCAGATTCGAACAACTCGCTGAGTGAAAAAAATTCTCCTCAGCTCCCCTCTACTTCGCCTTGAAACTATTTTAAATCTGTGACCATGAGTCACAGATTCACCCACGAGTGGAAATAGTTTTTCTCTATTTGCCCTGTCGAAACCCCTCATGATCTTATAAACCTCTATTAGGTCTCCCCTCAATCTTCTCTGCTCCAGAGAGAATAACCCTAGCCTATCTAGCCTCTCCTCATAGCTGAAGTCCCTCAATCCTGGCACCATCCTAGTAAATCTTCTTTGTACCCTTTCCAATGCCTTCACATCCTTTCTGTAGTGTGGTGACCAGAATTGAACACAGTATTCCAGCTGAGGCCTCACCAAAGTCCTATAGAGGTTAGTCTGTGGGAGGGCATAGTTAGAAACTGCCAGTGACCTCCTGACTCAATGTTACATCGGGAGGTATTATTGTTTGAACACGCAAGTGGAAAAATGTTTTGCAGTGATAGATGGAGCTTGGAAGCCAAACGGTATCATAGTGAACACTGTCTTGGTTTGCTGCTGAAGTCAGACTGCCACTGTTTCTGGTTACTGAGTACTGTGATATCTTCCTGGAGAATTCGTAATGTTAGATGGCACTAATTCAATGTGCTAGCTCTAGCCTATCCTTTAGCATGTCCCCCGGCATGCTTTAGTGTATTTAATGCACTTTGTTTGCAATCAAGTAGTAATCCACTGGTTTAAAGATAGTTTAATTGGTGGCAGCTGTCCATAACCAAGCCACAGATACTGGGCGTAAAAGTTACGATGTATGACTTGGTAATTGTCACTGTACTTTAACCAGCTATGTAATATCACCAGTGTGCCTCATCAACCTTGCCCTAAGATTCACCAGAATTCAGTAAGCTCGGTGCGTCCCTCTGGAGAGACAGTCCACATTATAATAAACAACCGTTTTACGCATAATGTATACAGTCATTTCACTTGACAGTATATTTTGTGAAGCTTTTCGAGATGACTCGACAACTTGATAATGTGCTATATCAAATGCGGATTTATTATTATTAATGTTTGCTTTGATATAGCGCCTCAATCACAGCGTCTGGATGTCTCCAAGTGCTTCACAAAAGCTACTGTAAAGTATAGAGACTATGAATTTCTTTTTGCTGGACTTTACTTGTTCCTTGTGACAGCAAAGTCCCACAAACACTCATGAATACATTAGAATATACAGCACAGAAATAGGCCATTCAACCCAACTGGTCTATGCCAGCTGCTTATGCTCTCTCTACCTGAGCCTCCTCCTGCCCCTGCTCAACTAGGCTGACAAGCTCAACTAACCTTCTAAAGTGAATGATCATTTAGTATTGGGGGGATTGTTAGCCAGGACACCGGGAGAAACTCTCTTCTCCTTCTGAAATTGTGCCATAGCGTCTTTAACTTCCACATTAACAGACAGACAGGTCCTCAGTTTACCAGTTCATGCAAAGGACATGACTCTGACAGCGCAAGGCACCTCCAGATTGCATTGGAACATCAACTCAAATTATGTATATTCTGTGAATCACTTTGAGATGCCTAGAAGACTTGAAAAGCGCTATATCAAATGCAAGGATTATTATTATTATGTAATGTCATGTCCCAACGTGGAACTCGACCCCACAAATTGCTGACCCAGGGGCAAGTATGCAACAAACACTGACCTGTAATCCCACAACCTGCACTCGACATTCTCCTTCAAAGCTACTTGACAAAACAAAGACAATGTTCCCCTAAAATGAGGCCTGTGCTTCATTAAAATGCTGTTGAATTTCAGGATCGCATTAATTACCACATCATGTGGGGTGCAATTTCATAAAGAGTGGATTGCTTTGTAATTTACTTCAATTGCAACTGAGCCGTTCGAGATTGGAAACGTAGGATTTCTTGTGGCTTTGAGTTTAATCCAATAAAATGCTCATTTGATATTTAAAACCACTGTGTTTTTAACTGGAGCCTGGGTAGATGCTCATGAATACAGTGTTTTTAGCCAAGGGAATTGGAATGAATATTCATTGAAATATTTTTTTAATAACAAAAGGACATCATCACCCTCTGGTCCCAAGGCTGAAAGGACAACAGTGTTATTTATTCCCAAACTCTTGAACTCTTCCCCACAAGATCTCCAATAGTGAACTTATGTGAGTGAGGGAGGGGGAGTGTGGGTATGAAGAGAGATAGAGACTGCAATTAATGAGATGAAGAATGAGATTCACACTCAGACTCTGATGTCTGACTTGGTTTCTCATGGCCATTCCCTGTGCAGTTTGCTTTAATGAGATTTTCCCAAAAAATAGATGAAAGGGACACAGCAGGGAGAATGCAAAGGCCTTTATTTACTGACTGATTATTTTGCTTTAGAACATTTTTTAAAAAACTTTGTGCCATCCTTATTCTCCCTTCCCTCTCTCTCTCTCTCGCTAGCTGAAGTACACCATTCCACCACAGTCATAATTTAAATGAAGTGCAACTAGATAAGAATATCCTCTGCCATAATGGGCGAAAGGGAGCAAGCGAGCCTGGAGTGCAAGCTAATGAGGCTATTATTCTATTCCATTTCCACACCTTAAGAACTCAACAAAATTTCAGTACAAAAAATGTTCTGATTAAAAAAAGTTGATGAAAATAAATCATTTGCAACTCACTTTTTTAAAAATATTTTTATCGCGATCCTCTTCAAACCTTCTGTGAAAAAACTGTAAAAGAGATCTATATTCTTATCCAAATTAGCGTGGGCTGATAACTGAGCAAATTCGAGTTTTATAATTGTTTTCAGCTCTGAAATTCTGTGCGAGATGCCTCATTTGGTTTGAGTTATTCTGTAATCAAACGGCTACAAATAGCCCACCAAGTAATTGAAATTTGGAATTTCTAATTAATATTTCCCCCTTTTATCTTTCTTATTCTAATGACTTACCTATCCCATCTCTTTTGTTATGTGTATCTAGTGCAATGCTTCCACTCGAGTATAATTTGTGTTGTCACTTTATAAACTTAAATTCTGTTTGTGTCCCCCACACTACTAAATTCTAAAGCCACATTGCTCTCCTAACCCCAGGTACAATTAAACTCTGGAAACCTACTTCATCACCCTTGTATCATATTCCACTGTGCTGCCCATCAGTATGCTCGCTGGGAGTTCCTGGTACCTACCATCCAACTAGCAAGGGATCAGCTAGTTAGACTCTAGCGGTTACCCCAAGACACACTCTGGGGTCCCCAAGCTTTGGCTCTTGCCAACCTCCACTTAATACTTTCTGGAATTAGCTAAACAGGATGAATCCTTCCAGGGAGAGAGAGAGCACATTTCATTCCAACAATCTGTCTCTTTAATTTCCATATGTAGGTGGGACGCATGGAATTCTGTTTGGTTTCCATACTCTTTAGTATGGTGATGGGTTTCCGCATTGGCAGGCATCAGGCTGAACGAAAAAAGACACAGATCCAAATCATTGGCACAACTTAGGGGGAAGGAATAGATCAGTGGTCCACACCCACATCCTGCCACCTAGTGGTGGAATGGTGAAACACTTTAATGATTCCAATGGACTTTGCAATCATGTTGCTTGGTCTCATCATTATTAAATTATTCATTCTTACATTTTCCCGTTCATATTCAAAGGACGTCTCAAGAGTGAACAAAGCTGCCAACAAAAACAAAAGTTACTGGGGAAACTCAGCAGGTCAAACAGCATCCATGGATAAAGGAAAAAGAGTCAACGTAAGTGAATCACCATTATTTTTATTTGGGGGATTGTTGGCCAGAACACTGGGAGGGAAAAACTTGAACTTTCAATTAGTTCCGTGGGATCTGTATCATCCACCGTAATGACTCATCTGAAGGCTAGTACCTGTGATAAAACAGTGATTCATATTCTAACAACTTTGTGCGTGAAATAATTTCTTCTAAACTGGCCTTTTGGTGGTGGCACCTTTTCCTCACCCTCAATAAACAACATGTGTCTCCAACAAGTCCAGTTGAGGTTATGTTTCTTTAGAACAAAGTTTGCCATTGTATTTGAGGAGCTAATGGTTTGTTTTTCGGATCATGACGGAGGGTGGTATTTGAGCTTGATGAAGGCTGATTAAGGAGAAATCCTTTATCCCTCCAATTGCTCACAGATTACTGGTATTTGTCAACGTGTCACGCAAGCGATCTTGGCTAAGCCATAGGCTCCCTGCCAACCACCAAAATAATACCAGCTGGTGTTCAGCTTTGCACATTCCTTTCCTTCTTCCATTCCCCACACACCCACCCCCCACCCACCGCCACTTTTACATCAGCTGCCTGTTAATCTACCATTTAGCAAGACACAGTTGGTGGATATATTAGCAAAAGTAATTATTAGAGAAGATGAAAGGCTTACAGTCCCACCCACTGGTTGTTCACTTCTCACTCACTTGCAATGTCTAATCTCTAGTCACGCTGACACCAGACCCCATGCACCACAGCTCACAGATGTCACTCCTTTACCAAAACGATTGAAATGCATTGATGCATGACTTTTTGGTGGTGAAGCAAGATTCCGATTCTGCCTTAACCTCTTCAGACAAAAGGGGGAGGAGGGGAAAAGCTTCTTCTAATCAGTGCCTTGGACACATTCCTTTTGGAGCCATTGAAAGAGCAATTCCATGTTGAGAGAGCTCAGTACCTGTTAGAATTCTATTAGACCCAGGCTTTCAACAGCAATAAAACTACATTTATAATACACCTTTCACATTGGGAGAATGTCCCAAGGCGCTGAACAATCAGTGGTCGGGAACTGAGCATGGGGGAGGGACAGGGTAGCGGGGAGGGGAGGGAAAGAGGTGGGAGGGTGGCAGAAGACACAATTGAAAAGGAGAGCCTTGAGACCAGTCTTGAAGGAGGCAAGGGAGGAAGCAAGGTGAAGGGATTATGGGATGGAGTTCCAGAGTGTGAGGTCAGAGAGGCTGAAAGCCCGGCCAACGATGGTAGGGCGGGTTGGGCGGGAGACATGGAGCAGACCAGAGGTTGCTGAACAGAAGGGGCGAGCAGGTTGATAGGGAGTCAGCAAGTTGGAGAGATAGGAAGGGGCAACAACAACAACAACAATAAAATTACATTTATGGAGCCGCCTTTCACATCGTTAGGACATTGGGGAAGGCTATGAATGGCTTTGAAAGTGAGGACGAGGATCTTGAATCCGATCCTCTGGGAGATGGGGAGCTGGGCAAATGTGGGAGAGATGTGATCATGGAGCTTAGTGCAGGACAGGACACAAGCTGTAGAGTTCTGGGTGATCTGCAGCTTGTGAAGAGAAGGCCGACGAGGAGGGAGTCTCCATAGTCAAGCCTTGACGTGACGAATGTATGGACAAGGGTTTCGGCAACCTGGGGGTGAGGCAGTGATGGTGTCTGGCAATTTTATGGAGGTGGTGGAAGGCAATACTGGTCATGGTGCAGATGTGGGGGAGGAAGGACAGTTCAGGGTCAAACAAGACACCCACCTTGGGTGTCAAACCAACTTTTGGTGGTGAAGCAAGATTCAAGCCAAAGGCAGATTAGAGGGAAACACTTCCAGTATTGGACAACATAGTTAAGGCATTTGTTTAATTAATAGATCTGATTGAGAGCCACTATCAGGTGAATTAATACTAATCCTTGATCATCCCTGCATTTGTTGCTGCCCTGCTGAATTTTTGGGACGATGGCTCAAAGTGCTATGCAGGGTTTACTATCCAGTGCAGTGATTGCGGATGCCACTGCTAATTTACACACAGCGACGTACCACAAACAGCCATGAAATGAAAGAGCAATTTTATCTGCAGGGTTATCGGCCAGGTCAGCAAGAAACCCCCTTCCTGGTGGGTTACACATGTGAATCTCTTGAGAGAGATTCCATCTTGTCTGCGCTGAAATTACAGTTCTATTGAGGAACATTCAAGGATTTGATCCACTGTCGGAGGCTCCAGGAAAGATATCCATGGAAGATGCAATTTTTAATTAATTAATTAATTGGCCAGATAATAAGTTTGCTTTTTTGGCACACGAGAGAGTGTTAGAAATGCGACCACTCAGTTTGGCTGAGACTTAATCTACCCTAGTTTGTATAGTGGGGAGCTGTAAGCTTTGCAAGAAATAGGACTGCTAAAAGGGACTTCCTTTAGTCCCTTTCTCTACTTCAGTTCTCTACTTATCCAAACTCTGATCAATTTGTATTTGCTTTTTCATGTATTAAACTGAGATCAATTATCTTCTAATTCAATTTAAAATGCACCCTCGGTGGTTTGAACTCCAGGGATATTGTGATACACGGAGCTCCAGAAACATTCCAATCATTTTATGAGTAGGGAATAAAGGGAGAAATTGCTCAGAGGGTATCATGATTGCCATTGAATCAAGCTCTTTGACTGCACCTTCGGCTGCCCTCCTACCCCTACCTTCTCTGCTCTCCAGCCCTTACCCTCCTTACCTTAATCCCACTGCTCTCCACCCCCTACCCTCCCTGCAGTCCACCCCTCCCTTCCCTGCCCTCCAACCCTCCCTGCCCTACATTCCTTACCATCCCTCCCCTCCACCCCTCCTTATTCTAACCCCTTGCACGGGTCCCCAAATCACTGACTGTTCAAAGCCTTGGCATCCTCCCGACATGAAAGGCATTAAGCAAACGTAATTTGTTATTGTTGTTGTTGTCCTGACTGCCTGTTGCGGTGGACATTAAAGATCTTTGAAAAGAGAAGGAAGTTTCTTTCCCAGTGTCAAGGCCAGGAATCCCCCAAGATAAAAATCTGCCATTCATTTCATGGCTGATAGTAGGACATTACTGGCCACAAATTGGCTGTCTCTTTTGCCGAGGGGAAGCATTTTGAGACATTCCAACAAACAGGTAGTATATTAAATATAAGGATTTTTTTTTTACTCGGAGGAATGAGGGATATGCGGGAGTATAAACACATAACACATAGATTAGTTGAGCTGCATTGTGTGCATATTTCCATGCTGTACATTGTGTACAAGTCAATATTTTGTGGGAAAGTCAATATTTTGTGGGAAAGTCAAATTAATACCTTTGTATTACTCGATTTGGCACTCTGCTTACATATGGTCCCAATGGAAATTTACTTGCCATAACTAATTGGATAACCATACTGTGTTTGAGTACGGTACATTGATGTATTATTCCACACAAGCATGTTAAAACAAAGTAAGAGAGAATTAAAGGGAACGTATAACCTTTGTGACTGTATTTGAAACTCCTCAAGTACCTTGGGCCTTTCTGCCCATTTAGGGTGGACGTTAAAGCTTCTGCGGACTATTTGAAAAGAAAATAGCTTCCGGTATCCTGGTCAACAATTACCGAAATAAACAACAACAACAAAATTACATTTGTATAGCCACCAAGTCACCAAGTCGGGTGGACATCCCAAGGCACTGAACAGCCAGTATTTTGGAACAGAGCTGGGGTCAGGATCAGGGAGGGTGGAGGGAAGCGGGTTGGAAAGGGGGTTGATGGCATGGTCGAAGAAGAGGGTCTTGAGGGTCTTGAGGCGGGACTTGAAGGAGGTGAGGGAGGGCCTGAGGCCGAGGGATAGCGGGATGGAATTGCGAAGGTTGGGGGCAGAGTGCCTGAATGCTTGACTACCGATGGTGGGACAGGTGGCGTGGTGCAGGACGGAGCACACTAAGGGAGGGAATGGACAGATTGGTAGGATGTTAAAGAGGTCGCAAAGGTAGGGTGGGGCAAGGCCATGGAGGGCCATGAAGGTGAGTAACAGGATCTTGAATTGAATTCTCTGTGTGATGTGAAGCCTGCGAAAATGGGGGTGATTGGTTCAATAAAATTGGTCAGTCACTTCATGGCTTTTTGGGATGTTTTGATATAAGGATATGACCTAATGTAAGTGTTATTATCTTCATCTAGTCGTAAAATGGGCAAGATTGTTTTAATTGGTCCACATTTGACAAGTAACTCAAGGTTGGACAATCTACCTAAAACAAGTGGGTCACTCACTGAGACACTGCTGTGCGCAATTGGCTGCCATGTTTTGCCCCCAAAACATTTTACAGCATATTCTGTGAAGCGCTTTGAGACATTTCATTGACATGATAAGGTGCTATATTGAATGCAAGGGATTATTAAACTACAAACCAATTTATCTTACAATGTACAAACATGCAGAATTGTGCAAAATTCAGTTGAAATATGGAAACACTGGGATCTTTAATGCCCAAGTGAGCAGTTAGACGTAACCTTGGTTTAACATCTCCTCTGAAGGATATTGAAGTATTAGCCTAGACTAGGAGCACAAAGTCCATACTTATCCTCCCCCACATCCGCGCCTTGACCGGCACCGCTTATTTCCACCTGCGCAACATTGCCAGGCTCCGCAACTATCTTACCCCCCCGCGCTGCCGAAACACTCGTGCACGCATACATCACCTCACGGCTGGACTACGGAAATTCTCTCCTCGTCGGCCTCCCCAGTTCCTCCATTCACAGGCTGCAGGTCATCCAAAACTCTGCAGCCCGTGTACTATCCCGCACCCACCTCCGCGACCACATAACCCCCACCCTCGCCCGTCTCCATTGGCTTCCCATCCTCCAGAGGATCGAGTTCAAGATCCTCGTCCTCACCTACAAGGCCTTACACGGCCTTGCCCCACCCTATCTAACCAATCTACTCTCCCCCTACACGCCCACCCGGACCCTCCGTTCAACAGGACTTGGCCTGCTCCAAGCCCCCCGCCCGAGCCGCCCCACCATCGGAGGCCGGGCCTTCAGTTTCTCCGTTCCCACCCTATGGAATGCCATCCCTCAATCCCTCCGTTTCGTCTCTTCCCTTTCCTCTTTCAAGGCCGGTTTGAAGACTTTCCTCTTCGATCGTGCCTTTTGTTCCACCCCGAACTCTTTTACCTCCCCTTCGTGTTTCACCCCTTCCCAAACACTCCCCTCCCAGCTCGGGTCACACGCCTCCTGTGCAGCGCCTTGGGACATCCTCCCGACGTGAAAGGCGCTCTATAAATGTAATTTGTTGTTGTTGTTGTTGACTGAATTTTCAACAACAACATGCATTTGTACAGTACCTTCACGTGGGATAGGGTCCTGGAGAGCTTCATAATGGCAGAGTCTGGCCATAAGCACAATCAAAAAGGTAGGTCTTTAGGCAGGATTTCAAGGTAGGGAGGGTGGGGGCAAGGCTGAGGGATTGAGGGAGAGAGTTTGAGGGTGAAGGAGCTGAAGGCATGGCCATGGATGATGGAGTGAAGGGCACATGGGACAAACAGGAGACAGTGAGTATTGGATTGGGGAGTGGGACTTCCTTCTGTCATAGAGGTGAAAGTGCAACCAACTAAGCTAGGTTGACACTAATGTCGTGAGATTTTTAGCCGATCATGTGAACAGTCCGACAAGGTCTTATCTGACGCTTAAACAACCTTCAAAGGCAAGAGGCCAACAACTGTGCCAGGCTTATACACAACAATAACAACAACAACAACAACAACAACAACAACTACCACCACAAAATTACCGTTGTTGTAATCTGAGCCGGGCGAGGCTGGGCCTGATGGGGTCGCGGAACCTGGTGCAGGAGAGGACATGAGCTGCAGAGTTTTAGAATGTGAATGGAAAAGTTGGGAATGCCGACGAGGAGGGAGTTTCTGTAGTCAAGTCTAGGTGTGACGAATGCATGGGTGAGTGTTTTGGCAGCCTGAGGGCCACATACACAATCTTATGAAGCATTCTAAGTTAAGATTTCAAAATGCACCATCATATGACAGACAGACATGTGTCTCTTTGAAAGGCAAAGAGAATTTTGATGAAACCTAACACTGTGTTTGTTACAGAGCAGCAAGAATTTGGGTTGCATCGTTTCTTTCTGCACTAATGACTTATTAATCAACTAAAATCATTACAACGCCGGCAAAACAGTACTGCCAAAGATAAACCCTTGGAATATTTTCAGAGCTTATAATTAGATTTTGATTCATTACCCAATTTCCCCTCATTTAGGGCTTCAATGTGAGGTTTTATTGCTCATTTTGGAAATTAATTCCAAATTGAAGTTACCTGTTGGTAAATGGAACAATTCTGCCTGTCCTGCAGGAAAATATCTATTGCATTTGCTAACTGATAGACCTTGCAGATCAGTCTGCATTGATTGCAGGTACGAGTCAAAGCTGATTGAGGTACATTGTGCAGAAATTCCACCCAGGTCTAGATTATCTTATTGTCCATTGTCTCAGCGTTTCTGCTGTGTACAATTGGCTGCCTCGTTTTTCCCACACAATATTGCAGTCAATTCACTTTACAGTATATTCTGTGAAGCGACATCACGAATACGCGATAAGCTGTTACGTCAAATGTGTCTTGGAGCGCCTTACAGTGGGGAGTTTCAGTGCAAAGCAAGGGAGATGGGGAGGTAACAACAACAACAACTTACATTTATGGAACATCTTTCAGGTCAGGAGGACATAAGGTGCTGAACAGTCAAGGGTCAGAACCCGAGCATAGGGGAGGGGGCGTGGATCAGCATTGGGATGAGGAAAGGCACTGAGGTAGGGGGCGGCTGAAGGTGTTGCATATTGCTTCAACGAGATAAGTGGCAATTGACTGAGACAACTATAAAAGGATTATGGGAAGAGTGACTGGGCAGATTTGGAATACAACAACAACAACATTACACTTGTACAGCGCATTTCACATCAGGAGGACGTTCTAAGGCGCTGGACAGTCACTGCTTCAGTCTCCAGCTGAGGGGGGGAGGGGGGATTAGGAGTTGCCGATGGGTCCATCAAAGAGGAGAGTCTTGAGGTGAGACTTGAAGGAGGCCAGGGAGGCGGTTAGGCAGAGGGACTGTGGGATGCAGTTCCAATAGTTGGGGGCAGAGTGGCTAAAGGTCGGGGACGTGGAGCAGGCCAGAGCCTGCTGAGCGGAGTGGGCAGGCAGATTGGTAGGGGGATAGGAGGTTACGGATGTAGGGTGAAGTGAGGTTGTGGAGGGCTTTGCATGTGAGGACCAGGGTCTTGAATTGGATATTTTGGATGATGGGGAGCCAATGGAGTCGGGCGAGGATGCGGGAGATAGGGTCACGGAGTTTGGAATGGTAGAGGACACGGGCCACAGAATTCTGGATTATCTGCAGCCTGCAGAGGGGGAATTGGGAAGGCCGACAAGCAGGGCATATGCATAATTGAGCCAGGGTGTAATAAAGGCATGAGTCACACAGAGGACTCTGAAACCCTGACAACATTTAGTTTAGAGCGTTTTGTACAGTTAATGGACTAAAAAGGAAATAAGACAATAAAAGATGGTGGTGGTGTTGGGGGGAGGGGGGGATTGCGGTGGAGGGTGGGGTGAGGTACGGAATGTGGGTGAGGTACGGAAAAAGAATGCAATAGGTCACACCCCTTCTTGCAATATCCTTGCCACCATCCTCAGTCACACAATCTTCTCAAACACAAGTTCAAACCTCGTAATCCATTACAGAACAAAAGTTTGCAATATTCAGCTCTCGCAGGAGATGATGCAGGGGCAGTGATGCAGGAAAAGTGTTGTCAAGCAATGACAAAAGAGAATCCTATATAATGCCTGTTAGGAACCGGAAAGGCAAAGGAACCGCTTTCCTAAAGGGTGTCAATGTTGAATGCTTGCTTCTCTCCCGGTCTTATTAAATTGGATGAGGCTGAAGATAGATAAGCTGTTGCTCACATTTCTACAGGGTAACAAAAGGTAATTAGATTTAGAGAAAAGATAGGAGAGAAGGAGAGAAGCCGATGAGTTAAACCGCTTCAAACGAATAGCGCTGTAATGAAATCCCATCAGAGAAAACATAGAAATATTACACACTTTTACTTGTGGAGGCAGTTAATGGGAGAGAACAGAAGGTGGAGGGAGGTGGGGAAATTCCGAGAGCCAAACAAGTAAAAGAGTAAAATGAAAGGTGCTGGTTTTCAAGTTGGTTCAGCGATGGGGATTTAATGTGGGCAGCGTTCATAGCCAAAAGCACTGTCCAGCAAGTGGGAAGAGTTGCAACCACTCACAGCCTGGTGTCTGGTGGGTGAGGGAGTCCGCTGGAAGGATTGTTCGCGAAGTGAACAAATCAAACAGCTTATCAACCACCCGTGGTTGAAGGGTTTGGCAAGCTGCAGCGTAGATCTAGCTTGACAGAAATATCTCTCTCAAATTGGAAGCATCTCCCCGCCTCGGGCACTGACCCTACTGACCTCCCTGTTTGCTCACTGCGGCTCACGGAGCTCACAGTATAGAATCTTGACACTTTGCTCAGCCAGCCCTCAATTCTAGCTCAACCATTTCATCTGGACTCTGACCAAGTCCACTCTCACCCTCAGCGATACCCTCATCACCTCCACACTTGATCTCTCCCATGGCCACTTGCTGATTCTTGGAGCTTAACCAGCTCCACATCATCCAGAACTCTGCAGCCTGCATTCCCTCGCAAACAGGGTACCACAGCCCCATTGTCACCCTCTCCACTGGCTCTCTATCCACCAGATAATCAGGTTGACCATCCTCACCTTCAGATACCTCCCAAGCTTTTCCCAATCCCACTGAACCCCAACTTTGCAACCTTATTCTACACCTCTGCTCCACCAATTGTAGTCTACGGGAGCTGATCACCTCCGACCTTGCCCAGCATCAATGGCTACCCATCCAACAGAGGATCTATTTTAATAATAATTCTTGCATTTAACTTAGCACCTTTTGATGTCTTTGAGATATCTCAAAGCACTTCATAGAATTTACTGTAAATTGAATTGATTGTATATTTATCCTCCCAACCTCGGCAACATACAATCCTGCCCGCTTCCTCCGCTCAGCAGGCACAAGCCTACTCCATATCCCCCACCCTGCCTGCTCCACCATCAGCTATCAGGCTTTCTGCCCCAATACTCTAGAACTCCATCTTGGAATCTCTTCGCCTTTCCCCCTCCCTTGTCATTTGATATAGGTTTCTCATCTTGCAAGTGAGAGAGAGACTTGGGTTCTATTCCTGGCAGGGAGAAATCTTGGACGAGTTTCCCTACTCCACACGTCTGATAATAATCCATCCCCCCAAAAATAATTTGGTCACTCAATCCATAACCTGTTTGTAGGACACTTCTGTGTGCAATTGGCTCCTGTATTTTGCCCACACGTATACAGTCAATTCATTTCACAGTATATTCTGTGTTATGCTTTGAGACGTGTAGAAGAAGTGAAAAACACCATATCAAATGCAAGGATTCTTCTTATTGTTATTATTATTATCGCATTGTAGCAACGTCTCAAAGTGCTTCACAGGAGATACTGTCGAGTGAATTGACTGTGTACTTTGTATGCATGTCAGATGAGGACAAGATCAGCTTGGCTCTGATGTCCAACACGGATGGCTAGGTTACTGATGCTCTCTGCTTGAACATGGAAAAACCAGAGGGTTATTGATGCCCACGGAGACACTCTCAGCATGACTCAGTGAGCTCAGTCGTAGAGGAGGGAGCCTTGCTTAAAAGCAAGAGAGGAAGGCAAACCTCTGCAGCTCATGATCACGTTGGACAATTGTAAAGTAATTTATTAGCCAGTAAATTATTTAAAATAAAATTGATATCAATAGCTTTGCCTCTTGGAGCAAAGTGGGATACTCTCATATCGTCACTGATTCAATTCTTCTGCCAACTGTGTTTTGCTTTTTATTCTATTAGAAATTGTGTTTTGCATTTTAAGATGAAAAAGTTAAATGTAGTTTTAGGAAGTGCACTCTGCCTCATGCTGTATAAGAATAAGAATAATAATCTTTGCCTTTGATGTCAAGATATCTAAAGTACTCGATAAAGTTTACTATAAAGGATTGTGACGTATATTTTGAAGGCAAACACAATAACTCAACTGGCAGGCAAATTAGGCAGCCAATTTGCACACTGCAACATCCCTCAAACAGTAATTATAATAATAATAATAATAATAATAATAATAATCCTTGCATTTGATATAGCACTTTCCACATCTTATCAACGTCTCTAAGCGCTTCACAGAATATACTGTAAAGTGAATTGACTGTATATATTTGTGGGCGAATCGCGGCAGCCAATTGCGCACAGCAGTGTCCCACAAATAGTCATGGATTGAAATTACCAATTTTATTATTGTGGTTTTTTGGAGGGATTATTATTAGGAGTGTGGAGTAAGGAAACTTGTCCAAGGTTTCGCCCTGACCTGCCTGGATTCGAACACAGGTCTCCCCAGCTTGGTCTCCCCAGCTTGTAAGACAAGTGCTCTAACCACTGAGCCACAGGAGCTCAATTAAATTATCATTTAATTATAAATTAATAACCAATTTTTTTGGGGGGAATGCTGACCAGGATACCGGGAAGCACTTTTCCTCTTGTTTTACCAATTAAGGCAAAGAATCTTTAACATCCACTAGTCCAGGCAAACATAACATTGGTTTATCAACTTATCCATAATGCAGAGTGAACCCCAGCATGGCACTGGAGTGTCGGTCTAGACGGACAGCTCAAAGTCCTGATGTGAGGTTTGAACTTTGTGACCCAGAGTTGAGAGGTTCGACTGACTGATCCACACACAGGAACGAAACAACCGATTGAATATAATGTAGAGATGTTGAGGCTGCTTCAATATGATCAGTTACTATGAAGTTAACAGATTTAGGGTAGCTTTTTCTCTGTACACTGTTCAGTGCTTTCATCTCGCCTTAAGACATTGTCAGTTTGTGTTCAATCTCTAAATCCAAGGCTAACAAGCCAAATCTTGAGCAGAACTGTGTGCAGCAGTGATTTAGATAGAGGGTGGGGGGGGGGGGGGGGGGGGGGGGGTTGGGTGAGGGTGTGTGGAAAAGTAGCAGAAAGATACTCAAGGCTGGTCTGAGCTAAATAGATTACAGTGTACAACATCAGTGAATACTGGACAGAAGCAGAACGGAAACAGAAACCAAGAGAGATAGTGAAGTGTGCAGTAGGCTCAATAAAAACATGATATCAAGAGAAATAGGGACAGACTCTACAGAAACAGGCAATGTCCAGCAACTGATACCAATACTCTCTGTTATCAATACTCACTTTGATCCTTCGATTGAAGGTTTGTTACCCTCTGTTCACCCAGCAAGCCAAACGTCTAATGGATAGGGTGGTCCTAACTGGAGAAGCAGTGGGAAACTTGCCAGTGTTCGCAATGACAAGCTTCATACTTTTAGCTGGATATACTCCAGCTGTTACCACCAACATACATTTCTCAAGTTCTTACCTCCAATACACTCCGGAATTACGTAAGCAGGGTATGCCAGTGACTGGTCTGCCCTTCCAGATCCTGCCGATGAGCCAGGTTGGCTACACTGTCATCAGCAGTGTCCCTGAAACTGCGGACCTGCCTGGTTCAGGAACCAGGCTATTGAAAACACCGTATAAAAATTATTATTATTATTATGGCTTATATGGATCTGGCTCAATTCTGAAATTTTGTTGCTAAACTCGTCATCTTGGAGCTGCTTACTTAAGAGACTCGGCTTACTTTCCCCTCCTCCTTGTACACCTGACAAGGAGATATAACCATGGTGACAGGTCTCCGCATGTCAGGCACCCAATGACTAACAATTGCTCTTCAACTCTATTCAAACATGTAGATATGGAAAAACATTAAAAAAAATAACTGAGAAGGACTTAAATTACTTGTGAAATCACCTCCTCCAGTTGGTGTGAGGAGCGGGAGGTCTGTGTGATTTGTGCCATGTGAACTTCCATTCATATTAGTCAGAAACCATGCAGATACAAACTGCAGCTTTCAGAAATCCTGTACCATACAACACACTGGCTTTCTGTATTAGAAGCTGAAAGCGGGCTGCATTTCTGAAGCTAAACACGCACTATTCACAGACTCCCTGTGGATGCAATCAAACAAGATTGGACAGTGAGATTAGCAGTGGCTTTTGAAATGAATTCACCAACTGGAATACATAGGTTAATAGAACGATGGAGGATTACAGTTAAATGTACCATCCCAGATCATTTTACAATGCTTGTAGCTGTCATTGCAAGAGGTAATCTCATAATTTCATTGTTCATGGTGCGTGAAACTCAGTTCACTCAGGTGCAAGCCCCAGCCACATTCAGGCAAAGCCACAGAGAGAATTCAATCATCACACACCAACCATAACTCTCTATTAAATTGTTCATTCCAGTCAGGACTCGTGGCACCGATCAAACCTTTTTTTTAATCAAATGATCCCAGTGTCCTGGCCTCAACTCCCTTTTTGTTAACTGGTTACAGCTGTTAATTCCCCTCCGAGGGAAGATATACTTCCTGACATCTGTCCTGAAATTGCTCTTAACAAGCCCAAGCCCTATGTCCTAGCTATGTTGGTGCTTCCAAAAGTATTCCTCTAGGTTTACTTTCACAATGCGGTTTCAAATTGTATATCTAATTTAATCCCTTTGCCTCTGAAATGCTATAAAATGGACTAACGCAAGACTGAAAAACAGTTTGTTCTTTCCATTACTAATTTCCATCTTTCTCTATGGGGGCTATGGAACATGCTTCCTTCCATGGGGCGGTGGAGGAGATTAGAAATATTGCAATTATTTCTATTCCTCTTCTTAATTAACCCAAGGAATGCGCTAAGGAACACAGCAAATTTCTTTCCATTCTTTAATGAACACCACGCTTGCTAATTAGGGTCTTGCTCTTAGGCACCATCCTGCTCCTGGCTTCCGAATCCCCATAGCATTTTCTCCCAATCAACTGATGAGAAAATAAATAGGAAATAGACTTTACTTAAAGTGTTTCTCTTATGTTGCTAACACAAGAAATGCTCAAGCTTTGCCCTGTTCCAGAAATACAATTAATAATAATAATCCTTGCATTTGATCTAGCTTTTCACGTCTTCTAAATAACAACAAAAAAATTACACTTGTATAGCGCCTTTCATGTCAGGAGGATGTCCCAAAGTCATTGTTCCAGAACCGAGCTGGGGTCGATGACGGGGAGGGTGGAGGGAAAGGGGGAGATTTAGGGTGACCGATGGGACAGTCGAAGAGGAGGGTCTTGAGGTGGGACTTGAACTAGGTGAGGCGGAGAAACTGCGGGATGGAGTTCCAGAGGTTGGGGGCAGAGTGGCTGAAGGCTCGCCCACCAATGGTGGGGCGGTAGTAAGTAGGGAAGGCAGATGTCTAGATGTCTCAAAGCATTCACAGAATACACTGTAAAGTGAATTGACAGATTATTGTGTATTTGTGGGCGAAATGCATTAGCCAAGAGCTCACAGCAGTGTCCCACAAAGGGCCGTGGATTAAAATGACCAATTTATTACTTTTTGTTTTAGAGGGATTATTATTCATCATGTGGAGTAAGGAAACGTGTCCAGTGTTTCACCGTGACAGAAATCGGACACAGATCTCTTGCTTGCAAGGCGAGTGCGCTAACCCCTGAGCTACAGGACTCCACTCAAATAAAATGAGTCATTCATTTTGTGGCTGTTTGTTTGGACATTGTTATGTACAGATTAGTTTGCCAACAAAATATAGTTACTGTACTTTACAGTAAATCTAATGAAGCGCTTTGCCATGTCCTGATGTGAAAGATACGGCATCGAAAACGGAAGAATGATTTCCATTGGAATGGAATGTGCAACTCTCTCTCCCTGGTAATCTAATCTCAAAGTATTTGCAGTCGGTTGACCAGAGATAGGAAATGGCCAATATGAGAAGCAAACTCTTCTCTGGGAAATGCTGAATGTGATACTATTGTGGCAATAGAATCCGATTTCATTCTTTGCCCAATAATGAGAGCTCAGTGGAGCCCATGAGGATAAATTAGAAGGCGTGTAAAGGTTTGAGGTGTTTGGGTGATGTTTTATTCATAAAAGCGATGAAAAGGGATTCAACTCGAGCATGACCGTAAAAGCTTAACAAACAAATACATTATTGATCTTTCCCAGGAATTTGTACTAAAACTTAACCATCAAATATAAATTGAACTCGTAATGCACTGAGCATTCTTCCCCACAAATAGTTCATTACTACAAACAAGTGGACTGGACAGGAAAGCTCAAAAAAGAAATTGATCACATTCACCTGACACCGAGACTTCACCATGGAAAGGGACAGATTGCTCGTGGAAAATTAAAATATATATTACTTCTTCTATACAACCAAGTAACGTGGAGCCATGTAGCTCAGTGGTTGGAGCAGCCGTCTAGCAAGTGAGAGAACCTGGGTTCGATTCTCAGCAGGCGAAACATGAGGCAGGTTTCCTTATTCCATATACTGTACTTCTGTTTACATAGCAGTAAATAGGAACCTGGTTGTTAGTCAATTGGTGGATTATTTTTCTGGGGGTAATAATCCTTCCAAAAAATAAATTTGGCCAATTTATCCACCACTGTTTGTGGGACACTGCTGTATGCAATTGGCTGCTGTGTTTCGCCCATACAGTCAACTTACTTTACAGGATATTCTGTGCGATGAGATGTCTAGAGGCATTGTATTGTATATTGTATACTGTATATTTTGTGGGCAAAATGCAGCAGCAAATTGTGTACAGCAGTTTCCCACAAACATTTGTGGATTGAAATGACCAATTTCAAGCTGAGCTACCAGACTCCACTTTGATATAGGACCTTTTGAAATACAGTATTAAAATTATTTACAACAACAATAAAATTATATTTGTAGAGCGACTTTCAAGTCGGGAGAACGTCTCAAGGTGCTGATTCAATGGCTTCTCTGGTTTCCATTATTGTAGATGATGCTAGGATGAGCTAACACCTTGCCGCTCACCACAAATCCTCCCCACCACTCCCTCTCCCCCCCCGACACCCACACCCACAAACACACTTGCATTTACAAACAACTTGCATTTACATAGGGAAATGTCTCGTATATATATATATATCAGAAATATTTAGGTCCTGACGTGAGGCTGGAAACCAGACATTTCTGCCCCACACTTAATTCCTTCAAGATTTTCTAGACTAACTTGATTGCAAACAGTTTGCCCGCCACATCCCGCCATCAATTTGATAGCTCGCAGCGGATAAAATTAAACTTCATCCGACACCCGAACCACTAATATAATCTTCCTCACGCCTTTTCGAAAGAGATGGAAATTGAACTGACTGTGAAATATCATGGATGGAAGAATTTTAGGGTCTGTCAGGAGCTGTAAAGTAACAAATACCGACAGTTGAGGCGAGATGACAGCAAGACTGCCGTGGAATACACAACAGTGGGAGGGTGGGGAAGTAACGACAAATTAACAATCAAGGTACACATCACTGACACACCAGGTCTCCTTAGGGGTGTTTGTATTACACTCGTTTTCCTTTCTTCCACTTTGTTCTGTTATCTCGACCCAATTTGGTTTTCAACAAATGCATTTCAATAATAAAAAAATAATCCATTCATTTGATGTAGCTCCTTTCTGGAGTTAATAATCCCTTCAAAAAAACATTTTAAGAATTGATTTAATCACTCAAACCGCAATTGCTTAACAAACACTGCTGGTTGCAATCGGCTGCCATGTATTGCCCACAAAATATCCAATTGCTACACTTTACAGTATATTCTGAATCTCTTTGAGACATCTCAATAATGTGACGAGGTGCTATATCAAATGCAAGGACTATTATTATTATCATCATCAGGAGGATGTCTTAAAATGCTTCACATAGTTGACTGGGAGGATGAGCTGGGTGGGGGGGAGCTGAAAAGGGGAGGGAAAAAGTGGTTCTGAAGAGATGGGCCTTGAGGATTTTTAAGGTGGAGTGGAAGGGAGAAAAACTGATAGACTGATAGACTTCCAACTTCTATCAACTTCTAGCATAATAAATAATAAACAAGATCTTGCACAGAAGTAGAGTGAACATTCATGCAGAAGAAACAGCCAGCGTTTGAGATGAGAAAGCACAGGCAGGAACCAAACAGGAGTAACTCCAAATAAGGAGTGTCAACATTGGGAAGAAAAACAAAGAAATCGACTTTTTAAGTCTCAAAGTCTCAGTTCTCAGTGTCCAAATGGGCTGGACTGTGCAATCAACTGTGTGGATCAGATACTGGGAACAGCAGTATCACTAGAGGTCAGTGAGCAGACTGGCTCAGTTGGAAGCGCTCCTGAATCTGAGTCCGCATGTTGTGAGTTCAAGGCCAAAGTCCGGATTTTGAGCTCACGGTAAAAACTGACGCACACCAGTGCTGGGGAAAGGTCAAATCTGTCATCCTTCAGATGAGATGTTCACTTAGGCCCTGTCTAAGTCTGTTTAGGTGGATGTTAACAATCACAATCTACTCAAAATAGAAAAGGGAGTGTCTCCCAGAGTCCTGGCCAACAAACCCACAAATAAAATTGGTCTCTCACTTTGTGTCTATTTGTGATACACTGTTGCGCACAAAGTTGTTGCCACGCTTATCCACAAACAACAACAACATTAACAACAACAAAATGACATGTATGCCGCAGCTTTCACATCAGGAGGTCGTCCCAAGGTGCTGAACGATCAGGGATCGGGACCCGAGCATGGGGGAAGGGGACAGGGTAGTGGGGAGGGAAGGGAAAGAGGGCGGCAGAAGGCATGATCGAAAAGGAGGGTCTTGAGACCGGCCTTGAAGGAAGCAAGGGAGGAAGTGAAGCAAAGGGACTGTGGGATGGAATTCCAGACGGGGCAGAGAGGCTCGAAGCCCAGCCACCGATGGTAGGGTGGGACAGTCAGGAAATACACATTCGCTGCGCTTTATGGTAAAATTTGTTAAGTATTTGAAATGTCTCGCTGGCATGATAAAGCGTTAAAGCCAAAGTAAAAAGCACATGAATGCAACAACTTTGTGGTTATTGCTTAAAGTGTCCCTTGCCTTAATTCGCAGAAGGAATGCTTGAAGGAACACTGCAAATTGAGCTTCTGTTCTACCAGCGATTACTTCAGCTGTATTTTGTGTTTGAGAACTGGAGAATGGGACTCCGATTTGTGGTTTGACGTGAGTAATTGGAGACAAAAATCAGGATATTGTTCCCTTCTCCACAGAGAAACAGCATTTTGAAAAAAGTGCATTTAGTAATTCAACGCTGATTGCAAACGCATTTGGAGACCAAAGCGGCAAAATGTTGCTACTCTAATATCTTGTGATTTGTAAAGATCTGTAATTATAAATGGCAAATAAAATATTACAGCTAATTAGCAGAGGTAAACGTTAATTCCATTGCCATGGCGGTAAAATGTGCATGTCACAGGGTCACCTAAAATAACAGAGTGCCACATATAACAAAAAATACACGTGAAAGATTACAGATTCACAACCTGTAGACATGGAACTTGCAAGAAGCACTGAGTGTTGTATGGTGAGTTTTATGGGACTCGTCGTAAAAAAAACAGGAGCCACGTAGAAACTGCAATTATCTTCTGATTAAGTTAGCACGTTTACTGTAATTGGAAATTTCTGAATCAGTAATAACGCAGGTTTTGAAAATGCACCCTTTGATCTCGTTACTGGCATCTCTGATTGATTGCTGTGAATTGGCGCAAAGACGACACCAAACAAAAGGATGCCTCACTAATACAAGTGTGTTATATTAATAATAATCCTTGCAATTGATATAGCAAGTATTGTGTCATCGAGATGTCTGAAAATGCTTTGCAGGATATACTGGAAAGAGGATTGATTGTATCTTATGGGTGAATTGAGGACTGCATCCCCCATAAACAGCAATGGATTGAACAACCAATTTTTTTCTTTGTTATTGGGGTGGTGAAGTGGGGGGTGGTAGGTGGGGTTGGGGTGGATTGTGGGCCAGGGCAGCGGGAGAAACTTCCTTCTCTTTTCAAACACTGCCATGAGATCTTTAAAACCCACCTGAACAGGCAGATGGTACTTTGGTTTAATGTATCATCCAAAAGACACACCTCGGACAACGTAAACTCTCCCTCCTCCAAGCACTGCATTGGATCGTCAGCTTAGATTATGTGATTTCAAGTCGTGATGTGGGACTTGAACCTTCTGACTTGGAGGTGAATGTGCTACCACAGCACACAAACCATTTACCACATAAAGCAATCTGCCAATCAAGTGACAACCAGGTTCCTACTGCAGGGTAAACAGAGGCACCGGAGCAAGTAAACTGGCCTAAGGTTTCTCTCCAACCAGAAATTGAACCCTGGTTCTCTTGCTTTTGAAGCAAGTGCACTAACCATTACGCTTATGGAACATTCTAGTGTTTCTGCAGTAGCAAATCTGATCTCCGGAGGGTTTCTGGAGACAGGTTATTGAAGCCAGTTCTATAATTAGTCATTAGCCATAGGGGAGGACCGGGTTTTTTGGGGTTATGGGGTTATGTGGAGAGAGCCGGGAGTGGGATGGGATTGACTTTGAATAGATCTTTTCAAAGAGCCGGCACAGACTCAATTGGCTGAATAGCCTCTTTTGGTGCTGAAAGATTCTACGATTCTACGACTTATGAAGGCCGGGTGAGGCAGAAAAGTTGTAAACCTGATCTCCGATGGCGGGGCAGGCCAAGTGTAGGACGTGGAGCAGGCCAGATCCTGCTGAGGGGAGGGAGCGGAGACAGGTTTACAGTAGGAAAAACCAACATGTCTCATGATGCTTTAAACCCAGATCATGTTCGACATTAGTCGATAAACAATCCAGAGCTCAGTGAATTTTGCTGCCAGAGATAGGAGGAGACAATCAGTTTAAAAAAACAACAGAATTGTGAACACTCAGTCCCACTAGCCAGTAATCCCCAATGCAAACACTTCCGATATATCCCCCTTAACAAACAGAAGGATCTTTTATCATCTAATTTCATCCTGACAGTCAAGCGCAGGCAAAAACCTTTAATCTTCTGCTGTAGAACTGGGAAAGGCAACGGGAAAGGGTAGAGAGGGACTAATATCTAAGGCTAATTTTCACCCACAAGATATAGTCAATTAACTTTACAGTATATACTGTACTGTGAAGCGCTTTGAGAAGTCTCAAAGATATGATATGATAAGAATTGTTATTATTATTTATAAATACAGTGATACTGCATGAAAATGTCATTTGTATTGTCGGTGCTGATGTTTACACTCCCACCAACTGTCACCTCGCTCGTCTATCTCTTTATTCTCTCTGCCTCCCGTATGCATTAAGTTTGCTGTTAAATATATCAGAGTTTTTTGCTTCAACTACAGTGTCCAGCGGTGAGTTCCATATTGTCACCACTATCTGTGTAGATCTAATTTAGTTGCCTCATTTTCACAAAATATGCACTCAATCCATTTTGCAGCACACCCTGGGAATTGCTTTGCGATGTTTCGATGAAGTGATAAGGCACAATATCAAATGCAAGGATTATTTATTTGTATAAAGATGAAACGGGTTGGCCATGGTGATGGAGATGTGTTGCTTTATGCTTGTTTTGCCCGTGCAATTTCAACCAGGAAACTGATCAGTACAACAGTGATTCATTCACAATCAGGAACACATGATATCTACTTAACAGTGATAAATACTGACCACACTTCAGACATCTTTCACCTCCCCTGCAGTCAGCAGCAACCCCCACCGTTGGAGATACCCTCCCAATGTGAAAGGCACTATATAAATGCAAATTTGTCATTTGTGTTATACTGCTATCAGATTGATACATCCCAAGTATATGGTTAAATACAAGCTTCCGAAGAGACGCTTCTGAACTGTGAAATGAAAAGGTTGGAGGCTTTATCTCCCTGCCAGATGCATCCCTCCAAATCTCTCCACAGATCAATATTGCAACGGGTCGAAAAATTGTTTTCCCTGCCATTTGACAGAACATGATTCAAGGTTTACTGCAACCTGCCCTCAGAGGGGACAATAACCCCGTACATTGCATACCAAGAAGGGAAATTGAAAATGCACAAACACGCTCTGATACCTGATAGCCTGCCACGTTCTTCTAGTCTCCTTGGCTCTCTGCCAAAGTGATTGTTTTTTTTTCTCTAGCTTTCTTTTTCCCCTGGCCAGGCCTAAGAGACCAGTACTAACCCATCACCAATTGCTTGTTATGTTGTGTTTCCATGCTTTACACTCACACATGACCACCAGTAAATTCTTTATTCCATTTTCATGAAACGTTATGCTGTCTCGCATCGCACCCTCCGGGAAAAATACGTGTTATCAACTTTTATTTTTGAAGGGGGAGTGGAGGTGACTTTTATTTTTGTTCCCTCGTCCAGCAAACTCTGTTTATCACCAATAGCTTTCATGTGAAGAGTGAATATATTATCCATTCTACTGAACTATCTCACTGGTTGGAGCTGGGAATGGATTTCAACAAGTAAAACAGTATTACTAACAGCTTTGAAATTAGAAGGCTAAAGGCGCTTGAGATGTCCTTCCTAATGTCCCATTAAGTCCATACTACACATATGCTTAGAAAAACGTTCACCTGATATAGCCTTGAGCACTTAACGGTTTGCTCTACAGCTTGTGAATTCATTCTCATTAGGAATGATGCCATACGCTGTGAGAAGCTGAGCAGTTGACTCTAAGCATCTCTGACAGGCAGAATCGGTATCTGCACCAATACATTTGATGCCAAGAAACTTGACACATGATACGAGACACAAGCCAATGAAAGGAAGGGAGAGGACACAGAACCATCTCGTTCGACTGTGAGCAGCGATTAGCGTCCATCTATTCTTATCTAATCTCCGGGAAATTTTGCTTTTCTGCTCAAATTTGGTTTAAGCTGCACTTCTGACAACAAATCCTGATTTTGGCAAGCTTTTGGTAGTCAATGTAGAGTGTGTGTTGGAGATTCAAGCCAGCCTGCATTGCCCTGCAGGTCAACTCCTGACACCACAGTTGATAAATGTCCCATTAAGTCCATACTACACATATGCTTAGAAAAACGTTCACCTGATATAGCCTTGAGCACTTAACGGTTTACTCTACAGCTTGTGAATTCATTCTCATTTTGCAACAAGGTGACCTTACCAATCGAGAGAGAATAATACGATGACTGTTTTCTTCCTTCATGACTCCATCAACCACCTACCTGCTGCTTGTGCCAGCTCCAGCACTGTTCAAACAAACTGAATAATAATTATTGATAATTTAATGCTACGTCTGTTATATTCACACATATTGGAGAAGGGGCTGAGCCATTTTAACATCCACTGTGTAGACTGTAGTGAGGAAGCCTTGAGGCTGTGATACCTCTTCAAGTCTTTTAGGTTTTCAGTGCTAAACAGGAGTTTAGTTTAGTGGAGTCCTGTGGCTTGCAATCAGACAGGCACAGATATTTGTACAGTGCCTTTCACGTTGGGAGGACATTCCTACGTGCTGTATCAGTGTTTCGGACCTGAACTGGGGTGAGATCAGGGAGGGTGGAGGGAAGAGGGGGGAAGGGAGGTGATGGATGGCACGGTCGAAGAGGAAAGTCTTAAGGTTGGACTTAAAGCAGGTTTAGGAGGCTAAGGTGAGGTGGGCTGATTATGGGATGGATTGACAAAGGTTGCGGGCAGAGTGGCTGAAGGCTTGCTCGCCAATGGTGGGGCAGATGAGGTGGGGGAAGAGGAGCAGGCTGGAACCCACTAAGCAGAGGTAACAGACAGGTTGGTATGGGGTGGGGAGGTCACAGAAGTAGGTGGGGGGTAGAAGGACAAGGCCATGGAGAGCTTTGAGTCAGGAAGTGGAGCTGGGAGGTGAGGAGAGATGTGCGGATGGGATTGAGAAAGCAGGTGGTGGGCTTCATTTTAGAGATGAAGGAGGTGAGGCAGGATGGAGCAATATGGTCAAAGTGGGATGGGTGGGATGTGGGTCAAGAGAGGTAGGTGATAATCATAATAATCCTTACATTTGATATAACGCTTTTCACATCTTCTAGACATCTCAAAGCCCTTCACAGAATATACCGTCAAGCGAATGGAAGTAATAGAGCACTCGCCTCGCGAGCGTGGGTACCTGGATTTGATTTCTGGATAGGGCAAAATGGTTAGGCAAGTTTCCTTATTCCATACGCTTCTGTTTACCTAGCAGTAAGTCAGAACCTGATTGTTAGTCAATTATCAGATCGCTTTTCCCGGGTAATAATTCCTTGAAAATAAATTAAAATAATTTGCTCACCTCGAAGACATGATAAGGTGCTAAAACCAAATGAAAGGATTATTATATTATTATTATTTATGCTAAAAATAGTGATGATAGGCTGGATTTATTTTGGAGGCTTCAATTTACATCTACTCGACTTATATTGGGCAAAAGCAAGGAGCACAAGGCAGATCCGACACAGTTTTCTCCTAATTATTAACCACTGAAGACTCCTGCATTCCACATCTTCTGCTAAATGCTAATTTACAGCTTGGCAATGTTAAGTTGCTTTGGCAAGAGTCACGGTTATAAATAGCAGGGCCACTAGCCATCAAGGCAATCTCTATTTGTGTGAAAAATGTGGTGATCATTTTACCGAACAGGCAGGGCCAGACCGACTGTGGAAAACAGAATCATTGATCCTTTTTTTGCTCTCTTTGTAACTTTGCATTGTATGAAATAAATAAATGCTACATTTATCCAATGGGTAATTGGCCAGATCACCAGGATAAACTCACTTCGTTTTTCGAAAAGCGCCACGGAATCTTTAATATCCACCTGAACAGTCAGACATTTTATACAATCATAGAATTATACAGCATAGAAGGAGGCCATTCGCCCATTGTGTCTGTGCCGGCTCTTTGAAAAGAGCTGTCCAATTCAATCCCACTTACCCACTCTCTTCCCTTATCCCTGCAAACCTGTCCTCCAAATAATTCTCTACTTCTTTCTTAAATGTTATTATCCAATCTGCTTCCACCACACTTTCAGGCAATGCATTCCAAATCCGAACAACTCGTTGTATGAAAACAATTCTCCTCACCTCCCCTTTGTTTCTTTTAACATCTAGTTTAAATCGGTGTCCTCACGTTACCAACCTACCAGCCAGTGGAAATTAATGTCTCATCTAAATGATGGCACCTCCAATGATGCAACGCCTCCTAGCAGTACACTGGAATATCATCTTAAACTGTACGAGTTCAAAGTCCCTGTGAGAGTACGACCACTGAGCCAATTATAAAAACACACAATTAAAAATGCTAAGATATTGACCCCCAAATCCAAGCTGGTTTTAGCCTTGAATGCCATTCTACGTTTAACATCTCAGTTTGCACAGAACTGTGAAATATCCTTGAATTATGAACATAAGAATGTAAGAATTAGGAGCAGGAGTAGGCCATTCAGCCCCTTGCACCTGCACCGCCATTCAATAAGATTATGGCTGATCTATTCTAGTTCCACCTACCATATCCCTTAATCCCTTTATCCTTAAGAAATCTATCAATCTTAGAACATAAGAACATAAGAATTAGGAGCAGGAGTATGCCATTCGGCCCTTCGAGCCTGCTCCGCCATGCAACAAGATCATGGCTGATCTTCTCACCCAACTTTGATTATCTGCCCTATCCCCATATCCCCTAATCGCTCTTAGTCTTAAATATGTTCAAGGACTGAGCATTCGCAGCCCTTTGGGGTAGAGAATTCCATAAATTCACTACCCTCTGAGTGAAGAATGTTTTTCTCAACTCAGTGCAAAAGGGCTGACCCCTATTCTTCAGACTGTGACCCCTGGTTACAGTTTCCCCAACCAGGGTAAACAGTCTCCCACTATCTACTCTGTCTTGCCCCTTAATAAGCTTATAGATTTCTATAAAATCACCTCTAATTCTTCTATATTCTAGAGAATATAGGCCTAGATTGCTCAACCTATCCTCATAACACACTCCACTCATCCCAGGTACCAACCTAGTGAATCTATGTTGTATCATAGAGAAGCGACTTGCGAATGAAGACTCAACTGGAAAAAAGTTTACACAATTCTGCACCATCTTGACTTTTAAAAGAGCAGCTTTCAAAATGGTAGAATGGTACCCCAAGGCACTGACAGTAAGACATTTGGACCTGAGCTGGGGTTTCAGATCAGGAGGGATGGAGGACAGGGTAGGAGGGTGGCCGAAGGCACAGTTAAAGAGAAGGGTTTTGAGATGGTCCTTCAAAGATGCAAGGAAGGGAATGAGGAGAAGAGACCGTGGGATTGATGGGGTCAGGGAGGCTGAAGGCCAGACTGCCAATGGTGGAATTTGGGACCATTCAACAGTAAATCAGCCCGCTCTATTAGCCTGCCCATCCCCTCCATTCAGCAGACTCAGGCCTGCTCCGCGTCCACCGTCCTAACCGCCCAACCATTGTCGGCCGGGCTTTCAGCCTCTCTGCTCCCACACTGTGAACTCCATCCCGCAGCCCCTCTGCCTTGCTTCTGTCCTTTCCTCCTTCAAGGCCGGTCTCAAGACCTTCCTGGGCCTTAGGCTGCCCCATTATCTCTTTCCCCTCCCCACTTTCCTTCCCCTTCCCCCTCCCCACTTTCCTTCCCCTTCCCCCTCCCCCGACCCTCCCCCACCCGTTCAGGTCCTGACCTGACTTTTCAGCGCTTTGGGACGTCCTCCCGACGTGAAAGGCGCTATATAAGTGCAATTTTGTTGTTGTTGTTGGTTGTTGTAAATGTCAGCATGTTTCTGAATAAAGAGATTTATGCACTGATCCATTGCCTAATGCAGAGTATTGTGTGGCTGGCAGTTATAATAAGCATTGGTTGACTGCCAGTGAAACAGACAAGTTAGATGTAGTAAGCATGTGATCCCATTAGCGCATACACAGGACAATCTTAATGTAATGTAACCTCTTTCTCACTGATATTCTTTAAGCATGCTGTGATATTCCAGCCACAATGGAAGTTTTAGTGCAGAGACTTATCACTAGAGGGCAATCCATAATTTAGCCTTTGATAGCTCAATGTTAGATTAAAGGGTTCCCGAAAATGAGCAACAGATAATTCAGCAGCAGTCTGTAATTACTGCACAACACTAACCCTGGCAGCGAGATTTCCTTTTATTTGCTGGATAGCAAATGTGTGCTTTGAAGGCCTTCAAAGCCTACTTTGAAATCAAAGGGCGATGAAGTTTTGATGCTGTACAACCTAATGTGAAGGCTGACTGACCCTGACCTTGGATTTGTCAAGGAGGGAATAAGAAGATAAACAGGATTCCAGTCTCGCAGATAAATCCTCTCCCTCACAAAAGTAATTCACCATTGCAGCTTCTCCAATAGCTGTGAATGGCGCCCGAGTGGAAGTAATCAAATGATCCTTATATTCTGTTCACATCAGTAGGATGTCTCAAAGCACTAGATAGGAAACAATGAAAAGGGTATTAACTGTATCTTTAGGGGTGGCCAATTTGTTGCAGTTAATGAGCGGGTTTTATCTGGGGGATTGTTGGCCAGGACACCGGGATTCCTATCCAGAACACGAAGGAGCATAGGGAAAGGAATGGGTCATTTCATTCCTCAAGCCCTCAAGATTAGTTCATGGCTGATCTATACCTCCACTCCACTTACCCGCCTTTGCTCCAATCCCTCAATACTGTTACCTAACAAAAATCTATGAATGTCAGTGTTGAAAATTTCAATTGATCCAGCTATTGAACTGAACTATTTTAAGAAATGGCTTGATGCTACAATGGGAAAGTGATAGGGGTGGGGTGGGGGTTGGATATTCTTAAGCATGGTGATTGGTTTCTGCATGTGCCAGATGCCCAGCTGATAACCCCAAAATAGAGAGGAATGGAAAGCGTGAGATCAATTGGATTGAAAAGCTTTGATCAAGCAGACCTGTCTCATGATCTTCTACCCCATTTGCCTAGTTGTATGTTCACAAAAAAAACAGTCTCATTAAACTGCATTTCTATCATTAAACAGATTTTACAATGGATTAAAACAAAAACAGAAATCGCTGGGAACACTCAGCAGGTCAAGCAGCATCAATGGAGAAAGGAAAGGTTACTGAACTGTTCACAAACCACTTTAATAGTGATCTACAGTGGTAATGGGGTCAACCCATTTGCAACCGGTCACAGCCGAAACCACTATAATTTGTTCTTGGATAGGCAGGGTACAATTATTCACCTTCAATTGTCAAGTATCAACCATACATCCAACATCGCTAAGTACAGAACAAACATATAATACCAGATCTGGTGATTCTTTACTTGCTTGGTTCCTGAGATACTTGCATCTGATCTAACTGATCTTTGAGCCCTCTTTGATACCTTTAAAAGACTGGTGACTTGCAGAGATTGTGTGGTCTGCAGTATATATTTTTATTCCTAGATTTTTAGTCCCAGCCATCTGTGGACATCTCAAATCCCCATTCAGTATCTATTAGTTAAATGGTGACATACCTTAGTCACCCCATTATTTTCCTTAGTTCCTGACAATAAACAATTCTGCATTATCAGTGTTTACATGCTGTTTTCCCAACCCCACACATGGTCTTAAATTCTGGGGCAGGATGGCAATAAACAGTTCATCTTCTAACACAATGTTTCGGGTCCTTTGTCAGAACTGAGTTCTGATGAAGGGATGTGGATCCGAAACGTTGACTCACTTTTGGTTTCTCCGTAGATGCTGCCTGACCTGCTGAGTGTTCCCAGCGCTATCTGTTTTTGTTTCAGATTTCCAGTAGAATCTGTAGAATACTAAAATTTGTCGTATTTTGCATTTTTGATTAAGAATGGATTGACCATTGCACCCATCATGCATGGAGCTCAATGGTTAGAGCACTTGTCTTCCAAGCGAGAGACCTGGGTTCAATTCTACGAAGGGTGAAACCTTGGGCAAGTTTTCGTACTCCACAAACCTAATAATAATCCCTCAAGAAAAAACAATATTTGGTCATTTCAATCCATGACTGTTTGTGGGATGCTGCTGTGCGCAATTGGCCATTTCACCGACAAGTATACAGTCAATTCACTTTACAGTATATTCTGTGAAGTGCTTTGAGATTGTCTAGAAGACGTGAAAAGCGCCATATCAAATACAAGAATTATTATTATTATCATTCCTCTCAGATCGTCTCTGACTGTTGAGCGGATTAAAGTAACCAGAATGCAGCTATTTAGATCCCTTTGTGTTTAACACTTCTGTTCTTCTCCCTTCTCTAAACTCCCTTTGTATTGAATTCCTTCATATCAACTGCCTTTGTTCAACTCCACTTCCATTCAACCTCCCTGCTTTGCTCTAATTGCATGCAACCTATTATCTGAGACAGAATCATTATAGTCAGTTATAACAGTTTCACTGCTTCTTGCAAAAATTTTATTGAACGTAGGTATAAAGGAGGCTGTCAGTTTGAGATTGAATAAAATAATCTCTGGTTGCAGTGGTCATGCAAACTCCAAATTATCACTGGAATAGTTAAAAATTGTACTGAAAAGTAATTTTATCATTGCAACTTTTTTTGGGGGGGTTTGTCTGACACCTGCAGAAACCTAACACCCTTAGGGGTCTCCCCACAACAGACTGAGACATCCACATCCACGTAGGCATGGATACTTTCCCGAGTCTAGAATAGAGAGTTGTATCCCACTCACAAATCCTGGAAAATATTAGGGGCAATCTGGCAAGACCCAAGGCTTGAAGACCCCACAGTATGCATTAGTGGTACTGGTGCAATCTAACCAGGTAACAGCTTGCTACTGAGAATAATGATTGTCAAGATTCCTGCTTACAGTATTAGAATATTAGAACAAGTATTGGATTGATGAACCAAAGATCACAAGAGAGATTTGAGTGAAGAATATTCTTGGTCCTAAGCGGGGTACACTCACGCATCTCAGAGCGCTCAACACTGCCTGATTCCCAGCCGGGGAGGGGGGGCGTGTGGGGGGGGGTGTAGGGTGGGGGTGGGTGGGGAGGTGAGGGCGTTTTCGGGGAAGTGGCCATAAGCACTGTTGAAGAGAAAGGTTTTCATGTGGGATTTGAAGAGGGTGAGAGGGGAGACAAGGCAGGGGGATTGAGAGAGAGTGTTCCAAAGTGTGGGGTGTAGTCACTGAAAGTGTGATCTCCGATGGTGTGGCGGAGGATATGAGGGATGTGCAGGAGGCCAGTCTAGCGGAGGTGCCAGGTGGTGGATTGAGAAGCGAGGACGTCAGGGAGGTAGGGAGGTGCCAAAGAATGAACAGATTTGAACAACAGTGTGAGGACCTTGAAGTCGATCCATTCATTGATGAGGAGCCAGCAATGCCTGGCCAGAACTTGTGAGATGTGGGCACAGAGTTTGATCTGCATCAGTATCACTCACCAATCCGCTCTGAATCAGTTGGATCTTTCGGATGGAGGAGCTGGGAAAACCACTGAGGAGTATGCTGGTGTAATCCAAGCGGGAGGTCATTTTGAGAGATCAAGGAGTAGAAAGGTGGGCTCAGTACATGGAGCGTTGAGTGTTCATGTTTCGAAAGAATTGTTCATTTCTCTGTGATACAGGATCAGTTTGTTGGAAGCACTTATTCGTCTTTTGCAGTTTTTTCATCTGCTTGTCAGATGTATCTCACTTAGATGTGCTGAAGCTAAACCAGCCTGTGTAAAGCTTGAAGGAATTATTCTGTAAGAAGCTTGGTGCTAATACTGTGGCTGTGCAGTATGTATATGTGTGTATGTTTGTGTGTGTGTGTGTGTAGCCAAGTGCTTTCAAAGCAGGCTATCACAATTCTTATATAAAATTGCCTCTTGGTTGGGAACTCACTGAACTGACTGTTGGCAGCCACTTGCCCTGAATCACACCAGCAATTTACAGACATTCCAGCCTGACATTCATAGTGTTAATGGAAAAGTTTGGAAGATAAAACCCTGCGACTTGCACAAAAATCTAAGTGACGTTCCATTAATCTTCTCGCAATGTTAACAAATTTCACATCAACACTGTAGATCCTTAATTGGCTCTTATTGATGGGTGAGCAGCAAGCCAGTGTTAATTTACTCTGTGAATTCCATTGTTTTGGACTACTTTGACCACTGCTAAATTATAGCTATAATTGTTGGAGTGAGTAGGCTGATGCAGAAGAAACGATAATAGCTATAATTTGCAAAGCAGGAACAATGGGGAATGCCTTCCTTTAACTAAAACAGTTGTTCTCCGTTGCAATTATTTCTCCTTTTAGCCATAAATGTCTCCATTGTAGACAGGGGTCAGTGCTATATGCAGATGATGCAGCATCTCCCAGTAGATCTTCTTCTATCCAGACACTAAAAGTAATGTCCAACACTTGATTTGGTAAAAACAACAATGGTGGGGTGGATGAGTTGCAGGGCATGGAGCAGGCCAGAGGCTGCTGAGCGGAGGGGGCAGGCAGGTTGATAAAGGGTTAGAAGGTTATGGATGTAGGGTGGGGCGAGGTTGTGGAGGGCTTTAAATGTGAAGACCAGGATCTTGAATTGGATCCTCTGGATGATGGTGAGCCAATGGAGTTGGGCGAGGATGGGGGAGATGGGGTCACAGAGTTTAGAACGGTAGAGGACACGGGCTGTAGAGTTCTGGATCATCTGCAACTTGTGGAGGGAGGAATTGGGAAGGCTGACAAGCAGGGCATTTGCATAGTTAAGCCAAGGCATTATGAAGGCATGAATGAGAGTTTCAACAGATTTGGTGGTGAGGTAGTGGCGGAGTTGGGCAATATTGCGGAGATGAGGAAAGGCAGAGCGAGTCATTGCTTGGATGTGCGGTAGGAAAGACAGTTGAGGATCGTACAAGACACAATTTTCCTGATTGCTTGGTGAGGTCAAGTGAGCATGGGCAGGAAAGGTCAATTTCAGGACTGACACCAGTAGCTATGGAAAATTTGTAACATGCAAGTCTATTTTCTGTGGTTCTTAGAAAGAATTGCAGAAATGGGTTTCAAAATCAGGATTGGAATTGATGTATTCATCTCAATAACGCAGTTTTGATTCCTTCTTTACCCAACGCTGTTTGCTCGGAGTTCTGACCATCTCCCTGCCCAGCTGATACATTTCCTACATCAATATTTACGTTGGTAGGCTAACGCTAACCTTCAAATCCACTGTGATTAACTGAAAGCTTTCTTTTACTCTCACTTGTTCTGCGAGTGAGAGTAAAAGAAATAATTCCTGACCAATGCTGAATTTTCACAAAATGTACATTCAATACACTTTACAGTATACAGTATTCTGTGACTCACTTTGAGACATCTCAAAGACATGATAAGGCACTATATCAAAAGCAAGGATTATCAGGATTATGTGGAGCTCCTGTGGCTCAGTGGTTAGAGCACTTGTCTTGAAAGCTGGGGAGACCAGCTGGGGAGACCTGTGTTCGAATCCAGGCAGGTCAGGGCGAAACCTTGGTCAAGTTTCCTTAATCCACATGCCGAATAATAATCCCTCCAAAAAAAACCACAATAATAAAATTGGTCATTTCAATCCACGACTGTGTGTGGGACACTGCTGTGCGCAATTGGCTGCCAAGATTCGCCCACAAATATATACAGTCAATTCACTTTACAGTATATTCTGTGAAGCGCTTTGGGACGTTGATAAGATGTGGAAAGCGCTATATCAAATGCAAGGATTATTATTATTATCATTATGATTATTATTAGTTTGTGCCTCTAGGTCTGTTCTTCAATTGATTTCTTCACCTCAACCTTCAAGGCACACTCCTTGACTGGTTCCACTCTTATTTGACCCATCGTTTTCATTTTGTTTCTTCCAATGGCTTTTCTTCAAACCCCCGCACAGTTTCCCACAGCGTCCCTCAGGGCTCTGTCCTCGGTCCCCTTCTTTTCACCCTTTACACGCTCCCCCTGGGCGACGTCATCCGCAGACATGGGGTAAATTTCCACAGGTATGCGGATGACACCCAGTTGTACCTTTCTGCCTCATCCCTCAACCCCCAGACCATCGATGTTCTGACAGCATGTCTGTCCGACATCGAATCGTGGACGAGGGACAACTTTTTGCAATTGAACGTGAATAAGACCGAGGCCCTCCTGATTGGCTCAAGCCAGCGCCTCCGCACATCGGGCGCTGCCAGCCTCAACATCCAAGGCTGTACTCTCCACCTCACAAAGCCAATCAGGAACCTCGGCATCATGTTCGATCAAAAACATTCCTTCCTCCCCCACATCCGCGCCTTGACCGGCACCGCCTATTTCCATCTGCGCAACATTGCCAGGCTCCGCAACTATCTCCGCAACTATCGCTGCCGAAACACTTGTGCATGCTTACATCACCTCACGGCTGGATTACGGAAATTCTCTCCTAGTCGGCCTCCCCAGTTCCTCCATTCATAGGCTGCAGGCCATCCAAAACTCTGCAGCCCGTGTACTATCCCGCACCCGCCTCCGCGACCACATAACCCCCACCCTCGCCCGTCTCCACTGGCTCCCCATCCTTCAGAGGATCGAATTTAAGATCCTCGTCCTCACCTACAAGGCCTTGCACGGCCTTGCCCCATCCTACCTAGCCGATCTACTCTCCCCCTACACGCCCACCCGGACCCTCCGTTCAACAGGACTTGGCCTGCTCCAAGCCCCCCGCCCGAACCGCCCCACCATCAGAGGCCGGGCCTTCAGTTTCTCCGCTCCCACCTTATGGAATGCCATCCCTCAATCCCTCCGTTTCGCCTCTTCCCTTTCCTCTTTCAAGGCCGATTTGAAGACTTTCCTCTTCGATCGTGCCTTTTGTTCCACCCTGAACTCTTTTACCTCCCCTTCGTGTTTCACCCCTTCCCAAACACTCCCCTCCCAGCTCGGGTCACACGCCTCTTGTTTAGCGCCTTGGGACGTCCTCCCGACGTGAAAGGCGCTATATAAATGTAAATTGTTGTTGTTGTTGTTGTGTGCAAATTGGCTGCCATATTCACCTACAAAATACACCATCACTACACTTTACCATAATTCCTGTGAAGCACTTTGAGGCATCCTCTGATTTGAAAGGTCCAGTATCAAATATAAGGATTTTGATATTACTTTCTTGCCCAGCCTCCATGAATTCACCTGATTCTTCCATTGAATATTTCAAATACTTGGGTACCTTTGATTAATAATTCTACTTCCTCAGTGTTTGCCAGTGAAACCTGCTTACCTCAAGGCTCTTTTCTTGTCTAGACACTTGACAGAACTGAAACTTAAGTCATCTCAAGCCATTCAGCCTTTGACAAAGCCATTTACCTTTTTTTTAAGAATAAAACCTTGTCTGTGGAAAATGTCTTTAAAGACACGTTTTGATTTCCCAACATGCAACGCATAAAGTCTAGCCGTGAGGAAATTGATGATCAAACCAGTCCTGAATTATCATAAAACAATATTTCTTGCATTTCTTTCATGTTTGGGAGGAGATCTCAAATCGCTTCACAGGATTTACTTCAAAGTGTTATGTCGGTGAACACAACCACCAATTTGCACACAGCAATGTCCTACGAACAGACATGAAGCGAGGGCTGAATTTTTAACTGAGGGATAGTTGGCCAGAAGACCTGGAAGAACTGACCTCTCTTTTTGAGAAATCCTATGGATTTCTGTGAACAGAAATGTTTTGAGATGCCTTCACAGTGTGGATGTAGGAAAGGTATATCAAATGAAAAAATTATTAGTATTAGAACAGGCTTGGTTTAACATTTCATCCAAAGCACAGTACCTTCAACAATGCTTTGGGGTCTCTGCCTCTACCTATTTGACAGAAGTGGAGCTTGAGTCCCCAACCTTGTGACCCTAATGATTAGAGTCAGAAGACTCTAATGACTAACCAATTAAGCCAGCCAGATACCAAATATACCATGTGCCAGTCATAGCATGGCTTTGAAACTCTTATGCTGATATCTTAATCAATATTTCAAACACAGTGCTGAACATTCTCTTAAATGACTCAAATAATAGCAGACGTCTCTGGGAACACTCAGCAGGAAAGGCAGTATCTATGCAGACAGGAACGCAAGTTAGCGTTTCAGGTCAATGACCTTTTTGTTATACAAATGGAAGCAGAAAATGTCATTTGTTTCAAGAACAAATAGATAGATTTCAGCTACAAAATAATATCTCGGGATACAGTATATAGTTAGGGACAGGATATGTCAAGCTACTGCCAAGTTGGTGGACAGCAAACTAAATGGACCTTGGTCTTTTTTCGCTAGTAAATTCTTGTGTGCTTATATTCGTAAGTAACCCAACGAAAAGTCATCGACCTGAAACGTTAGCTCACTTTCCTCTATCCATGGATGTTGCCAAACCTACTGCATGTTCCCAACCACTTCTTTTTTTTATTTCCAGCATCTGCAGTATTTTGCCTTTTCTCTTAAAAGACTCATTGGTTACGAATTGTGAGTGAAATTGTTCTATTTTATAAGAGTCTGGAAATTCTTCTCCAGAACCAAAAGGTAGGCTGGAGAGTCAGAGATCAAGTAGCTCTGACACCTTTATGGCTTACACACATCTTTGACTCATACTGGGATAAAGTTCTTTTCTGGCCCCAATATTAGCTTCCACTTATAATTCATCATTCTGGAATCTCTGTACTTTATGCCTTCTTAGTTTTCTTGGGATAAGTATCAACCTGACCTAATCAGACAAACCTGCATTAAGGCTGTAACTGCTGTGAGCTGATAAATGGCTGTGACTTGTAATTCCTTGTAATTATTACTGCAGTAACCTTTAGTTCTCAATACCAGCCTGCAAATAGCTTCATAGCACCCCATAGAGCATGACCTCCACAGCCTGGATTCAGAGGTTTTCTCTCTTGAAAGACCAATTGATTGTGCAATCTTCAAACTCACACTCCTTTCATAGTTGTTTTCTGACATGTCAGTATTTTGGTGTCAAAGCAAGTCATCTGCCAATAAATTGGTTTGCTAACTTAAATTTCTTCCTCTATATCCTCTGCTCTGCAAAGAACAAAACACAAACCCTTCGAAGCTATTTTTGTGTTCATGAAAATCTCTTCTTTTTGGCATTAATGCTCCAAGTGAATTATTTTTTGCTGCCTGGAGGTGAACATATTCCCATAGATTAACTTTTTGCAAGCAATTCAGAGCCATAATGGGTTAGTTCATCATGAACTGTCACTTACGTTGGGCTGAAAAAAAATGCTTTCCAGTCTGTCTATCAGTTAGTCAGTGAATCAATGGAGAGCAATGAATATTTGACATATATAATGGGAATTACTGCCAATTTATAAGTTCTTTATTTTGCATTCTCTTTTGCCCAAAATGAGGATATTTATCACATAATTGTTTAAATATTCAGTTAAGCTCCAGGTCAGGATAATTTAGACTGACATTCTTGTATAGTGTTGGGGGAGCGCTGTGCTGCCAGAGAAAATGTTCTGCGGACATGTGATTAAACTGAAGTCCCTTCTGCCTGTTCAGGTGGACATTGAAGATCCCACAACACTACTCGAAAAAAGGAACAAGTTTCTACCAATGTCCTGGCCAACAAATGGATCATTAGTTAATTGGTAGGATACAATGGCTTATCGACTTTGTGGTTGCTTGTGGGACATTTCTATGCAGAAATTGGCTGCCGAGGATGCTTCGAGATGGGACCTTGGTTTAAGACATACTAATCCTTGCATAGCATGCTTTACACATTAGGACGGCATCTCAATGCACTTCACAGACTGCACTGTAACGTGTGATGACTGTGTATCTTGTAGATAACTAGGCAGCCAATTTGCCTACAGCAATGCTCCACAAACAGTCATGAAGTGAATGATCAATTTTATTGGATGGATTGTAAGCCAGGGCACTGGAAAAGAGAAACTCCCTTCTCTTTTTGAATAGAACCGCCAAATCTTTAACATCCACCTGAACAGGCAGACAGAACCTCAGTTTAATGCTCATTCCAACGGACTGATTATTCAGCTCTGCGCTGGAGTGTCAGCTGAGACTATGCGATTTCAAAGTCCCAGCATGGAACTCAAATTCACAACTTTCTGATGAGGAGATGAGAGCCAAGTTGACACCTGGCAGCTCATTTGAAGGACAATCACAAAGTGCCTCCTGCATGCCAGATATAAATCACAGCTTCTGTTTAACACCCAGTGTCCCTCAGTGGCAAGTCAAAGTTTGTAGTGTAAGTGCCATGAAATTGTGTCATATTGTCAATTTTCATTCATTCCTTTTACCTTTACATTAGAGCCTTGGCTGACACTCCAGTACAGCACTGCAGGTTTCTTGTGCATTAAAGATCTCATGGCACAATTTGAATAAAGGAAAATTCTCCTGGTGGGCTGGTCAACCATCCCTTCATCGTGGTTTGTGGGACATTCTGTGCACAATTGCGCTGCCACCTTTGCCTATAAAAAAAAACACAATGACTCCGCGTCACAGCAAATCCCGTGCACAGCTTTGGGAAGTCATCCAAATCTGGAAGGGGCAATATCAAATGTGAGGATTATTATTATTATTAGGGACTTAAATGCTTCTTAACCTAGCTGGACAAGTAGAGGAAAAGCTTACCAGACAGTGATAATAATAGCAAACTGCTTTCAGCTGGTTAGATTCCCAACACACACACTGAGTTCCCCAAGTCTTGGCTCTTGCCAAACTGTGGCTAATACTCTCCGGGATTAGGTAAGTAGGATGCATCCCTCCAGGGAGAGAGTGCACATTCTCAGCTTGGTTGCATACTCTTAAGTATGTGTCAGACACCAGTCTGATCCCCTCAAAAATATATATATTTTTATAAATAACACTATACCTGCAATCCTGTATTCCTTAGTCTGAGTGAATAGTACATGTTGCTCCCTCACATTGAGAAACAGTTGACTCCCATTCCTGTATGTTAGTGGTTAATGCTGTCGCCTCGACGAACGAGAGGAGCTGGGTTTGATACCTGGGCTGAGCAAAATCTTGGGCAAGTTTCCTTACTCCACGTGCCTTTGTTTCCCAGCAGTAAGTAAGAATTTAGTTAGTCAATTGGAGGATTGCTTTTCCTGCGGTAATAATCCCTTCAAAACAAACAAATAAATAAACAAACAAACAAACAAATAAATATTGGTCACTCAATCCACAACGGTTTGTGGGACACTGCTGTGAGCAATTTGGCTGCCGTGTTTCACCTCCCACCCCCACCAAATACACAGTCAATTCACGTTACAATATATTCTGTGACCTGCTTTGAGACATCTTGAATGCTTGATGATTGCGCTATATCAAATGGAAGGATTATTATTATTATACATAGCCATTGCGACTGTGGCAGTAGAAGTCTGGTATTAAAGTTCCTTGTGTAAAAGCTGCCAGTGCAGGAGACTAGTGGCCTGTTACCAGTTTCACAATGAGTGGAATGAAACCCAGCAGCATGGACCATTAAGGAAAGGTTCCATTGCCCATCAATTCTGTGAACTTTTTCATAATAGGCACGACAGCAGTCAAACAGGAATAAAAGCTCTCATTCCTATTAAACCTCTGTGGGAAATGTGTTATAATGATGGGTTTGCTCGCCGTTTCTGACATTTTTATATGACTGACGCAAAGTGCCTTGTAATAATCCTCTCTTCAAGGCTTTGTGGTCACTGACGGACTTTGAGCAAGTGAAACGACGCACATCACAATGGCTTTTCATATAAAGGAAACATAGCTTTGTTTCCAATCTACTGAAAAATTCCAATCTTGTCACATTTGATGGTTGAATGCAGAAATTGCTCAGAGTGTGAAGTTGTATTTAAATATGCTTATATACTAAAAAGAGATGGGGAAAGGCCTCGCAAACATTTTAAAAACGCAATATTGATCCCCCTGGTATTGACAGATGGAGAATATAACATGAAATGTATCAAATCTCACATCTATCTAAAGCCTGATAGCTCCATTTCCAATGCACAAGAAGCAACAATCAACTTTCAAGATAATAATTATCATAATCCTTGCATTTGATATAGTGCTTTTCATGTCTTCTTGACGTCTCAAAGAGCTTCACAGAATATACTGTAAAGTGAATTGACTGTATATTTGTGGGAGAAACACGGCAGCCAATTGCGCACAGCAGCGTCCCCCACAAACAGTTGTGGATTGAAATGACCAATTTATTATTGTTTTTTTTGGGACGGAAACTTTCCAAGGTTTCGCTCTGACCTGCCTGGATTCAAAACACAAGTCTCACGTATGAAAGGTGAGTGCTCTAACCACTGAGCTACAGGACTCCACTTTGCACGAATCGCATTACAGTAAATCCCAACTGATCAGGATTTATGTGAGGTTTTCTGCAGCGGCTGCTGACGGACACACTCAAACATTACTTCCATATTTCCCCACTGTTTAGTTTTTCTACGGTGAAGCTCTCCGGGACGCCACCCTGTGTGAAGGGCGCTCTATACATGCAGGCTGTTGTTATTGTTGCTGTCGTATTCAAGCATTAGGATGTATTGGCCCGGTTGTGGCCAGCTTGGCAGCACTTCAGCGCTTACACTTCACACTCACGCCAAAATGGACAGTAACAAGAACATTACAAAGACAAACACCCCACCCGCTCCTCATTGATAGTGACAGGATCAGTTGTGTTTTGGGGGGGGCGTCAGTCTAGTGTCTGACACTTGCAGAAATCCATCACCACGCTTAAGAATATCCAAACTAAACAACAACATTACACTTGTATAGCGCCATTCACATCAGGAGGATATCCCAAGGCACTGGACAGTCACTGCTTCTGACCTGAGCTAAGGACAGTGTGGTTGGAGGGAATGGGGGGGGATTAGGAGTTGCCGGTGGGTCCACCGAAGAGGAGAGTCTTGAGGCAAGACTTGAAGGAGGCCAGGGAGGGGACGAGATGGAGGGACTGCGGGATGAAGAGGTTGAGGGCAGAGTGGCTGAAGGCTCGCCCGCCAATGGTGGGGCAGGTGGGGTGGGGGACGTGGAGCAGGTTAGAGCCTGCTGAGCAGAGGGGACGGGCAAGTTGGTAAGGGGATAGGAAGTCACGGATGTAGGGTGGGACGAGGTTGTGGAGGCTTTAATTGTGAGGACCAGGAAATTGAATTGGATCCTCTGGATGATGGAGAGCCAGTGGAGTCGGGTGACGATGGGGGAGACAGGGTCACGGAGTTCCATGCATCCCATCGAGATGTGGAAATTTCCGTGTGTCTGGAAGGGAATGCTCACTCTGTTCCTGGAGGGAGTAATTTGGTGCACTCTGAGAGACTACCCTGATTACCAGTACCTAATTTGGGAGAGTATTGGGCACAGGAAGCCTGTAGCTCAGTGGTTAGAGCACTCACCTTACAAGCATAAGACTTGTGTTTTGAATCCAGGCAGGGCGTAACCTTGGGCAAGTTTCCTTATGCTACAAGCCTAATAATAATCCCTAAAAAAAAAAAAAAAGAATTAAATTGGTCATTTCAATGGGTCATTTCCACGACTGTTTGTGGGACACTGCTGTATGCAATTGGCAGCCGCATTTCACCCACAAATATACAGTCAATTCACTTTACAGTATATTCTGTGAAGCGCTTTGAGACGTCTAGTAGACGTGAAATGTGTATATCAAAATGCAAGGATTATTATTATTATAGCGCCTTATCACGTAAATCGAGACATCTCAAAGCGCTTCACAGAGAATAGTGTAAAGTGGATTGACACTGTATTTTGTGGAAGCCAATTGCACACAGCAATGTCCCATAAACAGTCGTAGATTGAGTGACCCAACTTTTTTCATATAAAGGAATTATTACCCCCAGAAAGCGATCTACCAATCGACAAACAACCATATTCCGAACTCACTCCAAAGTAAACAGAAGTGTGTGGAGTAAGGAAACCTGTCTAAGGTTTTGCCCCACACAGGAATTATCAAATCCAGGTCCTCTTGCTTGTGAAGCGAGTGCTCTCACCACCTCACTATGGGGCTTCTTCTAAAAATTGCTCACCCAAAATAAAATCGCTAACATTGTAGCAAGACTTAAACACTCACTTTAAGTCTTGAATAGTAAATGCAATAGAGTGCTTCCATACCCTGGGAACAAGCAATCCTATTAAAACCTCCGGTGATATTTGGTCAGAAGGAACGTCCCTATGCACTTTGTTGGGGGCTAAGTTGGTTCTCGGGGGGGGAGGAGAAGAAAGCGGATGTATCCAGTGCAGCTGTTTGGAACAGCTGTCCATTGCCAGTTATAAGATAAACATATCTGTCTTGCACCTCAATCAACCTGACTCCACTGACTAGCTTTGCAAGCTTCCTCCATGGCAAGAACTGTGAGTCACATTGCATCAGTAAATGATGTAGGCAGCTCCTGACATGAATAATATAACACATCAAGCTGTCCATTCATGGGACTTGCCTACTGTCTACTCTTCCACCATCTCTTATCTGCGTTATTACATTTTCCAGCCTTGGTCAACAACGACAACAAATTATATTTATTGGCCACCGCGATTTGCCCACGAAGTATATAGTCAATTCACTGCACAGAGAAGCTCTTTGAGATATCTAAAAGATGTGATAAGGCACTACATTAAATGCAAGGATTATTATTGTATAGCACCTTCCATATAGCAAGGACATTCCAAAGTACAGGTCGAGCACCAGCTCAGTGTTAATTGAGTCGATAATAATAAAACTTATAATAGTAATAATCCTTGCATTTGATATAGCGCTTTTCACATCTTCTATACATCTCAAAGCGCTTCACAGAATATACTGTAAAGTGAATTGACTGAATACGTGTGCGAAATGCAGCAGCCAATTACGCACTGCAGTGTCCCCACAAACAGTCACGGATTGAAATGACCAATTTTATTATTGTGTTTTTTCAGAGGGATTATCATCAGGTGAGTGTGTGGAAACTTGCCCATGGTTTTGTCCTGACCTGCTTGGATTCTAACCCAGGTCTCGTGCTCATAAGGCTGTACCTTAAAACAAAAAAAAACAGAAATAGTGTGGGTTGAACCCCAGAACAAAGCCAATTAGAATATATTCACAGGTCAGTAATAATTACCATACATTCGTTTGAGAAGTTGTGAAATATTGCAGTTGATCAAACCTGTTAAAGACTCAATTTTAGTCTTTTGTGACAGGAACAGCCTTCAGATGAAGTATTAATCCGAGGTCCTGTCTGCCTGTTCAGGTGGACGTTAGAGATCCTATGATACTACTCAAAAAGTAGAAGGAGTTTCTCTCTCCCAATGTCCTGGTCAACGATTCCCGAGATAACATTGGCCAATTCACTTCATGGCAGTTTGTGGGACATTGCTGTGTTCAAATTGGCTGCTGAGTCAATCTACAAAATATCCAATCACTGCACTCACAGAATCATAGAATTTTACAGCACGGAAGGAGGCCATTTGGCCCATCGTTACTCTTCCTGCTCTTTGCAGAGTCCCACCCCCCCACTCTTATCCCATAGCCCCGCACTTTTTTTTTAAAGTATCTATCCAATTCCCTTTTGAAAGCTACAATCAAATCTCCTTCCACCACCCTCTCAGGCAGTGCATTTCAGATCTTAACAACACTCTGGGTAAAAAAAAAGTGTCTCCTCGTCTCCCCTCTGGATGTTTTGTGAATTATCTTAGCTCTGTTTCTTCTGATCAGCGACCCACCTGCCAGAGGAAACAGTTTCTCCCTATCCACTCTATCAAAACCCCTCAGATTTTGAAACCTCTATAAAATCTCCCCTCCAGCTTCTCTGCTGTTAGGAGAATAATACCAGCCTATAATAACAAACATAATAACTGGGAGGGCACGTAGAGCAGGCCCAGCCTGATGAACATAGGGAGCGGACAGGTCTCTATGTACAAAAACTGTGTTGTCAGACAGAGCATTGATAGCTACCAATCTCCTGAATTGGTGAGCCAGACCACGCGTGAGTTATCAGCATCAGTGTAGGAATTTACTGACACTGTAATTTCAGTTCTGTTTGTATAACTGTTAATCAATCCAATAAAAGTTAAACATTTTCAACCCACTAACCGTTTACGGTAAACACAAATATTGCTGTTGAAGTTATTGCGTGTTTTGCTCAGTTATCAATAAAATGTAATGAAAGTCTTAATTATTTCGAGTTTGTTTGTACTGAGCCTGGGGTCAAGAAAACACAAGATAAAAGTCTCACAGCAAAAGTATTGATAATATCATGAACGGTTTCAAACCATTACTAATAGATTCTTCATCTTTTTATTTCTTTGTTAAATTCAGAGAGACAACTCAGGGAATAATGCTGCATTCAAATAGTTTAACTGCACAATTTGGCCTACAAATATAATTGTACTCTATGCATATGTTAGCAGACCTATCACGACAGCCAATACTCTCATATGTGCACACAAATCAGGGGAGAAAGCGAATGCTATTAAATGGAATCAGAATTTATTCAGTAATAGATATTTCATGAGTGTGTGCTTAGGGCATTGCTTTTCCCAAACAAGAGGCCAATAAGGAAATCTAAACTCTCTTTTCAAAATTCTACAGTAATATCGAAATTATCTCAAAGTGCTTCACAGCATTTAAAGTTTAATAACTGCATTTTGGGCAACACAGGCAATTTGCCGAGCGCAGGGTCCCACAAACAGTCATGGAGTGAGTGACCGATTTTATTGGGGGCCAGGACATCCAGAAAAGCTCAGTTTTTTTCAAATCATGCCATGGGGTCTTTGATGTCTATCTGAACAGGCAGATGGGATTTCAGTTTAACATCTCCTTCAGAAGACAGTTCCTCTGTCAATGCAGTGTTCCTGCAACACTGGAGTGCAGTGTCAGCCTAAACTGTGATCTCAGATGTGGGGCTTGAACCCATAACCTTCTGTCTCAGAAACAAGTTTGCTAATGACTGAGCCAGTCTGACATCTAATCCTGGCCACTGATAACCCTGAAAGGTACAGAAGCACTGGCCCTTCCATGTTAACAATCAACATAATTACATTGTAAGTTTCTCCTATGCTACCCCTACCCTCCCTGCCCTCCACCACCCTTGATCTCAACCCTGTGCTCGGGTCAAAGTCCCTGACGGTCGAGTGCCTTCGGATGTCCTCCCAATGTGAAAGGCTCTATGCAAATGCAATTTATTGTTGTTGTTGTTTCCAGGAAGAAGACTGCTTCTCTTCACATTAATGGGATTGTTCTTTCACCTGATGAAGACTTTATCTTCCTCCAAAACCTGGAGCCTCACAAACATTCTTCTCCCAGCATGTCGCTACATGTAATTTCATCACACCTTGGTTTATTTTGCAGTGAGTAGGAACCCGGTTGTTGGTCAATTAGCGGATAGCATTTGCAGGGTAATAATTTGTTTTAAAAAAAAATTATTTGGTCAATTAATGTGGGACACTGCTGTACGCAATTGGCTGCCACATTTCGTCCACAAAATACACAATCAATTCACTTTACAGTATATGCTGTGAAATGCTTTGCAGTGTCTCGAAGATGTGATAAAGCTGTATGTGAAATGCAAGGATTATTAGCATTATTGTTCGTCTTTCATCTTATGAAGACTTTAACTTCCTCCAAAATCTCACAAACGTTCTTCTCCCGCTGCAAAACGCTGCATTTAATTTCATCAGGCTCACTGTGAACCACTTTCCTGGATTGCGGCCAATAGTACAGTTGGTGAACAGGTGGAGGAGGCTGCGACATTGAGCCCAGATGCTATCAAACTGCAAAATGTCAGGAAAACAAAAATTCAGACTGAGGGGCAGCAGTAAGGCAGCTTGATTAACTGCCCTTGGGATCTCCTCATTAGTTATTTAAATTTATGAAATGCTGAATGCTAAAATAGCAACTGTTCCATTTTGACTTCCTAAAGAGGTAACCAGAAGATTGCTACATTTGACAATCAGTGTGTGCTGTCACCAACTCTCATTATGGCCAACGCTTTCAACTTTTCCAATGCCCTGATCAATCAAATCAAAACTTACATTTACTTAGCGCCTTTCACATCGAGAGGACGTCCCAAGGCGCTGATGGTCTACCTTCTCAGACAGATGTGAGCCAGCCTGGCATGGTGGTAGAACTCTCGCTTCTGAGTCAGAAGGTTGTGGGTTCAAGCCAACATCAGGACTTGGAATCATGTAGTCTAAGCTGAACCACCTGGGTGTTGTTGCATTGCCTGAGGTGCCGTATTTTGAATGAGATTTTAAACCGAGGTCTCACCTGTCTGTTCAGGTAGATGTTAAAGATCCTACAGTATACTGTTTGCAAATAACATGGTGTTTCTCCCAATGTCCTGGGGTCAACAATCTCCCGACATAAAATTGCTCACTCACTCCATGCCAATTTGTGGGGCACTGCTGTGTGCAACTGGCTACCACGTTTCGCCCATAAAATACACAGTCAATCCACTTTACAACATATCCTTGTGAAGCGCTTCAAAATATCTCAACAACACAACAAGGTGCTATATCAAATGCAAGGATTATTAAAAGGCGCTTTGTCAAATTGCAAAGATTATTTAGAATTATCACTTTCCTACAACTTTTGGGTTTTTTGTTAGCAACTCTCTTGTTGCTAACAAGAAAACCAAAAGCAACTCTCTTGTTGCTAACAAGAAACCCAAAAGTTGTAGGAAAGTGATCATTCTAAATAATCTTTGCAATTTGACAAAGCGCCTTTTAATAATCCTTGCATTTGATATAGCACCTTGTTGTGTTCTTGAGATATTTTGAAGTGCTTCACAAGGATATGTTGTAAAGTGGATCCTGCTCACTCCCTGTATCAGGATCTACATGAGAATATTTTACATGTGACAAAACTCCTTCAGTCCCCCACACACCAAACCCCAAAGTCAACCGGATGACCTGCAGTGGTTTTGAGTTCAGCTAATGAAGCACAGGAAGATGCTTTGCCAAGCATGTCAAGGAACATGCAAGGCTACCTCACTGATTGTTTATCACACCCCTCACTGAGCCCCAAACACTTCAAACGTGAAGAGGCTTCTCAGGCACTGATCACCCACTGCAGCTGTGTGGCTGAAGTCAATGGGAAGAGATTGAGACAAGGGACCTTAAGTGGAACTTAAAGGATCCTTCAGTTTGCTGTTCATGTTTTTTTGTCATCAAAACTGGATGGTGAACAACCACAACAAGAAAATGACATCTGTATAGTGCCTTTCACGTCGGGTGGATGTTCCAAGGAGTTAGACAGTCAGTGTTTTGGGCCCAAGTTGGGCTCAGGATCAGGGAGGGAGGGTGGAGGGAAGGGAAGTGGGGGTGACCGATGACATGGTCAAAGAGGAGGGTCTTGAGATCGGAATCGAAGGAGACTATGGAGGGCAGCAGAGAGGAGACGAAAGAGGCATTCCTGGAGAGAAATTCTTCCCGAATCTAGATTTCCACATTGTGTTTGTGGGTCATTACTCTATGCGACTGTGCTGCTGGGTTTGCCTACACATACAGTCAACATAACAGCAACTTGCACTTATAAAGTACCCTCCATGCAGGGTGATCACTCAGAACAGTTAGAAACTAATGTAGAGACTGACTTGGAGCCTAGTGGAAGGGGCTGGAAGTGGCCATAATGGCGGACAAAGAGGAAGATTTCCAAGTGGGACTTGACAAAGAGGAGAAAGGGGAGACTTGGCCAAGGTGGAGGGATTGAGGGAGAACTTTCCAGAGTTTGGCGGTGTAGTGGCTGAAAGTGCGACCTCCGATGGTGGACTGGTGAGTGCGAGAGACAAGTAGGAGGCTGTGGCCAGTTGAGCAGAGGGGTCAGGTGGTGGATTGGGGAGAGAGGAGGTCGGACAGGTAGGAGGTGCCAGGGAGTGAATGGATTTGATACGAGAATGAGGATCTTGACGTCAATCCATTCCGTGATGGGGAGCCAGTGGAGAGTGGACTGTGTACAAAATTTGGTCTATGTAAGTATGAGGGCGGCAGAGGGCAATATGGATGAGCTGGATCTTTTCATAAGAACATAAGAATTAGAAGCAGGGAGTAGGCCATTCGGCCCTTCGAGCCTGCTCCGCCATTCAACAAGATCATGGCTGATCTTCTCACCTAACTTTGATTACCTGCCCTATCCCCATATCCCCTAATCCCTCTATTTTTCAATAATCTATGAGTCTCAGCCTTGAAAATGTTCAAGGACTGAGCATCTACAGCCTTCTGGGGTAGTGAATTCCATAAATTCACTACCCTCTGAGTGAAGAAATGTTTCCTCCACTCTGTTCTAAAAGGCTGACCCTTGATTTTAAGATTGTGACCCCCGGTTATAGATTCTCCTACCAGGGGAAACAGTCCCTCACTGTCTACTTTATCTAGCCCTTTAAGAATCTTATATGTTTCAATAAGATCCCCCCTAATTCTTCTGTACTCTAGAGAATACAGACCTAGTTTACTCAACCTATCCTCATAGGTCAGTCCCCTCATCCCAGGAACTAACCTAGTGAATCTACGCTGCACCCCCTCTAAGACAAGTATGTCCTTTTTTAAATAAGGAGACCAAAACTGCACACAATACTCTAGGTGCAGTCTCACCAGAGCCCTATACAGTTGCAGCAAGACTTCCCTACTCTTATACTCTAAACCTTTTGAAATGAACACTAGCATGCCATTCGCCTTCTTAGTTGCTTGCTGCACCTGCAAACTAACTTTTTGGGACTGGTGTACAAGGACACCCAAATCCTTTTGAATACTAACACTGTCTAACTTCTCCCCCTCTAGAAAATAATCTATCCTTTTATTCTTGCTAACTAGGTGAATAATTTCACACTTGCTAACATAAGTGTTTCATTGTGGAGCTGGGAAGACCGGCGAGGAGTGCGTTTGAATAATCCAAGTCACTTCATTTCACAGTAAATCCAGTGAAGCACTTTGAGTGGTGCTTCTGACATGCTAAGGCGCTATACCAAATGCAACGATTATTATTATTATTGTTTTTGCTCTCCGCTACAAACTCAGCCCGGGTTCCCAGCAAGAATTGTCATCGGCTTCGGGATGTCCTGCCAATGTCAAAATGTAAGTTATATTGTATTGTAACAATGTTAAAAACAGAATGGAAACGAAAACACCCCAAGAAAAAAATCACAGCACCCTGTCTCCTTGTATCATATCAGATGAGTTGACGTGGTTGACAGGCTGACAGCTTCCATCACAGATTTCTATTTGTTTATTACAGTTCACCATTTTTTATGCATCAATCATGTCACCAGTGTTTTAGCTGGGATTGATTGCATAGCGCTTTGGTAGATTGAGGAAATGAGTACATTAACAGGGTATGAAATTTCAGGCTGCCAAGTGCCATCGGCAGATTAAAATTAATTAAAACTGCATTCTTCTCTCGTCAGCGCCTTTGTTACATAAAGTCAAAAGTACCGGACTCGAAAACTTCACGATTCCACATTTAATCCGTTAAAAATCACTTTAAAGACATTCAAGGGCCTTTTGTCTCCAGCCTTCTCTATCTCAATCATTGCTCTTAATGGGGCAAGTACAACTTGAAATAGACTTCCAACTTCACTATTACAGTTAATTAATGATGAATGAATGAAGAACAAGACTGAATTGTTTTAGTGCAGCACAGTGTATCAAACACACAAGGACAAAGACAGTTGGAGAGACTGAAATGCAAGTGCTATTGTTATTACGTAAGAATATAAGAATTACTAGATGAAAGAAGAGCAAAGTCCTTTCAGTTCGCCTTTCATCATCCTGGCAGTCGCATGCACATCTTGTGTTCCAAACTATATATTGTATCGTGAGATATTGTTTCTTAATAGAAATTGATCTAATTTGCTTTTGAAAGAATGAACCCTAGGGAGCCTGCTCCATACAATTACTACTCGATGACTGAAATAAGGTTTCCGCAAATTTGCGTTGAATTTACCCTCCTTCAATTGCAGGCCGTGTCCACTGGTTCCACTGTTCTAGAAAAGATAAAACATCTTAACATGGTCTACACTCGCTAGTCCCATTAAAATCCTAAAAAACGCAAGCACATCGCCTCTCATCCTTCTCTTTTCCAGTGTGAACATGTCCAGTTTACTTAATCATTCTCAGAATAGTTGGCAAAACAGACCTATTGTACATGTACATTAAAGCTCCACTTCATCCTGCATGCAATGATCTATCCTTATGTTATTCTAACAATAGACTACAATAGATTCAGTCAGCTCGTGTCACTAAAACCTGATACATCCAGGAAATGGCTCCTTCGTCAAAGCAAGAGGACATCAAACCACAGCTAAACAGGAAATTCTCCACTATACAAAGATTGGCAGGGGATTTGCTGGGTCTAAATGCCACCTTGTCTTGGCTTATAACAATCCTTTGTCTGACATTTAACAGTTGTAACAGTTCACAATTTTTTTCAAGCACCATGTTTTTCAAATTAAGACCTAATTCAAATTGTGAAACACTTTGCGACATCCTCCCGAACTGAAAGGCTCTGCAAGGAATGTTGTTACTATTTGAACTCACTCACAATTTTTTGGTGAAGCGTTGCATTGACAGAGGTGCCATCCTTCAGATGAGACATTAAACCCAGGTCCCAAATGCCTGTCCAACTGGGAGTTAATGATCTTATTTGCATTAGTCCAAAAGAGTGTCTCTTGGTGTTCTGGCCAATAATCACCGAGGTAAACTCTGTCACTCACCTCCCATCTGTTGGTGGGATATTTGCTGTGTGCAAACCACCTCCTGTGTTTGCTTATAGATACACATTCACTTCACAAACCAGTAATTACTGTAAGATATTGTGAGTTTTGTTACACGAATGCACAAATTCTTCTTCGTTATCTTCTACGTCAGAAGGCTGAATGCTTTATAAGGGTGTCATGTAATTTTGTTATAATTCCCTTCGGGAGCCTCTGCATGGGACTAAACAGGTTTACAGTAAGTATTTTATTTTAGTTCAGTTTACAAAACTCGCTCCCCCAATTTTTTTTTGTTCTCTTCCAGGCATCAATGATGCGTTGCCAATAAATACCGGAAGATGTCAGTTCATAGTCAATCGGCAACTAGGACTAGAGAGCAGAGCTCAATGTGGGAGCGAGCACTAGGCTTGTTCCTCTCATTAGCTGGCCAGTGCTAGATAGCTGGCCAGTTGCAAAGGGCAATGCTTAAATCTCACTCACCATGAGAATGACAAAACAACATCAAGGCCTGCGATTCCTGATGCGACTCTTGTTTCTGTCTGCTGTGTCCTTCACATGTTAGTAGGCTTCTGCATCGAGACATTCACAGCTATTTGTGGGACACTGCTGCACTTAACTGGCTGCTGCGTTTCGCCCACAAATATACAGCCAATCCACTTTACAGTATATTCGATAAGTGAGACGCCTAGAAGACGTGAGAAGCGCTACATCAAATGCAAGGATTATTGTTATTATTATTAACCTCACTCCAGGTACTGTTTACTGTTCTCGCTCCATCTCCAGCCTTAATTACAACTCAGTTTTCTTGTCAAAGAGACATCTAAGCATATATAGCCATCGGATCCTCTCGTGATATGTACTTAATCCGTGGGCAATGAAAATGCTGAGACAAAGAGACCTCTCTCTCTTACCCTGCTTACTTCATCCCTGGCTCAGAACATGTGGAATTTCAGGGGTTCAGTGCTCTGATCTTTCCATTCACCAGGCTGCAAATCTTTCAACACTGCGAAAAAAAAGTTGCAGAATTGTCACCTGTTTTGGGCAGATGTGCAATCTCCAGATCACATTCACTTTACGCACCGTTTAATGTTCTCAATCATCGTACATCAGCGATTTTGTTAATCACTGTCTTCAGCAACGGTTAGGGCATTTTAAAGAAGTCAGCCTTTCATCAACCAAATTGACTTGATCCTTGCTGGGTGTAGACTCCAAACCCACATCAGTTGGAAGCTGTTTTGAGTAACTACTCAGACAAGTGTCGGACTCTTGTGAAAATCCATTGCCACTCATGAGAGCATCCAAACAAAAGTAGAATATTAATCCTTGCATTTGATATAGCACCTTATTATGTCGTCGAGATGTCCCAAAGAGCTTCACCGTAAAGCGAATTGAAGGTACATTTTGTGGGCAGCTGATTGTGCACAGCACTGTCCCTCAAACTAACTAGGACAACATGTGGAAATTTTGCTTTGTTTGGAATAGAGTGTGTCCTCTCTCTCTCTAATCCCATTTAGCCACAGATCATTTTCATAAAATAGCTGGGTGTCCGACACATAATGAAAACTATCTCGGTATTTACGATTTTCCAAACCAGATGGAAAGCTCCACATATGTATGCTGGCTACAGATGGAAATTTCCCTTGAGGCTGTGAGGGTACTTTGTGAGGATGAGATTAAAAGGGCCTTCTTTATTTGAATCTTATCCTGAGGAAAGATTGTGTGTGAATCTCAATTGCTGCTCTATATGATGAAATGCAAAATCGTTATTTATTTCAAAATAGTTTTAAATAAAGCACATGGTTCAAACTAATCAACCGAGTAGTAAAATAAATAAAATACTCAGCAAAATATCGCTCTGTAAATCACAATTAAGGCTTGCTTTAGTATGTTAAAACATTGAATGACAATTTCATTTAAAACACATCACAAGACTGCTTTGAATGAAAAAAGGTTATTTGGCCCATCTCATCCAATTTTCTAGAACACCCAGTCTATAATCTCCCATCATGGCATCAAGCTGTCTGTTAAACAGGTCCCAGTATCCTTGTCCTCAACCACCCTGTCCCAGTTGTTAATTAGTCTCTGAAAAACCAAGAAAAATATATTGGTGTCTCTTCTGAAATTGCAGCCTTGAACCTGTGCCCTTATATGTAAATAAATGAAAGGCGCAATATAATTGAAATTTGTTGTTGTTATTGATCTTCAAGGAAAGCTTACCATATAAATGACAATCCTTGGACATTTATGGTCAAAGGCTCTTTGTGGTATAGGACACCGTCTCAAGCAGGGAAATTACTTAGTGTTTCAGGCATCAAGAAATCATTCAAACTTATTTGCAATACATTAGTTCCCTCACACTCACCCCACACATACTGACCATGTAACACTGGCTCATATCCTCAATCTCGAACTCCAGTCTGTAGCCCTAAGAGCTGGCCTTGTATTTAATTGTCTGTACAATGGAACTTTGAGCACCAGAACTAAGCAAGAAAAACAATTGGGCTGGAGGCAACCCTCTAATTGCCAACAGCATTGAGCTGTGACTTTCAGGAAGTCCAGTCCAGCAATGCTCTGATCTCACAGTGAGAATTTATCATAGAATCATAGAATCATAGAATTTTACGGCACAAAAGGAGGCCATTCGGCCCATCTAGTCTGTGCCGGCTCTTTGAAAAGAGCGATTCAATCCCATTGCCCTGCCCGCTCCCCATAGCCTAATAGACCCGTTCTTCCTAAATAAAGATCTAATTCCCTTTTAAAAGTTGTTATCGAATCAGCCTCCACCACCTTTTCAGGCAATGCATTCCAGATTCGAACAACTCGCTGAGTGAAAAAATTTCTCCTCAGCTCCCCTCTACTGCGCCTTGAAACTATTTTAAATCTGTGACCACGAGTCACAGATTCACCCACGAGTGGAAATAGTTTTTCTCTATTTGCCCTGTCGAAACCCCTCATGATCTTATAAACCTCTATTAGGTCTCCCCTCAATCTTCTCTGCTCCAGAGAGAATAACCCTAGCCTATCTAGCCTCTCCTCATAGCTGAAGTCCCTCAATCCTGGCACCATCCTAGTAAATCTGACCACGATAGTCAATTGATACACAGATCTTACGATACACAGATGCAAGAATGTGACTAATTGAGCCTGGCACTCTTGCCTCCGAGTCAGGAGGTGGTGGGTGGGATCAAGACCAATCAAGATTAGTGCCCAATCTTTTCACCCAGAAGCGAGATCGCCACCAACTGAGAAAGCTGACACCACGCATTTGTCAGCGATGTGACGTGCTACAGAAAGCAACAACACCCTGTAGTTCGTTCTTCAGTAAGTTAATGGAAGAAGTCATCAAATATATATTACTTCGGTAGTTGTGATTCAATTAAGTTGCAGTGAGGGACACACAGTAAAAAAATAACAGTCCTCCTTTCCAATTAAACCCGACAGTTCAGGCGACATGGTATTTAATGTCCTCTTTTATTTCCCCTTTCCATTTTATGGAGACAACAGTACCTCCGAACACACCAATAAAATCCATCACAGGAATCATATCACTTGGGTTTCCTCTGCGACAAAGAACTCAGAGGAAGGGCATTAAGTAAAATGATGCACAGTAATTGAGACAGTCATTATTTCATCCAGTTGGTAAGTAATTGAGACAATGTAATGCACACTAGGTATCTCTGCTTGATGCCTAATCGAGTTGCAGTGATTATGAATTGCCTTACGATATTTTTAGATCTGTTCCCAGCAATGTTGGAATCAGGTGTGAGCAGTTAGAGTACGGCTGAGCTATTATTTGGGACGTAGTTTCATAAGGCTCATGCGTTCAAAAGCAATGCTCTTTGAGGGTCAGTGTCTAAACAAAACACACGTTTAAAAATTTAATTATTCATTTAAATTTGCAATTTTTTTACAAGCATAATGAGAATAAATAGGTGATCTAGCACCTTTCATGTCAGGAGGACACATCAAAGCTCAAAGAGCTTCACAGGATAGGATAAATTCTACAGTGATTGTGTACACAGCAGCCAATTTGCACTCAGTAATATATACAATAATAATCCTTGCATTTGTTATACTGCTTCCTATATCTTCTAGATGTCTCAAAGCGCTTCCCAAATATACTGTAAAGTGAATTTGACTGTATATTTGTGGGTGAAACACAGCAGCCAATTGTAGACTGCAGTGTCCCACAAACAGTCATGGATTGAATGATCAATTTACTATTGTTCTTTTCTCTTGAGGAGTTATTATCAGGCGCATGGAGTAAAGAAACTTGCACAAGGTTTCACCGTGCCAGGAATTGAACCCAAGTCTCTTGCTTGTGAAGCGAGTGCTCTAACCACTGAGCTGCAGAACCCTACCCAATATGCCACAAATGGCAATGAAATGAATGACTCATTTTATTTGGGGAATTATTGGCCAGGACAATAGGAGAAGCCACTTTCCCTTTTTGAATAGTGCCATGAGATCTTTAACATCCACATGAACAGGTAGATAGTGCCTTGCTTTTAACATCTTGTCGGAAGGAGTGTGCCTCCAACAATACAGCACTCCCCAGCTCTGCAGTGGAGTGTCAATCTAGATTAGATGAGTTCAAATTTCTCGCTTGGGGGCATGAACCCACAACCTTCCTACATATAGGAAAGAATGCTATCACTGAGCCAGATTGACACGCATTATAATAATAATAATTTTTGCATTTCATATAGCACCTTATCATGTCTTTGAAATCTCTCAAAGCGTTTCACAGAATATACTGTAAAGTGAATTGACCCTATATTTTGTGGGCAAAACATGGCAGCCGGTTGCACACAGTAGCACTATCCCATAAACAGTTGTGGATTGAGTGAGAAAATTATTTGTTATTTGAAGGAATTATTACCCCTCCAAAGGCTACCCCTCCAAAGGCTATCCCCTCCAAAGGCTACCCCTCCAAAGGCTATCCCCTCCAAAATTGACTAACAACTGGATTTCTACGAGCTAGGTAAATAGAAGCATGTGAAGTACGGAAACTTGGCCAATGTTTTGTCCCAACCAGGAATTGAACCCGAGTCCTCTCGCTTGCAAGGTGAATGCTCCAACCATTGAGCTACAGAACTCCATGTTATCCAATAGGACACACTTCCTGGTGTCTATTCTAAAATTGCTCATTAGAACCCTGAACCTATCTCCTCTTACAACAACAACATTTTATTTGTATAGAGCTTTCCATGTCGGGAGGATGTCCCAAGGTGCTGGACAGTTAGTGTTTCAGACCCAAGCTGGGTCGGGATCAGGGAGGGTGGAGGGAAAGAGAAGGTAGTGGGGTGACTGATGGCACCGTCAAAGATGAGGGTCTTGAGGTGGGACTTAAGGGAGGCTAGGGAGGAGGGATTGCAGGATGGAATTCCAGAGGTTGGGGGCAGAGTGGCTGAAGGCTCGCCAACTGATGGTGGGATGAGTGGGTAGGGGACATGGAGCAGGCTGGAGTCCACTGAGTGGATAGGTAGGTAGAGGGTTAGGAGGTCACAGAGGTAAGGTGTGGCAATTATCTTGCTGCCTTGGCATATCTGAAAGTATTGTTCTGAATTTCTTTTCTCAGGCCTACCTTGCACACCTCCCTAAATTCTTCTCTGAAATGCCTGTTTTTCTGAGAGCTCTTGAGATATTTATCTACAGAATTAAAATCTGAATGATGTTCTTATGCGGTAAGATATGCACAGTAATACTAAATTCTTAAATAATGTGCCTTTCAAAATCCAAATATGTTATTCACATAACTGATTAAATCAATACCATTTGAAGGATTGATAAACAATATTAGAATAATTTAGAAAAGTACTGGTGGGAAAAGAAACTAAGATAATAATAATCCTTGCATTTGATATAGTGCTTTTCACGCCTTCTAGACATCCCAAAGTGTTCCACAGAATATACTGTAAAGTGAATTGCCTTTATGTAGACAAAATGCGGCAGCCAATTGCACACAGCAGTGCACCACAAACAGTCAAGGATTGAAATGATGAATTTTTCTTTCAGGGATTATTATCAGGCGTGTGGGGTAAGGAAATTTGTCCAGGATTTTGCCCTGCCTGGAATCAAATCCATTTCTCTCGTTTGTTAGGTGAGTGCTCAGACTACTGAGCTACAGTACTCCACGAATAATAATCCTTGCATTTGATATAGAGCCTCATCACGTCTTCAGGTTACTGAATAAACATGGAATAGTTGGTCTGTTTCCGTGCCATATCGTTGTGTGTAATGCTGTGCAATATCAAACACTCCATAGAACCTTATAGCACAGAAGGCTATTCAAACCATTGTGTCTACGCTGCTCTTTTAAAGAGCTATCCTTTCAACCCATTTAACTGCCCTTCCGCATACCCATGTTGTTTGCTCCGTCTTAGATATTTATCCAGTACTTTTTGGAAAATTAATATGGATTTTAATTCAAGTACCACTCCAGCAGTGCTTTCTATATCCTAGCTGCTCTGTGCATGAAAATAAATTCTCCCAATCTCCCTGTTTGCTTGTTTACTAACTACCTTAAATTGATTCCCCCTAGTTACTGACTAGCAGAAATAATTTCTCCTCATTGCCTCTGTCAAACCTCATTGGTGAAAAGACTCAGTCAGATCACTGATCAACATTCTTTATTCCATTTGTGTCTTGAGACAATTTCTAGTTAATCTTAAACTACATTTGCACATCATCTGATACTCTGATTCACGTGAAATATTGCACGAGTTGTGACTGACTTGACATTTTGAAATGATCTTATATTGGCATTTGCTCAGATAATCCAAAATGATATCAGTTTTATTAATAAAACTTAAATTGTGAAGGAGATAATAAAACATTCCCCTCCTCCTCCCCCTATTCCTCTGTCGTGATTCATGACACATTCTTTCAGGCTTCTTAGTGGAGAATTAGACATGCTTAGTTTTGAAGATTCATAGATTCATAGAATTTTACGGCACAAAAGGAGGCCATTCGGCCCATCTAGTCTGTGCCGGCTCTTTGAAAAGAGCGATTCAATCCCACTGCCCTGCCCTCTCCCCATAGCCTAATAGACCTGTTCTCCCTAAATAAAGATCTAATTCCCTTTTAAAAGTTGTTATCGAATCAGCCTCCACCATCTTTTCAGGTAATGCATTCCAGATTCGAACAACTCGCTGAGTGAAAAAATTTATCCTCAGCTCCCCTCTACTGCGCCTTGAAACTATTTTAAATCTGTGACCACGAGTCACAGATTCGCCCACGAGTGGAAATAGTTTTTCTCTATTTGCACTGTCGAAACCCCTCATGATCTTATAAACCTCTATCAGGTCTCCCCTCAATCTTCTCTGCTCCAGAGAGAATAACCCTAGCCTACCTAGCCTCTCCTCATAGCTGAAGTCCCTCAATCCTGGCACCATCCTAGTAAATCTTCTTTGTACCCTTTCCAATGTCTTCACATCCTTTCTGTAGTGTGGTGACCAGAATTGAACACAGTATTCCAGCTGAGTCCTCACCAAAGTCCTATAGAGGTTAGTCAGCACTTCCTGACTTTTGTACTCTATACCCCTATTTATAAAGCCTAGTATCCCATATGCCTTCTTAACAGCCTTGTCTACCTGTCCTGCCACCTTCAACGAGTCACTAACACAAATTCCCAGGTCTCTCTGTTCCTTCACACCATTTAAAATTGTACTATCTAGCCTATATTGCCTCCCTTCATTTCTTCTCCCAAAATGCAGAAGTCACAGCACGGAAACTAGTCATTGGGTCTAACATGTTCATCCTGGTGCATATTCTCTACACAAACCTCCACCTCAACCATTCTCCTCTCCTAAACCACTGTATTCTCCACCCCTCTACTCCATTCACATCTTCAAGACTGCGGTGGACAGCTGCTTGTTAGATCAGGGGATTAAGGGATACTAGGCAAGGCTGGGTAATTGGTCTTGAGGTATAGAATGGCAGAACAGGCTCGAGGGGCTGAATGGCTTATCCCCTGTTCCTATGTTTCTATCTCCTTCTGTTCCCTTCTCCCTCATGTATGCAGCCAATGTCCACTTAAATACATCGACTTCAAATAAAATTTGCGTAAAGCGGGTCGTAAATGTGTGGAACAAGCTCCCTGAAGGGACAGTAGCAACAGAAAGTGTTGATTCTTTCAAAAGCAAATTAGATTTCTGTTAGAAACTAATATCTTGAGATACAATTTGGAACAGTGACATGTGTATGCGACTGTCAGGATGGTGGAAGGGGAACTGGATTGTCCTTGGCCTACCTCCGCCAAGCATTCCTTACGTTGTTATGATGTAATTGACTTGAATCACAGCTTCCAACAGTGAATTTCGCATTCTCACCACCTTCTGTGTGAAGATTCTTCTTGAACTCCTGGTTAGATCCATTGACAACTATCTTATATTTATGGCTTGTCTTGTTTTGGACTCACCAGCAAGACTATTAACATCCATCTTATCGAATCCTTTCCCAATCTTAACTACCTCCACCAATCCCCTCTCAATCATCCCAACGTTAGAGGGAAGATTACAGAAAACCTTACAACACAGCTTAAATAATCTGTGATGGTGTCTATACTCCACATGAGACTCTTCCCTACTACTCCCCTAACCATTGACCATGATAGAGACTTAATAATAAGGTCTGTTATTCATACTTCACAGACAACCCTGAGTAAAATTTAAGTAGACGAACATTACAGATCCAAATCTGGAGAAAAGATTATGCTACTATGGTAACCAGGGTTCAAATGTTAGGCACCTGCAATAGGATGGCAATCTGTATAAAAAAGTTTCAGTCAATTGAAACTCAAGGAAGGTTTGAGACAATGTCACCTAAAGTCACATTCAGGCGCATAAGTATTTGCCAGATTTGATTTGGTTTGAGAAGCGGATCTCGCTCTTAGAATGCCAAATGGGGTTGTGGGGGTGGGGGAGCGTGTAGATTTGATTTTTTGAATTGCGTCCCATATGTCATGTATGTGATTTAATATGGTGCCTGAACCACATTCACTGTGTATTTACAAGTGAAGAAGAGGAGGGACCGAAGGAGGGAGGGAGGGAGCGAAGGAGCGAGCGAGAATAGGAGCCAAAGACACAGATGAAGAAGTAAGTTTTTAAGCAACTTATGAAAACAAGACCCTCATGGTCTCTCCTTGTTTAAAAAGCTGGCGCAGGAGAGAACACTTTCATTATTTACTCCGCAGAACCTCCTCAGTGATTTTCCTCTCTCTCCAAGCAATGATATTTAATGTGTGAAAATTAAAAATGCTAATTAGCACACGCAAAAGAACACTTAGCAGCCTCGTCGCTACATATGGCACTAACAGGATATTTCCCCGCCTGTTAATTCATTTTTAAAGGTGTTCTACCATTTAATCTGCACATGGGCCATTTCATCATGTTTTGCACCAGAAGCATATGTGGGTTGTTTTGCAGTGATGTATAATAACAGGGCAGGCGCTTATACAAACTTGTGGGGGCATGGCGTTATGATGCCGTCATAATTTTTTCCGCAAATACGCACGCGCGGAGATGGCATTTCAATGTGATCTGATTGCAATTCATAGAAAAAGGAAAAGCAGTGGTAGCTTGTGCCTATTTCACTGTTACTGAGACAGAGAAAGGAACGCACAATGGGTAAAAAAGGCACGGTGTCTCACTGCCTTTCTATTGCTTTTAAAGGTAGGCATATCAAATCGCAGTTATATAATTTTGCTGGTTTCTACTAAACATCATTTGCATTACGTAAAATGCGCATTGTAAAAATATAAACCATTAAATAATCATCCACTATTTAAAGTTTTTATTGTCATAAGGTAGGCACTGCCTACCCTGCCTACCCCGCCTGCACTTCCATGGTTTTCTGAGATTACTTTCGTGCGTCATCTAGTAGCACAGCTCATTGGCAGGACATGGAAAGCCAGACTAGTCACTGGAGGTGGGGAATCATAGAATCATAGAATTTTAAGGCACAAAAGGAGTCTGTGCCGGCTCTTTGAAAAGAGCAATTCAATCCCACTGCCCAGCTCTCTCACCATAACCTAATAGACCTGTTCTCCCTAAATAAAGATCTAATTCTCTTTTAAAAGCTGTTATCGAATCGGCCTCCACCACCTTTTCAGACAATGCATTCCAGATTCGAACAACCCGCTGAGTGAAACATTTTCTCCTCAGCTCCCCTCTGCTTTGTTTTGAAACTATTTTTAATTTGTGACTGCGAGTCACAGATTCACTCACCAGTGGAAACAGTTTTTCATTATTCACCCTGTCGAATCACCTCAAGATTTTATAAACCTATATTAGGCCTCCTCTGTTCCAAAGAGAATAAACCTTGCCTATCTAGCCTTTCCCCATAACTGAAGTCCCTCAATTCTGGTACCATTCTAGTAAACCTTGTTTGCACTCTTTCCAATGCCTTAACATCCTTTCTATAGTGTGGTGATCAGAATTGGACACAGTACTCCAGCTGAGGCCTAACCAAAGTTTTATAGAGGTCAGTCAGCACTTCCTGACTTTTGTACTCTATACCTCTATTTATAAAGCCTAGTATCCCATATGCCTTCTTAACGGCTTTGTCTACCTGTCCTGCCACCTTCAATGAGTCGCTAACACAAACCACAAATCCCCAGGTCTCTCTATTCCCTCACACCCCTTAAAATTGTACTATCTAGCCTATATTGCCTCCCCTCATTTCTTCTCCCAAAATGTATCACCTCACACTTCTTTCTCTGCATCCTCCCAACTCAGCTCTTCAAACCAAACTCTAATGGATTGGGTGGTCCTAGCTGGACAAGCAGTAGGAAAGCTTGACAGGCAGTTTAATTAATGTAGCTCCTTTCATATCAAGAGGACATCTCCGTGCTCTTTCCAGCATTTGCCGTGAGGGGTGGTGACTGTGGATTTGTTTTTGATACTCAAGGGGTTACTGTTAACAAATGAATTTGGAAACTTTACAGTCTTACCCCTAGAATCATAAACACTGTTAATGCAAAAACTCTGCTGGACTCACCAAACTCCACACATCCACTGGCTCCCAACACATAGACATCATACATCACCTCCCCATTTCTCTAATTTTCTCCTACTCCTCTTCTCTCACGACAATCGCATCTCTATGATTGTGTCTTTGCTCCGTCCTACTGCGCTTTAAAATCCCAAGAAGCACTGCAAAGTCCCCCTGATGTGCAAGACACTGTATCAAAGTTTATTTTTATTTTTGCTACAAATTCACTGTACTTAACAGGATTTCTCTCTCAGACCTCCTTAGAGAGGTTTCATGTTATCGGGGAATATATAATTGTAGTGATTACCAGGGTTTACCACTTCAATATCCGTAGAAAGTTTATTGCACAGTTAAGAATTATTTATACTCTGAAGCAAAAGTATTAGTGTAGTGGAAAATGTAAATGTACTTTGCAGCATTAAAAGTAGAGAGCGTTTTGCACTTCGACACTCCTTACATTTGATAGTCCAATCACATCAAAAACTCTCAAAGACACTCACAATAGCAACAACAACAAAATTACGCTTGTATTTCTCTTTTCACATCAGGAGGACGTCCCAAGGTGCTGGACAGTCATTGTTTCAGATCCGAGCTGGGGACAGCTGAAGCGCTCTGAGACGCCGTCCGGCGTGGAGGGCGCTATATAAATCGAAGTTGTTGTTGCTGTTGTTGTTGACAGCAAGGGTGGAGGGAAAGGGGGGGATTTGGAGTGACCAATGAGACCGTCGAAGAGGAAGGTCTTGAGGCAGGACTTGAAGGAGGCCAGGAAAGGGACGAGGTGGAGGGACTGCGGGATGGAGTTCCAGAGGTTAGGGGCAAAGTGGCTAAAGGCTCGCCCGGCAATGGTGGGGCGGGTGGATCAGGGAACATGGAGCAGGCAAGCGGAGGGGGAGGGCAGGTTGGGTTAGGAGGTTGCGGACGTAGGATATGGCAAGGCCATGGAGGGCTTTGAAATGTGAGGACCAGGATCTTGAATTGGATCCTCTGGATGATGGGGAGCCAATGGAGTCAGGCGAAGATGGCGGAGATGGGGTCACGAAGCTTGGAGTGGCAGAGGATATGGGCCACAGAGTTCTGGACTATCTGTGGAGGGAGGAATTGAAAAGGCCGATAAGCCGGGCGTTTGCGTAGTCAAGCCTGGATGTAATGAAGGCATGAATGAGGGTTTCAGCGGCCGTGGGGGTAAGGTAACGTCACAGTCGGGCAATATTGCGGAGGTGAGGGAACGCAGAGTGAGTCATTGCTAGGTTGTAGGAGAGGAAAGACAGTTGAGGATTCAAACCACGCACCTGGTTTCTGACTGGCTTGTTGAGGTTGAGTGAGCAACCATGGAGATTGATGCCGCTCAGTCAGAGCCACTGAATCAGAAACTGCAGCTGAACCCTGGGGAAAAGGAAGGGAACAAGCAGCTGAACCCAAAACACAGCCCTAGATCCACACCTCACAGCACCTCACTAGCACATTGTTTGCAATGATGAGGGAGACAGGATAGGTCACAGGTAGACAGCATTGCACAATGGCTGTGGCTTTGGTTTCTGTTAGGGCTTGATTTCCTAGATGGGGAAAGAAGGAAGAGGGAGATAATAATAGGCCTAATAATCCTTGCATTTGATATAGTACTTTTCACATCTTATCGATGTCCCAAAGGCGCTTCACAGAATATACTGTAAAGTGAATTGACTGTATATTTGTGGGTGAATTGCGAAGCCAATTGCACACAGCAGTGTCCCACAAACAGTCGTGGAGTGAAATGACTAATTTTATTATTGTTTTTTTTTGGACGGATTATTATTAGGCCTGTGGAGTAAGGAAATTTGCCCAAGGTTTCGTCCTGACCTGCCTGGATTCGAACACAGGTCTCCCCAGCCTGCAAGACAAGTGTTCTAACCACTAAGCCACAGGAGATCACATAAATTGCTAAAGGAACAGAGAGATGGTTCATCTCAAGGCTATTTGATTGACAAACTGGCTGGATTGATGTCCCTTCATTGGCTCCCTGTCATGCAAAATCGTGCAGCCAGCCAGCAAATGGAACAACTTCAGCCTTTGGACAAATAAGCTGTTTGTCCGTGAGGGGATTGGGAGGGAGGGGAAGGGAGGGAGGGAGGGGAGGAAGGTAGGGTTGGGAAGTTATTAATGAGCAGCTTCGTAGCACAGAGGTAGCAACCATATCAGAGGTTGCTCAGAGGAACATGTCACTGTCACTCTGTTCATAACCTCTCATCTCCAAGTCAGAAGGTTGTGTGTTCAAGCCTGATGTTTGGATTTTGAGCTCAGTGTCCAGGGCAACACTGCAGTCCAGCACTGGGGGGAGACCCGCATTGTCAGAGGTGCCATCCTTTGGATGAGAAGTCAAACCGAGTCTGCCTGTTCAGCTGCACATTAAAAATCTCATGCCAGTCTTCTGAAAATAGAAGGGAATTTTGTTTCTCCCAGTGCCTTGGTCAATAATCCCCCAAATCAAATTGGTTGTTCACTCCATGGCTGCTTGTGAAACATTGCTCTGTGCTCTGCAACGCTACCCTTGTGTGCGGGGAGTCTTATAGATACAAGTTGTTGTTGTTGTTGTTAAATATTGAGCTGCTATACTTGCCTACAGAACACACTATACAGTATATCCTGTGAAGTACTTTGAGATCTCTGTCTGACTTGAAACATGCTGTATCAAACAAAAGGATTATCACCTAAGGCCCTAAATGACACCCAAACTTTTGAATTGAATAATTTAATACACCTTTAACAATAATTAATATTGTTATAAATTACGATGAATAGTATTAATATAGTTAAATTATTATCATTATTAATGTAATGATAGCACTAATATGAATAATCAATAAGATTAATTATTATTAAAAGTTAATAATGTAATTAATGATTAAATAATAATATTAATGGTTTAATATTGAATATTAATACATTTATCCATTTATATACATTTACTTTCAAATGTGCCATTCGTCACTGAGAATGCAGATAAGATAGGAGTCGAAATCAAGGTAGAGGCTTAACTCAAGCCCTGTGTGCATATGAAATGCTGCCTCAATAGTGAGAGAGCTCAGCTCAGCGGCAGTGAACAGCCGCAGTTGTGTTCTGTGGGCTTATGTCCTACAGGAGTGAGATTGATGTGGCTTGAAATTCAGTTCACAATTCATTCTTACTACCCAACGGAGAAAGGGAGAGAGGGGGATGAGGGTAGTCGGGGCGGGGGTGAGGAGGGAATGTGTGTATGCCTGAATTTGGGTTGGAACTCAGCTTTAACTCAATTTATTTTCTAAAAATATTTTTGCCCCCCAAACAGCTTCGGAAAAGAGTTTCATTTTTATATTCTGGGAGGTGGGAGTGGATGAGAGAGTGTGTGAGAGAGAGAGAGAGAGAGAGAGAGGAAAGATTGCTCAGCAAAGTTATGGCTGTGGATGATAAGATTTCCTGCAGTGTTCTGGCTGATGTACATCAGTAATAATATATTATTAGATATATTTCCTTCTCAGGCGAAAATGGATTATAATCACGTCGGGAGGATGCCTTGAAACGCTTCACGGGATAATCTGAAAAGCGTAACTGTGTATTTTGTAGGCAAGCGAGGCAGCCAATTTGCACACAAGAATGTCCCATGAAATGGCTGACCGATTTATCTGGGCCAAATCTTAGCCAGGACTCCAGTGAGAAACTGCCTTTTCTTTTTGAATAGTGCCGCAGGATCTTTAACATAAGAATAATAACATAATCCTTGCATTTGATATAGCGCTTTTCAAATCTAATCGACGTCTCAAAGCGCTTCACAGAATATACTGTAAAATTAATTTGTGGGTGAAACACGGCAGCCAATTGCGCACAGCAGTGTCCCACAAACAGTCGTGGATTGAAAATTAACCATTTAAAAAATTGTTGTGTGTTTTTTTTGGATAGATTATTATTAGGCGTGTGGAGTAAGGAAATTTGCCCATGGTTTCGCCCTGATCTGCCTGGATTCGAACACAGGTCTCATGCTTTAAGGCAAGTGCTCTAACCACTGAGCTACAGAACGTCCAGGTGAACAACCAAACAGGAGGTCAGTTTATCGTCTTATCTGAAGCACGGCACCTCTGACAACGAGACACGGTATTGCAGTATCCACAAGGCAAGCTCCTGAAGTGGGGCTCACACCCACAACCTTCTGCCTCAGAGACAGGAGGGCTTCTAGGCTGATGCATTGAAAATAGTATCCCATCTTACCGACGATACTCTTTCAGCCTAAACTCCGTAAAAGCTTCTTGCTTTACTTAAGTAATATTGACGTAGCAATAAGGCCAGCATTCACTGCTTTGAACTAGAATAATGAAGCATATCAATACATTTCTACCTTGGACAAATGTGCATCTTGCACACTTGCGCACAGGGTGATTGAGACTGCAAGGTCTCCTTAAACTACTTGTGTTCCAGTCGTCAAATAGTTCCAATTAAAATTCTATATGGTTCATAAATTCAGGTAATAAGGCAGCAAGTACTGGTGCTGTTGTTAAATCCTTATTAGTTCAATAAGATAAGAAGTCTGAAAAGCTTCTATACAGTTTAGGTGAGAATAGATCTCATCAATAAAAAGTGGTAACCTTTTCCCCTACAAACAGAACCACTCACTAGATACAAAAACAGGAAATCATGTAGATAAAGGCCCATTTGACTCATCAAATCCAGTCGTTCTGTGCATCACTTACACTCTGCACCAACATTGCACCTGGATTCCTATCTTAGAAGGAGTTATAAATGGAGAACTCCTCTGTAATACTCACAAGGCAATTCGACTGTGACAAAGACGCTGTCCTACCTCAATTATGGTCTCTCACTCTGCTGACCATCCTCATCAACAAGCAGAAAGCTACTGAAGCTCAGTGGAAACTCTCGGTCTGATCTTCTTTCCCCCAGCAAGAGCCATCTCCCTCCAGTAGCTAAGCAGGTGAGATCACAGATACAACAACAACAAAAGCAACAACCACAACACAATTACACCTATAGAGCGCCTTTCACGTCGGGAGGACGCCCCAAGGCACTGAGCAGTTAGGTTGGGAGCCAAGATACATTGGGTTAGATACATTGGCAGGTGGGAGCAAAGAATGGTTCCAGAGGTCAATCAGGGGTAGCAGGTAAAACATCTCAGCATGATCCCTGTTATTTATGTTTCTAAGCATTGTTTCCAGCAGTTACCCCAACGCACACTCTGACTTTATCTCTTAACAGCCTGCGCCTAAGACGTTCCAGAATTAGGTAAGCAGGTAATGTGTAGGGTGATCCTAGCTGGACAAACGGTGGTAAAGCTTGCCAGACAGCAATATCAATGGCAATGGCAATGTGGATTTAGCTGGTTCGACTCTAACACTTATCCCAATGCACACTCCGGTGTTCCTAAGAATTCGGCTCTTTCCAGAATTAGGTATCGCTCCAGGAAGAGAGTGCAGATTCCATTCCACCAGTCTACCTCTGGGATTTCCATGTGTAGATGAGAAGTATGGAAAAATCTCAGTTTGGTTTGGGTCTTGTGAAGCTCGGTGTTGGGTTTCCATATGTGTCAGACACAAGGCTAACCTAAAACAAAATGATATCAGGCAATAGGCTGCAACCAATGAAAAATGGAAGCCAAGCCAAAACATTTTCGATTAAGAATTGCTCAATGTGTCCAACAACAATATAACAATAATACATTACATTTGTACGGTGCCTTTTATGTCAAGAAGATGTCCCAAGGCACTGGACAGACAGGGATCCGCACCCAAGCTGGTGGTTGGGATCAGGAGAGGTGGGGGGCAGGGAGTGTAGGGATAGGGAAGTGACCGAAGGCATGGTCAAAGAAGAGGGTCCAAGCTTGCAAATTTGAAGCTTTCAATTCCACGTGCTACATGCATACAATCCCATGAGCATTAACAACAAAAACAACAACTTGGACTTACATAGCTCCCTCCACGCAGCGTCTCAGAGCACTTAACCTCTTAAAATAGCGCACACTGCATTCTGGGCAATGCGTCTGCATTGCAAACCCAGACTCTATTTTAGTCTGAAGGTATGGACCAAGGTTTCATCCTCAGTGGAATGTTTTGGTCTGGACCCATCTGTTTTCCAGCCATGTGAGAAAAACTGGATTATTTTCAAGTCCTCCAAGGACTGACAATTGTCTGTCTGACACCAATTTCTCTAAGTAGGATTCAGGTTGTCATCAAAATCAGTGTCAGACTGAAGATCCCTCTGCTTAACGTCTTTATAAAAAAAATGCATTTTCACAATCTGATCATGGGCTGGTCAAAAAATATGCTTCAGAAAATAGGTAACTCTGAAGTTTTCTGAATTATTAATTACTGTATAATAATAATAATCCTTGCATTTGGTATAGTGCATTTCACATCCTCTAGACCATTCAAAACACTTCACAGAATATATTGTAAAGTGAATTAACTGTATACTTATGGGCGAAACATGGTGGCCAATTGCGCACAGCAGTGTCCCACAAACAGTCCTGGATTGAAATGACCAATTTGTTTTTTTTTTGTTTTTTTTAAGGGATTTTAGGCATGTGGAGTAAGGAAACTCCCAAGGTTTTGCCCTGAACTGCCTGGATTCGAACACAAGGTCTCTCACTTGTAAGGTAAGTACTCTAACCTCTGAGCTACAGGACTCCATATTTTTTTTTATCAACATTTAATTCATATTTCACAGAGAGCTTCAAAAGCTATTGTGTCTGATTATTCCCTTAATTATAGATCAGCCCTGATCTTATGAAATGACAGAATAGGCTTCAAGGGCTGAATAGCCTAGTCCTGTTTCTATGTTCCTATATTTGATATAGTGCTTGGCATCTAACACTTACAGTCTAGGCTGATTCACTCATGCAGTGCTGAGAGAAGTGCTGCATTGTTCAAGGTGCCATCCTTTGGATTAGACATTAAACCCCAATTGCCTGTCCAGCTAGATGATCAAGATCCATGGCACCATTTGAGAAAAGAAGGGAGTTTCTCCTCGGGGTCCTGGGCAACAATCCTCCAAATAAAATTAGTCATTCACTTTATAGGTGTTTGCTGGACATTGGTATGTCTAAATCGGCTGCTATGTTTGCCTACAAATGCAATCCCTTGAATTTACAGCACATCTTGAAGCGCTTGGAGACATCTTCCACAAGAACTGAATGCAACAATTATTATGAGAATGGTGAAACATCTTGTTGCTGCAAAGTATTTTTTGTTTGTTTGTAGACAAAAGTGTAGTAACTATTTCTCAAAAAAAAACGCAGCAGCCAACAAAAACATGTCATGTCCCACAGCTAAGTGTCCAGGCAGCTAAGTGATCAAGGTAATTTATCCTGAGGATTGTCTGACAGGACAGGTCACTGGGAGAAACTACCTTCTCTCATGGAATTATGCCATGTCATTTAGAAAAAAAAATTCACTCACTGCCTCATCTGAAAATCAGCGGCTTTGACATTGCAGTGCTTCAGGGGAGCAGGTGCTGTTGACCTGCCGTATCCTCTACCTTGTCTTTTGTGATCTTACTCAGACTGCTCAGTGTTTAGTCTACAAATGTAATGTCTGTATATTCACCTGATCTTAAGAACATAAGAAATAGGAGCAGGAGTAGGCCATTCAGCCCCTCAAGCCCGCTGTGCCATTTAATAAGATCATAGCTGATCTTGTAACCTAATTCCATTTACCTGCCCTTTCCCAATAACCTTTAATCCCTCTATCCATCAGAAATATATCAATCTCAGCCTTGAATATGTTCAAGGACTGAGCATCCACAGTCATCTGGGGTAGAATATTCCATAAATTCACTACCCTGTGAGTGAAGAAATGTTTTTTCAACTCTGTTTGAAAAGGCTGACCCCTTAATCTTGAGACAATGACCCCTAGTTTTAAATTCTCTAACCAGGGAAAACAGTCTCACATTGTCAAACCTCTTAAGAATCTTATAGGTTTCTATAAAATCACCTCTAATTCTTCTATATTCTAAAGAAAAAAGGCCTAATTTACTCAATCTATCCTCATAGGTCAACACCCTCATCACAGGAACTAACCTAGTGAATCTATGCTGCAACCCCTCTAAGGCGAGTATGTCTTTTCTTAATTAAGGAGACCAAAACTGTGTGCAATATTCTAGGTGCAGTCACACCAAGACCCTATACAATTGCAGCAAGACTTCCACATTCTTGTATTTTTAACACTTTTGCAATGAACATGCCATTAGCCTCCTAATTGCTTGCTGTACCTGCATGCTAACCTTTTGTGACTGGTGTACAAGGACACCCAATTCCCTCTGAATACTATAAGTATCTAGTCTCTCCTGCTCCAAAAAATAATCCACTTTTCTATTTTTACTTCTTAGATGAATAACTTCACACCTCCCCACATTTTACTTCACCAGCCACCTTCTCGCCCACTCACCTAGCCTGTCTATATCACTTTGAATTCTTCTTGTGTCATCCTCACAGTTTACTTTCCCACCTAGCTTCGTATCAACCACAAATTTAGATATGTTAAGCTCTATTTCCTTATCTAAATTATTGATATGAACTGTGAGTAGTTGAGGCCAAAGCACTGATCCTTGTGCCACTCCACTAGTCACAGACTGCCAATCTGAGAAGGATCCATTTATCCCTACTCTCTGTTTTTTTCCTGTTAACCACTCTTCAAAGCATATTACCTTTAATTCCACAGGCCCTAATCTTACGTAACAGCCTTTTGTGTGTCGCCTTGTCAAATGCCTTCTGAAAGTCCAAATACACTACATCTACAAATACATTACATCTACATATATTTCCCCCTTATCTAACAGCTAATTACATCCTCAAGAAATTCTAAAAGATTTGTTAAACATGATTTCCCTTTTGTGAAGCCATGTTGACTCTGCCTAATCGTGTGATGATTTTCTAAGTACCCCACGACAACGTTCTTGGTTATAGATTCTGGAATTTTCCCTACCAGTGATGTCAGACTAACTAGCTTATGGTCCCCCATTTTTTGGCTCCCACCCATCTCAAATAGTGGTGTCACATTTGGAACTTTCCAATCAATGGGAACCCATTCCAAAATCCAAGGAATTTTGAAAGATCAAAAACAAAGCACCGGTATCTCTGCAGCCACCTCTTTTAAAACCCTAGGATAGAGGCCATCAAGTCCAGGGGATTTATTAGCTTTTACACCCATCAGTTTCCCTAGAACTATTTCTTTACTGATGTTAATTTCTTTAAGTTCCTCAATATTATTAGCCTCTTGTTTCCCCTCTATTTTTGGTAAGTGTTCAGTGTCTTCTAATGCGCAGACAGAAACTAAATATTTGTTTAATGACTCTTTATGTACTTGTAGGAACTCTTACAATCTGTTTTTACGTTCCTAGCTAGTTTACCCTCATTTTCCATTTTCTCCCTCTTGATCAGTAGTTTTGGTTTTCCTTTGCTGATCCCTAACGCCCTCCGAATCCTCACATTTACTGCTCTTTTTGGCAGTATTACAGGCCTCTTCTTTTGGTTTTATACTTTCCCTAACTTCTCTAGTTAGCCATGGTTCAACCACTTTTCCTGTGGTGTTTGTATGCCTCAAGGGAACATGTGATTACTGGGAATAATATATTATATCCTTACACCTTTGCCATGCTGGTCTACTGTCATGTCTTTTAATCTATTTTAGCCAAATCTTCTCTCATGCTCGCAAAGTTGACTTTCTTTAAATTCAACACCCTTGCTTCAGACTTAACTACAGTACATTACTCTCTAACTTAATGTTAAATTCCATGATGTTATGGTCACTCTGCCCTAGAGGAGCATTGCTGATTAGCCCTAGTTCATTACACAAAAGAAGGTCTATGTTAGCCTGTCCCCTGGTTGGTTCCTCAGCATACTGATCTAGAAAACTATCTCTGATGCACTCCATCAACTTTTCCTCTCATTTACTTTTGCCAATTTGGTTTTCCCAGTCCACATGAAGATTGAAATAACTCACTATTAATGTGTTATACTTACTACATGCTCCACTACATACACCAATTTCCTGATCTATACCCTGCCCAACACTATAAATGTTGTTTATGGGTCTATAAACTGCTCCCACTAATGCTTTTTCTGCCCCCACTCCCTTGTTATTTCTTACCTCCACCCATACTGTCTCTACATCCTGATTTTCTGATTTTAAATCCATCATCTCTACTGTTTTTATCTCATATTCCCCTTACCAGCCGAATTGTCAGTCATACTATCCTGTCCCTGAACATTAACAAGATCTATACATTTGCTGAGCCTCAGGGGAGTGACTGCTTCCCCGATCTAACTAGTTGTGGAGCTCCTGTAGCTCAGTGGTTAGAGCACTTGCCTTACAAGCGTGAGACTTGTGTTCGAATCCAGGCAGATCAGGGAGAAACCTTGGACAAGTTTCCTTACTCTACACGCCTAATAATAATCTGTCCATTAAAGAAACACAATAATAAAAATTGGTCATTTCAATCCATGACTGTTTGTGGGACGCTGCTGTGCGCAATTGGCTGCCCCGTTTCGCCCACAAATATACAGTCAATCACTTTACAGTACATTCTGTGAAGCGCTTTGAGACGTCGATAAGATGTGAAAAGCGCTATATCAAAATGCAAGAATTATTATTATTTTTATTATTCTCCATGAAGCTTCCATTTTCTCTGATGCTGTGCGATTTCTGCATCACAGATTCTAGCTCAGCTACTCTGAGCTGGAGCTTCCTCAGTTGCAGACACTTGCTGCAGATGAGGAGAGGCTAGATAGGCTAGGGTTATTCTCTCTGGAGCAGAGAAGATTGAGGGGAGACCTAATAGAGGTTTATACGATCATGAGGGGTTTCGACAGGGCAAATAGAGAAAAACTATTTCCACTCGTGGGCGAATCTGTGACTCATGGTCACAGATTTAAAATAGTTTCAAGGCGAAGTAAAGGGGAGCTGAGGAGAAATCTTTTCACTCAGCGAGTTGTTCGAATCTGGAATGCATTGCCTGAAAAGGTGGTGGAGGCTGATTCGATAACAACTTTTAAAAGGGAATTAGATCTTTATTTAGGGAGAACAGGTCTATTAGGCTATGGGGAGCGGGCAGGGCAGTGGGATTGAATCGCTCTTTTCAAAGAGCCGGCACAGACTAGATGGGCCGAATGGCCTCCTTTTGTGCCGTAAAATTCTATGAATCTATGAATGAATCTATGAATCTATGTAGTTGCTCGGGCTCAGGCTGCCTCCATCATCTCCCACGTACAGTACTTCAGTCTTCGCACACCAAGTGTTTAATCTTCAGGTGTTTCATTCTAACCCAGGTGAGGTTTTGGTCTGGCTCAGTTGGTAGCATTCTCTCTCGCCTCCGAGTCAGAAGGTTATGGTGGATTCAATCAAGCCCCACATTGGCCGCAAAATTGGCTGGTGTGTTTGCCAGCCAAACACTCAACCCCACTTTACAATAAATCCAGTGAAGCACTTTGAGACGTTTTCCTGATGTGAAAGGCACTATGTGAAATCCAATTATTATTATTTATTGTTATTGAGTTTCAGAGGCAGACGCAACGTTCATGTAAAATGTGTGTTTCATTACTTTTCTCTTTCTAGTTAGCTTCCTCGATGCCCCGAACAGCAAAGAGCATTGTTATTTCGGTCCATTGACCTAGACAGTCTGTCAGCGGATCCTGTAGGCAGACATTGTCACCCCTACAATCTGGGCTGCTGCTCTTTGTGTCTGTATGCAGTCCTGGTAGAGTGAAGGTCATTAACACTAACAATAAATCCTTATGCTACTGGAAATGTGTGCACTGTAATATCTTGCCTGACCCTCAACTGTCCTTTCTGCACCACTATCGCGCAATGTCCCGCTCAGAACATCCCCCACCTCTGCAACATTGCCCGGCTCCGCCACTGCCTCATCCCTCAGTCTGCCAAAACCCTCATCCATTCATTCATCATATCTAGGCTTGACTACACCAAATTCCTCCTTGTCGGCCTCTTCACCTCACTTCCTCCCTTGCCTCCTTCACTATGTGTCTAAAGACCTTCCTCTTCTACCGTGCTTTTGGCCACCCTCCTGTCCTCTCTGCCCTCTATCTTCCCAGATCCCACCCCCCCAGCTCGGGTCCTAATGACCCTGATTGCCCAGCTCTTGGGACATCCTTCCGATGTGAAAGGTTCTTTATTAATGTAATCTTGTCTGTTGATGTAGAAGTGCAAACTGTCATTGCACTTTAAAGTAAAATTCTGTGAATTGCTTTGAGATGTGACATGTAAGGTGTTGTATTAGTATACAAGAATTATTATTACATCAAATTCAAATGTTATTATTTAAATAAATATCCTCATTAGAGTTGGAAATATACAGTCATTTCCTCATTAGGGTTGGGTTATGGGGTTGTTGGTAAATCACACTCCAATCCACCTAACCTCCAACTCTCTTGATTCCAACCCCCAGCTCACTGTCCAGCAATTTGGGATGTCCTTCTGACGTGAAAGGCCCTCAAAACATAATTTGTTGTTGCTGAATACTGGTAGTAGGAGTAAAAAACACATTTAAAGTTGTTTGTGGTTTTGTGGGAGAGAATAATAATCCTTGCATTTGATGTAGCGTTTTTCACATCTTATTGATGACGTCTCAAAGCGCTTCACAGCATATACAGAATCTGAAGATGTGAATAGAAAAATCTTGCTCTTCTGCCCAAGGAAAGTTGATCATTATTTCTCAACACCTTTTGGACAATCAAGTTCACAGACCCCAGTGAATGTGTCTAACACCTTAAGAACCAATTGCTCTCAACCATTGATCTCCTCAGCTACACCACATGTCTAGGACGCTGTGTATCTGTTGCTTGCTCATTTTACAACATAACAAGATACAAAATGTTCTACACCTCTACGGTAATGCACTCTGAGTTGTCTTCTTTCAAAACAGAAGAGAACTAGATTATGTAACTACAATTATTATTTTTATGTGAAGGGATTATTACAGTGGAAGCCCGTTTATGCGTGACTTGATGCACCGGCACTTCCGTATAACCGGCACGCCAAAAAAAAGTCCCCATTCGATAAACCGGAACTTCTCCGGAACAATAGCAGTGGAGCATTTGTAAATACATAAATAATAACAGAATATTGTATTGGTACTTATTGTTAAAACTACTCTCTTGCGCTTTTTACCTTTGCTGGTAGATGCTGCGCTTGAAGCCACGATGCTGCGGTTGAGATTTATAGTCCAGTGATTCTTTTTAAAATGGAGCACGCCAAGTGGGTGAAAAAAACGGAACGCGTATGACTTGAAAGTCATACTAGCGGCAAGCCGATAACGCTAGCCAATAACCCACATTGTCACGCAGGTGCAGTATTTCGGTTTGTCGCTAGTAGAGTCTAGGGCTTCGGATTGGCGCTAGTAAAGTTGCCCGACTTTAAAATCGCGCTGCCATTTTGTTCACCCGCTTGGCGAACTCCATTTAAAAAGAATCACTGGACTGTAAACCTCAATCAGTAAAGGTGAGAAGTGCAAGAGAGTAGTTTTAACAATAAGTACCAATATAATATTCTGTTGTTATGTGTTATTACTTAGTCTGGTGTGTATAGTGTGTGTGAAAATAACTTATATAATTTTTTTGTAGTGGGTTTTCAGCCGCTGGCTGCCCGAATATCTGGCAGGCACTTTAACCGGCAATAGCCAGGTCCAGATAAACGGGCTTCTACTGTACCTCCGGAAAGTGAACTGCTAATCGACTAATGCATGGGTTCTTACTGACTGCTAAGTAAGTAACCAGGGGCATGTGGATTAAGGAAACTTGCACAACATTTTGCACTGCCTGGGAATTGAACCCAGATCTTCTCGCTTGTGAAGTGAGTGCTCTAACCACTGAGCTATATGTCTTGTTCATAAGGTTTAAATTGTAATGCAAGGAAGGTAGAGTGGGCATCCTGGGAGGATGAAATCACAAGATTGGTTCGGACAAAAAAGGTCCCTTAGGCCCTTGTGATACAATCTTCAACAAAAAACCCCCCACAATAATAAAATTGGTCATTTCAATCCACAACTATTTGTGGGACACCGCTGTGCGCAATTGGAGACCGCATTTTGCACACAAATATACAGTGAATTCACATTACAGTATATGCTGTGAAGCGCTTTGAGATGTCGATAAGATGTGAAAAGCGCTATATCAAATGCAAGGATTATTATTATTATTATTATTATTATCCTTCCAGAACACCCACCCTACCCTCCTGCTACCACAGCATTCAGATGGTTTCGAACAAGTTCAGGGTACAAAGGTACCTTCTGTGGCTGAACGCAACACGAAAAGCATTTAGAAGTTTGTCAGACTCGTCCTACTTCACAAAGTGAACCTACAAATACCATTTCCACGTGCAGCTTCAGTGGAAAAACCTAACGGGGTCATCATCGCTTGAACACATCCGTCGCTCATCCTGTCGAGCGCTCTCTCAACAGACTATCTACAACATGCAGTTGAGGGATGAGCTATATCCTCGTTGAGATAAAGCATGGAGATCGGGGTCTTGTGAAAGCGATGATTCATTCCAGACTCTTCTCGAATGAGTTTGAGGCATTAAAACATTGTGGGGAGATATTTAATTCTTCAGTATTGAAAACCATTAACTCGAGTCTATAAAAATGCCTGCACGGATAATACGCAGTTATTAGTTAATTTTTTTATTGCATTCATTTTTACTCTGCCTCCAGCAAGTGCAAGACACCGTTCACCTTGTAAATTGGTCCGGCAAATTTTATGTTATCTGGTTTGCTACACTAGTGTGCTGTGTGGTTTAACCATTAATAATACGGCTTAATATTATTCTGAATAGAATCAAAAATTATAGCTCACGGCCATTGATAACGATTTGAGTTGCACACGGGCAGCTTATTCCCAGCAGTTTTCTGTCAGACAGAGTGGATTAATCTAGTTTCACCTCTTAAAAGCACAGAGATGTTATCTATCGCTCACAATGCTACTCAGTGCTGGAAAACCCACCGTTCACCTCGAAGGCAACAGCGTGGGTTGGAGCATCATTGCTCAAAAGTCAACAGTACAGATTTCAAAAGAAATCATTGCTTCACCCTGCACCAAGGATCCTCATGACAGACAGACAGGCAGGCAGACGAATGTCCCAAGGCCCTGGATGGACTCCAGTGGGGGCGGGATAGGGGAGGTTGGTGGGAAGGGTGGAAAGTGGGGTAAGGGGGGTGACCAATGGAACAGTGGAAAAGGAGGGTCTTGAGGCTGGATTTGAAGGAGGTGAGAGACGGGGCATGGCTGTGGGACAGTGGGATGCAATTCCAAATGTTGGGGGCAGAGTGGCTGAAGCCTTGCATTCCAATGGTGGGGCAGATGGGCCTGGGGCTATGCAGCAGGCCCGCTGAGTGGAGGGAATGGACAAGTTAGTAGGGGGTTAGGAGGTTGCAAAGGTGGGGGTGTAGTAAGGGCATGGAGGTGAGGATTAGGTTCTTGAATCAATTTTTATTAAGGAATTATTATCCCTGAAAAGTTCGATCGACTCACATCTGGGTTCATACTTACTGCCATACTTACAAAAGCATGTTGTGTAACATTCAACTCTGTGTGGGAATCGAACCCAGGTCTCTCACTTATGACGCGAGTCCTCTAACCACTGAGCTAACACGATTCCACTTTATATGCCACTCACTATGTACACCTCAACAACAACAATCAAATTACATTTGTAGAGCACCTTGTGAAGGGCTCTGAGATGCCGCCTGGTGTGGAGGGCGCTATATAAATGCAAGTTGTTGTTGTTGTGCACATCGGGAGGATGTCCCAATCAGTGTTTTGAACCGGAATTGGGATCAGGATCGGGGATCTTCAGCCAGAACCAGTTTCTGGAAGGATGAGATCAAATGGGCTGAAGGATCTTCTTCATCTTGTTATCTTGTGACATTCACAAGTGGCAGAGGAAGAGTGGCTTTCATTGTAATGTCTGTGTCTGACTGGTTGCTTGGAAACTACCAACTCTGGCAGGATCAAGGTGCTGAATTAATAATACCGTAATAATAATCCTTGCATTTGATATAGCGCTTTTCACATCTTATCGACGTCTCAAAGCGCTTCACAGAATATACTATCCAGTGAATTGACTGTCTATTTGTGGGCGAAATGCGGCAGCCAATTGCGCACAGCAGTGTCCCACAAACAGTCATGGATTGAAAATGACCAATTTTTATTATTGTGGGGGGTTTTTTGGAGGGATTATTATTAGGCACGTGGAGTAAAGAATCAGGTGTTACCTGGAAAAATACACAAATTTGATTGAGGTATTTGAAATAGTGAAAGGAATTGACAGGTAAAATAGAAACAAAGAAACAGATGTAGCCATTCAACCCCTTTAGCCTGTTCCGCCATTCTATAAGCTCTGTACCTCAATTCCAAGAGCTAACTGCAAAATAATGGATGACTCTTCCCTCTGGTTGGCAGCATCTCATGCCAATCACTGCTGTAGCTTATTAGTTAGAGCACTGGCATCGCAAGCCATGTTCAATTCCCAGGCAGGACGAAACCTTGGGCAAGTTTCTTTACTCCACACGTCTCTGTTTATCTAGTAATAAGTAGGAACCTGGTTGTTAGTAGATTGTCAGATTGCCTTCTAGAGGTAATAATTATAATTTTGTCACTCAATTCACGACTTTCGTGCGCAATTGGCTGCTGCATTTCGTCCACAAATGTACAGCCAATTAACTTGACAGTATACTCTGAGAAGCGCTTTGAGATGTCTGGAAGATGTGAAAAGCGCTATATCAAATGCAAGGATTATTATCATTATTACGATTGTGTCAAACAGACACAGCCAGCAACACTCTCACCTCTGAGTCTGATGATTCTGGGTTGAATTTCCCATTTAGGGAATTTGAATTCACAGACTAAGCTGACTCCCCAGTGCAGATCTGTTGGTGTGTCACATTGTTGGAGGTAACAACCAATCTGCCTGTAAAAAAAGAACTGGATGTCAAAGATCCCACGCCACTATTGGGAAAGAGAAGAGATTTTCTCCCGGTGTCCAGGCCAACAATCCCCCCCAGATACATGGTAGTTGTGGGACATTGCTGTGTGCCAAATTGGCTGCCGCATTTGCCCACAAACGTACACTTTACAGAATATCTTGCGAAGCATTTTGAGAGATCGTGCTGACATGAACGGTGTGGTACCACATATAAGAATCATGTTTAATGGAAGTGAAGTGTAGGTGCCCTTGATAACTTGGGTTCTGAGATCCATCTAGCTCGCTCCACTTGTAGATGCACAGGCTTGATACATTGAAAGCGATTTATTGCATTCCATCAAAAAAAATAACTTCAGGTAAATCAAAAACACTCATCTCATTTAATGGTTTCCAGTTATTAAAGTTTTCTTATCAGCACCTGCGATTGACTAAATCAGCAGTTGCAGTGGACAAAATAAATCTCAATGTCAACCTCTGTGATGGAAAATCTTGAAAGTGATTTTATGCAGTGGCAATATCTTCCCTCGTCCCCCAGGGGAAGCTGACACAATCCAAATCAATGCCACACTCTGGTTCAATAAGACATTGTGATGATTCCCTCAGGCTTTCCAGAGTTATTTGCAAAGTGAAAGATGATTTGGGATCTTTTCTCGTGAGTTGGAGAGAAATAAACCTGACAATCAATGAGATAGACATGGTCAATGAAATTCTTTCTGGTTTGCACACACTCGGAACATAGGAACGTAGGAAAACAGGAACAGGAGGAGGCCATTCAGCTCACTTAGCCTGCTCCATCAGATCACCAGATCTTGGCAGATATTTGAATGTCAATGTTTCGCGCTTTCACCAAACCCTTAAAGCCTCTACTGCCCAAAACCCTCTTGGTAAACACCTTCATTGAGTCAGGCTTTATAGCTTTTTGGGGTGGAGGTTTGTATATCTTCACAGCCAGGTCTGAATGTACTCAGTTCTAACCATCTTGGTATTGATTTTATGTTGATGGCTCCTTGTTAAAGCTCCCACGCCATAATTGGGAAAGAAAAGGGAGTTTCTCTCTCCCATTGTCCTGGCCAACAAAACCACCAGATAAAATCACTCTCTTCTTCGCAGTCACTCCCTTCCTCGCAGTTTGTGGGACATTGCTGTGTGAAAATTGATTTCCCTTTAACAGACTCATCCATTATCGTCCAAATAGTAATTTGAGTTGAGGTACAGATCTGCCATTATCTTATAGAATGGTGGAACAGGCTCGAGGGGTTGAATGGTTACTCCTGTTTCTATTTGGCCTGTCAATTCCTTTGCTCCTAACAACAACAACAACAACAAAATTACATTTGTAGAGCGCCTTTCACGTCGGGAGAATGTCCCAATCTCAACCAATCTGATACCATGTATCCTTGGTAATGCAATAAACATTGATCAAACATGATCTGGCTGCGAGACAGAAAGTAGAGAGTTGTGGTGGGCGGCTGTTTTTCAGACTGGAGGGAAGTGTGCAGTGGCGTCCCCCAGGGGTCGGTTTTGGGACCACTGCTTTTTGTTTAATATATATTAATGATCTGGATTGGGTGTAGGGAGCACAGTTTCCAAGTTTGCAGATGATACTAAGTTAGGGAGAATAGTAAATAATGAGGAGGATGGTAACCATCTGCATGAAGATATAGATAAAATGGTAAAGTGGGCAGACACATGGCAGATGAAGTTTAATGCAGAGAAGTGTGAGGTGATACATTTTGGGAGAAGAAATGAGAGGAGGCAATATAGGTTAGATAGTACAATTTTAAGGGGTGTGAGGGAACAGAGAGACCTGGGGATTTGTGTTAGTGACTCTTTGATTTTCTTTAGAACAGAGAAGGTTGAGAGGAGACCTAATAGAGGCTTATAAAATCATGAGGGGATTCGACAGGGAGAATAAGGAAAAACTATTTCCACTGGTGGGCGAATCTGTGACTCGTGGTCACTGATTTAAAATAGTTTGAAAACGAAGCAGAGAGGAGCTGAGGAGAATTTTTTTCACTGAGCATATTGTTTGAATCTGGAATGCATTGCCTGAAAAGGTAGTGGAGGCCGATTCGATAACAGCTTTTAAAAGAGAATTAGATCTTTATTTAGAACAGGTCTGTTAGGTTATGGGGAAAGAACAGGGCAGTGGGATTGAGTTGCTCTTTTCAAAGAGCCAGCACAGACTAGATGGGCCGAATGGCCTCCTTTTGTGCCATGAAATTCTATGATTCTATGAGGTATCTCCATAGATTAATTCAGCACCTCAATCCTGCCATAGCTGGTAGTTTCCAAGCTACCAGTCAGACACAGACATTACACTGCAAGCAAGTCCTTGTCTGCCACTTGTGAATGTCACAAAATAACAAAATGAAGAAGATCCTTCAGCCCATTTGATTTCATCCTTCCAGAAACTGGTTCTGTCTTAGGGGTATGTAAAGGTGATTTTTGCAATGACAGGCACCATATTGAAATGCTTCAATGACCTCTAGCTCTGTGACCTCCAAGGACTTCACTGCCCAGACTGCTCCCTTCCCTCCGCTTCGTATCCATTGCCCAATGTCCCCCACCGTTGATGAGTGGTGAGCTTTCAGCAACTCTATCCCCGCTCTCTGACACTCCATCCCACAGTGTGGCCACTTCACTTCCTCCCTCCCCACCTCAAGATCCCATTCTTCAATTGTGGTCCCCCTACATGATGAGGCAGAATATCAAATGCAAGGATCATGGGGTAAGCATTGTGAGACAACAATAACAACAACAACTTGGATTTATATAGCGCCCTCTCCTGCATGATAGATGTTTATCTCATTTTATTTTATTGTTGTTTCTGCAGTAACAATACGCTGTTTGCTAGAACCTTGTGCAGGACGTTTCTATATGAACAAAACTCACAGAGAACAGAGTACTCAAACAATCATCTGCCAGCAATAAGCTGGATTTTGTGAGTAGTGCAGAGGGGAGACCAGGTTTTTAATAATATTAAATGGTAGCAATAATAATGCTTGCATTTGATCAGGTCAACGAGATATCTCAAAGTACTTCATAGTACAGTGAACGCCAGTTTATCCTTGACCCGATCGGATTGTGCGACCCCCTCCAGGGACAATTCCCCATTCCAGCAATCGCGAGTATACTCACTTTGTGCATGCATGCAATCCGCACTTACTAAATTTACGAACTCTGGGTTTTTGCCGATCGATTAAAAATGCTGTTTTACCGATTATTTAACCAAGTGTGCTGGAATCTTTATTGGTAAGTATCCATACAATATTCTATTACAATTTAGTATGTTATTAGTTTTGATCTGTTTTAAAATAAGTACATTTTTTGTGTTGGGTTTTCGGTATTGCGTGATTATCCGACACAGTCAATTAGTCGACCCCACACCCCCCGGACGGTGCCAGATAAATGGGCTTTTACTGTATATACTATCAAGTGGATTGACTGCATATTTGGTGGGCAAAACCCAGCAGCCAATTGTTCATGCCAATGTTCCACAAACAGCTATGAAATGAATGATTTTCAATTGTATTTGGAGGTGCTATATAAACGCAAGTTGTTATTGTTGAAAGGCAACAGTTAGGTGTAAATTGTTGTTGTAGTAAATAGGGAAATGTTATGTGTAAGCATCATGTTGAATACAGTACTTCTTTCCAAGTGTTAATTATTGTCATTTACAAGGTTCCTTAATGGTCACTTGTAAACATGCATTTGCAGTTAATGTGCAGAGGAAGCTTGCTGTGTAACATGGAGCTGTGAGAGCTGCTTTGCTGATCTGAGGTCCTGGCATCTCAGTTTAATTCAAATCATTACAAGGAAAGCAAGGCTGCAGTTTCAAATTTCCTTGAAGTCTTTCACTGACTGTCTCAGTTGCTAAAGGCTAATTGTAATGCTGATAATTTGCAGTCAGCATCGGTGCCTATTGTTTCAGGACGAGCAGTAATTAAAGCCACCTTCTGTTCTGAATGATGGATGTTTTTATTTATGCCCCAAATTATGAACACTGCTTGACGAAATACCAGTCTCGTAACACGCAACCTATATCACCCACGTTATTTCAATGTCAGAAAACAAGACATGAAATGTTACGCTGTCCAAATTTCTTTTGGCCAGCAAGTTACTTAGCTTGGCATAAACATTAAGCCTGGCAACAGAACATCAGAATGTGTCAGGCCTCTGTGGCAATAGTGATAGTCCTGTACCTCAGTCCCGCAAGTCAGCGGTATTCCAATACCTTCTTAGGGAGATTTCCATTTGAAGGTGGCATACATATGTTGATCGCTTCGACAGGATTGGCTTAAGCTTGGAAATGCGTGGGTTTCCACGTCTCTTAGAGACACAGCAGACCGAAAAATGATCAAAGCTGTATTTAAGAATTTGCCAAATTCTGGACATTCTGAAATTTGGAAAAGCTACACAAAATAACTCCAGACTGGGTGAGCATTCACTGCTAGAGCGCTTGGATGAGAAACTAAATAAATTTAATCTGTCAAGTGCTTTGAGGCATCCTTTTGATGTGAAAGGCTCTATATGTAACACAATTTTTAAAAAAAATAGTATTATTATATTAGAAAGGTTAGAATCATCAGAAAAACAACCTAGAAGAAAGTCACTAAGGCCTTCAAGCAAGTGTCTGCACCAACTATTCCAAGTGAGCTATAGATCCTAAAACCATTTTAAATTGGCTGCCATTCTAAAACCACATTCAAACCTCTTTACAGTATATTCTGTGCCGTGCTTTCAAACATTCTCCTATATCATTAATATTATTAACTACAATATAGTTACTAACATTATCAACCTTTCCACTCCCTTTGTTCAGAAGTGGTCTGGCCTGCTCCTTATCTCCCACCCGACCATCAACCGCCAGGCTTTCAGCCTCTCTGCCCCACCCTTTGTAACTTCATCCCACAATCCCTTTGCCTCCTCCAAGGCCCAACTCAAGATTTATTTTCCAACCGTGCTTTCAGTTGCCATCCTATCTCTCTGCCCTCCCTCATTCAACCCTTCCACCCACCCTCCCCCATGCTCAGGTCCTTGGGACATCCCTCAAAAAAAAATTGGTCATTTCAATCCACGACTATTAGTGGGACATTGCTGTGCACAATTGGCTGCTGCGATTCGTCCACAAATAGACAGTCAATTTTACACGAACACGAAACACACTCTGTTGTTGGTAACATTACTATCTTCCCAACACACAAACAAACAAACTGTTTCTTTTCACTGGATATGAAGACATCTCCAAGAGCTTCAGAGGATTCTCTATAAAGTGAGCGACTGTATATTTTCTAAGCGAATGCTGTATGTAGGTAACAATGTCGGTAACAATGTCCCACAAACAGCCATGAAGTGAGTGACCAGGTTTGTTTGGGAGACTGTTGACCAGCACACTGAGAGAAACTCCCTTGATTTTTGAATAGTGCCATGGCATCTCTTCTGTGCACCTCAACAGGCAAATAGAACCTTTATTTTTTATTCCAAAAGATATCAACTCCGACAATGTATTGCTCCCACAGCACTAAATGGAAGTGTCATCTTGAACGCTACGAGTGTAAAGTACTGACGTGGAATTTGTACGCTGAACCTTCTGAGTCTCAGAAGCCAGAAAGCAACCAACTGAGCCAGGATGTCCACGAAATCACACAGTCACTACGCTTTACAGCATATTCCGTTAAGCCCTTTGAGACGTCTCGACGACCTAATGAGGCGTTCTATCGAATGCAAGGATTATCATCATTATAATTGTGAAAGGGTTAAGTTATGAACTTTCTCTTTTACGTTTGTAAGATGGCTTGACTGATGAAAGCCTGCTTGATTCCCATCTAGCCTCATCAATATAAACCATGCTGCCATGTGTCAGCCAACCAGAATTGAACACTGGCAGCTGGCATCAAACCCTTGTTTAACCCAGTCACAAAATGGTCTGCGTCTAACACAACTAGACGTGGCACAAGGCATTCCTATTCATTGCAATAAAATTACTGTGGTAGAAATTATTTATATATGCTCGGGGGAGTGGGGGGGGGGGGGGGGAGGGGGGAATAATGCATCATCGACAAATCAAGGCATCTCATTCATAATGCTTTGCATACAAAGAAAGGGCAAGCTACCATCTCTATCCCTTTCCTGCAGCCTATGATGATATGCATTGTATTGTGTCTAAAATTGCTTTGAGACATCTCAAAGACATGATAAGGCATTAAATCAACTGCACAATAAATACTGTTGGAATTATTATTAGAATAACTGGTCTCATCCGTTTCTGGTTTTAATCAGTGTTTGTCTTTTATTCGCAAACTTTCTCCAAACTGAAGAGAATTAACAACAACAATAGCAATAAAACAAAATCACATTTGTACAGCGCCTTTCAACAATTTCACCCTTCAACTTTTTAAAACCTATTTTGATTATCATGTGCAGAATAATTCGCCCAATCAATGTCTCGAACATTCCGTGGTCACTCACTCCCTGTGCAGGAAAGGGACGTCGATGACATTACATTGGGTCAAAGTTTCCTGAAGTCCAATAACAACAACGATAAAAACAGCAATGAATATTATCAGTCAAAATTCGAACACAAAACAAAAACACCAATGAAAGCAGGCAAGTATAATAAAAATAAACAGTGTGCGTGGCAACTAATGCACTGGATAAACTCAGCAAAAGTGCAAAAACAAACAGTGTTTCACTGACTGAGATTAAGTAACAGCAAGAACGAGCAGATGCAATGACAGATGTGGGTTGTGTGCACTGCTTGTATAATTAAACAAATGCCGAAAAAGATTCTCTTTTGCTAACAGATTTTAAATTGATAATAAATAATCCTGGTATTTGATTCAGTACCTTTCATGTCTGGGTGTGGGTGGGTGTGGAGGGGTGGGGGGGAGGTGGGTGGGTGGGAATGGTGATGTCTCAAAGCATTTCACAGCATTTTACTGCAAAGTGGTATGACTGAATTTTGCAGATGAACATCGCGGTCGATTTGTACACACGAGATCCCCAAACATCCACAATAAATTACAGTTATATAGTGCCTTTCACATCAGAAGCACATCCCGAGGCACTAAAACAGCCATGAAACCTATTATGAGTTTTATTTGGGGGATTGTCAACCAAGTCACCAGAAGATAATTGCTCGTCAAAAGCAACAATAAATTGGTCACTTCAATCCACAAATGTTTGCGGTACACTGCTGTGTGCAGTTGGCTGCCGAGTTACACCAACATATATACAGTCAATTCACTTTACAGTATATTCGGTGGAGCGCTTTGAGACATGTAGAAGACATGAAAAGTGTTATATCAAATGACTATTATTTTTATTATTATGGTGATGGGATTTTTGATGTCGGACTAAACAGGCGGATGGGACCTTGGTATAGATAACATCTCTTCTGAAGGACATTGTCTCCGACAATGCAGCTCTCCCCCAGAACTGCAGTGGAGCATCTGACAAGCTATGAGTCCAAAGTCCAAACATGGGGATTTTCGCCCTCAACATCCTTGACCTTGAGGTGAGAGTGTCGTGGAATAACTCACAAAGAGATCAGGTTATTCGTGTAAAGCACAAACAGTCATTTAATATACTAACGGCCGAAAGGAGAAATACCCTCACAGGTCAGATACCCGAGTTGGTACTTCTAAGGAACTAACAGAAATACAACAGTTTATATCTTATTCTTTTGCACACCGCGTGACAGTAGTATAAGTTCCTTTAACCAATTACAGCAATCCACCTAATCAATAAAAGTGAATGTGGGAAGAGAGTTGAACTCTATTTACATTAGCCATGGGGTGCAAAAAGGGCAGCATCTGTTAAAACAGAACTAGACAACCACAAGTTGCTAACTGATAGATTACAATTTTCAAAGAAAGAAGTAAATCGTCTTTAATGATCAGGCATATACTGAAGCAATTGATCACCTAAACAATAACAAGCAGGGATTGTCTAATCTAAACAAGCACAAGCCTTTCTCCCTTCTTCGGTCTGGACTATGTCATACAACTGACGTTTGCTGATACCCCTACTGACCTCTGGAATTTCTAAGGGAGACTAAGAAACAGCTAACAATGTCCAGGGGAAGCTAAGAAACAGCTAACATGGTTTCCGATTTTTAACATGGTTTCCACAAGAGTGCTGCCAACTGAGCCAGGCTGGTAAATTCACAGGCAACGAATAGACTTGGGTTGTGTGGGCTACATTGAAATGCATTGGTCTGAAAAGCTTCGTACACGGCCAATGGAAACTGGTTAGACAGCTTTAGATATAGACCAGGGGCTGCCAATCCAGCGGTCCACAGAACATTCACACTAGTCTGTTTTAACACAATAATTTGTTTCCAGTTTTTCCCGATTGAATATTTCTTGATTCATGGGATCTCTCAAGTAAGGTTACTCTGATGGCTAACCAAAAAGGTTGGCCAGCACTGAATGTGTCCTTTTTGCCGAACAGCCGAGAAGTGTGACACATTTATGCTTTGCTTGAATAAGCTCGTTTATGAAATGCAACAGGTTTGATAATTTTCCAGAGGCAAACTATGCAGTTCTACCTGGTTAGATAATGAATGGTTAAGTTTGAAGCAATTATTTACACACACATGTATATATATATATATATATATATATATTAGGGTCCGTCGATATGGAAAATTTTCCGATTAGATATATCGGTGGGCTCATATCGAGATATACCGAAATATCGATATTTTCGTACTGCGCATGCGCGCGCGCATTCAGAGTGCGCGCGCATTCGGGGCCTATCTTCTCAGGAGGTAAATATCTTTCTCTCTCTGTGTCTCTCACTCTCTCCATCTCTGTGTTTTTCTGTCTGTGTCTCTGTGTCTCTCTCCTCTCTCACATCCCCCCATCTCTATCTATCTGTATATTATCACATCCACCCCGTCTCTCCCCCCCCCACCCGCCGTCCCTCTCTCGCACCCCCCACCCCCATCGTCTCTCTCCCCCACCAGCCCCCAGCCGTCTTTTTCTCCCCCCCGCCGTCTCTCTCTCCCTCCCCCCCAGCCATCTCTCTCACACCCCCAGCCGTCTTTCTCCCCCCAGCTGTCTCTCTCCCCCTCCCCCCAGCCGTCTCTCTGCCCCTCTCCCCCACCAGCCGTCTCTCTCCCCCTTCCCCCAGCCGTCCCTCTCCCCCTCTCCCCCCCCCAGCCGTCTCTCCCCCCCTCTCCCCAGCCGTCTCTCTCCCCCTCCCCCCAGCCGTCTCTCTCCCCCTCCCCCCAGCCGTCTCTCTCCCCCCCTCCTCCCCCCCCAGCCGTCTCTCTCCCCACCCTAGCCGTTTCTCTCCTCCTCCCCCCAGCCGTCTCTCTCCTCCTCCCCCCAGCCGTCTCTCTCCTGCTCTCCTCCCCCCCCCAAGCCGTCTCTCCCCCCCTCCCTCCCCCAGCCGTCTCTCCCCCCCTCCCCCCCCAGCCGTCTCTCTCCCCCTCTCCCCACCCCCAGCCGTCTATCTCCCCCTCTCCCCAGCCGTATCTCGCCCCCTCCCCCCAGCCGTCTCTCTCCCCCTCCCCCCAGCCGTCTCTCTCCCCCTCACCCCACCCCCCCAGCAGTCTCTCTCCCCCTCACCCCCCCACCCCCAGCCATCTCTCTCACCCCCTAGCCCTTGCATACCTGTATATTGTATTTGAGGACTGTGAATACAATATGGCGGCTTTGCACCTCGGTCTGTGCATTGTGTATAGAGATGAGCATTCTGGGTCTTGTAGTTCAGTGTGCTCGCATCCCGATTTTTTACCTCGGTATATAGTTTTTCCGATATATCAATATTTTTTTATGTCTATATCGGCATATCGATATGAAAACTATATCGTGTTTTATCGATATATCGATATATCGCCGGACCCTAGTATATATATATCACTATATATATTTGTGCTGTATCATGGCTTTAAGTGATTTAAGCATAAATAGGCTTCCAGGTAGAATATTTTCCAAAGGTATGATTGGTAAAGCATTAAGGTTTCAGAGAAATAAGAAAGAGGCTTTAAGTGTAATAATGTCCCCACAGTGAATGACATAACCTGGGTTCAGACAAAGGTAGGAGGCAGCAGATTGATGTGTAAATGGCACTGTAGGATAGCACTGCTCTGCTGTGCGGCTACCTTACAATAAAATTTTTCCCTTCGTTGTTGTGTGTTACCCATGTGTAAAATGTGCTACTAATAATAATCCTTGATATGGTGCCTAGAATATCCAAACATCTCAAAGCACTTCATGGGTAATTGTTGTCAAACATATGGGCTGTTGTACTTTGTAGGCAGACAAGAGCAACCGATCCTTCCACACAATACAGAAATGACATACAAAAGGTGATTGATCAACTGTATCAAGTCTCCATCCAAAATCAAAACCGCAAAAGGAATGTTGGCATTTATCTCGAGGGGCCTGGAATACAAAGAGGGAGGAATGATGCTTCAGCTGCATAGACGTTAGTCAGACCCCCATCTGGAGACTGCGTTCAGCTTTGGGCACCACACCCCAGGGGAGATACATTAGCCCTGGAGGGGCTGAGGTGCAGGTTCACCAGAATGTTACCAGGCCTAAAAGGGTTAAGTTACGAGGATAGGCTGCATAAACGTGGATTGCATTCTTTTGAGTTTAGAAGGTTGAGAGGTGATTTGATTGAGGTATTTAAGATGATAAAGGAATTCGATAGGGTAGATAGAGAGAAGATATTGCCTCTGGTGGGGTAATCCAAAACAAGGTAGCATAGGAAGTGCCTCCAGCTGATTGAGCTGGAGCACAAGGTTGCTGAGCTAGAGGAGAGACTGCAGTCACTGCACTGTATCCAGGAGGCTGAAGATTTTATGGACCAAACGTTTCAGGAGGTGGTCACCCCACTGCCACCGAGGGTTCAGAAGGGGAGTGACTGGGTGACAACCCGACATGGTAGGAAGAGGAAACAGGTAGTGCAGGAATCCCCTGAAAGTGTGGCACTCACAAACCGGTACTCTGTACTGAGTGCTGATGAGAGTGTTGATACCTCAGGGGAAAGCATTGAACAGCCTGTGGATGCACAGGGGGCCATGGGGAGGAATGAATGTTCGAATGCAATTGTTGTAGGGAATACAACTGTCCGAGGTATAGACAGGTGTTTTTGCATCTGAAAACGCGAATCTCAGATGGTGTGTTGCCTCCCTGGTGCCAGAATTGAAGTCGTCACCCGAACGGGCTCATAACATTCTACAGGGGGAAGGGGAACATCCAGAAGGCTGTAGGTGCTCAGTCCTTGAATATTTTCAAGGCTGAGACTGATAGATTTTTGAAAAATAGAGGGATTAGGGGATATGGGGATAGGGCAGGTAAATAGACGAAAGCGAGAAGATCAGCCATGATCTTATTGAATGGGTGAGCAGGCTCGAAGGGCCGAATGGCCTATTCCTGCTCCTAATTCTTATGTTCTTATCTTCCTAGAAGTGGTGGTCCATGTTGGGACCCATGATGTTGGGAGGAAGAGGCCTGAGATGCTCCAGGGAGAGTGCAGCCTGGAGTGGAGCTGAGGAAAAAGCTGAAAAGTGGAACCTCGAAGGTGGTGATCTCTAGATTACTCCCTGTGCCTCGAGCAGGTGAATTTCAAAACAGTAGGATAAGGCACATGGATGCTTTGCTGGAGAAGTGGTGTACAAAGGAGGGCTTCAGGTTCCTGGATCATTGGGACCGGTTCTGGAACCTGTACAAGATGGATGGGTTATGCCTGAACAAGGCTGAGATCAATGTCCTTGCAGGGAGATTGTCTAATGCTGTAGGGGGGCGTTTAAACAAATTTTGAGGGTGGATGGGAATGCAAACAGTAGTCCAAATAAGGGAGGGGTAAGACAGGGGCAAGGGGAGGGGTGGGACAGGAGAAAAGAACAGAGCAGGTGAATTCTGTCTTGAAGTTCATGTATGCAAATGCACATGGTTTGACAAATAAAATAGGTGAGCTGCAGGCTCAAATTGCTGCAAGGAGATATGATGTGGTAGCAGTAACAGAAACCTGGCTCAAACAAGGGCAGGAATGGGAACTCAACATTCCTAACTATAATATATTCAGGAGGGATAGAGAAGGAAGAAAAGTAGATGGGGTGGCAATATTAGTTAAAGACTCAGTTACAGCCTTAGAAAAGGAACTAGGTGGAAGAAGGTGAAAAAAAAAGAATCTATCTGGTTAGAGTTAAGGAATAAAAAAGGAGCAGTTACACTGTAGGGGTATACTATAGACCACCAAATAGTGGGAAGGAGATAGAAGAGCAGATCTGCAAGCGTATTTCAGAAAGATACAAAATCAATAGAATAGTGATAATGGGAGACGTTAATTATCCCAATATCGACTGGCAGAAAAGTAGTATAAAGGGCAAGGAGGGAGAAGACTTCCTGAAATGTGTACAGGACAACTTTCTTGATCAGTATGTTTCCAGTCCAACAAGGAAGGAAGCAGTGCTGGATCTAGTTTTGGGGAATGAGGTGGGGCAAGTACAGCAGGTTTCTGTAGATGAGCACCTAGGAAACAGCGATCACAATATCATTAGATTCAGAGTAATTATGGAAAGGGATAAGGAACACTCAAAGGTGAAGACACTCAACTGGAAGAAGGCTAATTTCAGTGAGTTAAATGGGACCTAGCCGAGGTGGAATGGAAAGAAAGATTGGCAGGTAAACAACTAACGAGCAGTGGCAGTCTTCAAGGAAGAGATAGTTCGGGCACAGGTCAAAAACATTCCAACAAAGATAAAATGTAGGGTATCCAAGCCTCCCTGGATGACTAGGGCAATTGGGGTTAAAATAAAGCAAAAAAGGAGGCTTATGACAAGTGTCAGACCCAAGATACAGAGGTCAACCAAGCAGAATATAGGAGGTGCAGGAGAGAACTGAAAAAGGAAATTAGAGGGGCAAAAAGACTGCATGAGAAACAATTAGCAGGTAACATTAAAGGGAAACCTAAGGTATTTAACAAACATATTAAGAGTAAAAGATTGGTCAAGGGTAGGGCCAATTAGGGGCCAAGGAGGAAATCTTATTGTGGAGGCAGAGGGCATAGCTGATGTACTGAATGAGTACTTTGTCTCTGTCTTCACAGGAGAAGAGGATGCAGCCAATGCCATAGTATTGGAGGAGAGCGTAGAAGAAATGGATAGGATAAGTATAACCAGAGACGAAGTACTAAAAAGATTGATAGCGCTCAAGGTAGATAAGTCACCTGATCCGGATGGGATGCATCCTAGGTTACTGAGGGAAGTATGAGGGCAGAGACTCTGGCCACAATCTTTAAATTTTCCTTGGTCACAAGGGTGATACCAGAGGATTGGAGGGTTGCTAATGTTACTCCCCTGGATAAAAAGTGGCAGAAGGACAAACCTGGGAACTACAGGCCAGTCAGTCTAACGTCGGTAGTGGGCAAATTTCTAGAGTCTATAATCAGGGACAAGATAGATCTTCACTTAGAAAGATATAGGCTAATAAAGGACAGCCAGCATGGATTGTTAAAGGCAAATCTTGTCTTAGAAATCTGATAGAATTTTTCGATGAGGTAACGGAATGGGTGGACGAGGGTAGCGCGGTTGATGTAGGTTACATGGACTTTCAAAAGGCATTTGACAAAGAGCCGCATGAGAGGTTTACTAGGAAAGTGAGGCCCACGGTGTTAAAGGGACAGTGGCGGCATGGATTCACAACTGGCTGCGAGACAGAAAGTAGAGAGTGTGGTGAGCGGCTGTTTTTCAGACTGGAGAGAAGTGTACAGTGGTGTCGCCCAGGGATCAGTTTTGAGACCACTGCTCTTTTTAATATATATTAATGATCTGGAAAAGGGTGTAGGGAGCACAGTTTCCAAGTTTGCAGATGATACTAAATTAGGGAGAATAGTGAGAGGATAGTAACCATCTGCAAGAAGATAGAGGTAAAATGGTAAAGTGGGCAGACAAAAGTCAGGAAGTGCTGACTAACCTCTATAAAACTTTGATTGGGCCTCAGCTGGAGTACTGTGTTTAATTCTGGTCACCACACTATAGAAAGGATGTTAAGGCATTGGAAAATGTGCAAAGAAGAGTTACTAGAATGGTACCAGAATTGAGGGACTTCAGTTATGAGGAAAAGCTAGATAGGCTAGGTTTTTCTCTTTAGAAGAGAGAAGGCTGAGAGAAGACCTAATGGAGGTTTATAAAATCATGAGGGGATTCGACAGGGTGAATAAGGAAAAACTGTTTCCACTGGTGAGCGAATCTGTAACTCGTGGTTATAGATTTAAAATAGTTTCAAAACGAAGCAGAGGGGAGCTGAGGAGAAATGTTTTCACTCAGCGGATTGTTCGAATCTGGAATGCATTGTCTGAAAAGGTGGTGGAGGCCGATTCGATAAGTTTTTAAAAGAGAATTAGATGTTTATTTGGGGAGAACAGGTCTGTGAGGTTATGGGGAGAGAGCTGGGCAGTAGGATTGAGTTACTCTTTTCAAAGAACTGGCACAGACTAGATGGGCAGAATGGCCTCCTTTTGTGCTGTAAAACTATATGATTCTATGATAGTCTCAAAATTAGAACCAAGCCATTTAAGAGTGAAATCAGAAAGCAATTTTTCACTTAAATGGTGGTAGAAATCTTGAATTCTCGCTTGCAAATAGCTGATTACTGGATCCATCCATACCTTCAAGAGTAAGATTGGGAGGCTGCGGATATGGGGAGAAAGCGGGAAATTGGAATTGAAAGGATTGGTTCAGATAGAGATTAGCCATGATCTAATTAAATGGCAGTGTAGGCTTGAAGGGCTGAATAGCTTACTCCTGTTCCTGTGTCCGTACGTCAAATCCACTATGCTAAGGGGCTCCTGTTTTTCATGCAATCACCTAGCATCAGAAAACACTGAGTGGGTGGATGTGCTACAACCAGGGATCTTTCAATCAGCAACTGAGTGTTTGAAGTATATATTGATTGAAACACCTCAGTCATTGCACAGAGTAGGATGTTATCAGCTGTATTAATGAGAAAGCTAAGGTTGTGGGTCTGAGTGGGAGATCTCACAGCACTTTGGCAGTAATGTTTCATTCAACACAAAACACACTTTAGAAATGGCCTCACCAAAATATTTGAATAACTGATATAACTTTTAGTCAAATGACCTTGAAATGCAATCCAGCATTTTTATTATCATTGTTGATATTATCTTTGTTAACAGCTTCACATTGAGTGGCAAAGATGTATTGTACACCCTACAGTACCACACATCAATGGATACCTATCCATTGTACCTGACCTTGCATACTATAATAATAATCCTTGTATTTGCTATAGTGCTTTTCACATTTTATCAATGTCCCAAAGCGCTTCACAGAATATACTGTAAAGTGAATTGACTCTATATTTGTGGGCGAATCGCAGCAGCCAATTGCACAGAGCAGTGCCCCACAAACAGTTATGGATTGAAATGTCCAATTTTATTATTGTGGGTTTTTTTGAGGGATTATTATTAGGCGTGTGGAGTAAGGAAACTTGCCCAAGGTTTAACCCTGACCTGGCTGGATTCAAACACAGGTTTCCCTAGCTTTGTCTCCCCAGTTTGCAAGACAAGTGCTCTAACCACTGAACCACATGAGCTCCACTATACGCATTCCAGGGAGAAAATTCCATTTGGTAACTAAAGGGAATTAATTTAACATCACCAGGGAATCAAAAGGAGAGATTAGTTCTGTTTTAAAATCATACATAGATGATTGTTAGAATGTGGAAGGAACACCCAACCTGGTTGAGGAAGAATCTACATTAGAGTTTAAAAGGAAGGTGAGGATGAGAATCTCAAATCCAATCTGCTGACGATAGAGAACCAAGTGAGGATACTACGAATAATAATAATAACAATAATAATAATAATCCTTGCATTTGATATAGAGCTTTTCACGACTTCTAGATGGTTCAAAGCACTTCACAGTATATACTGTAAAATGAATTGACTGCATATTTGTGAGCGAAACGCAGCAGCCAGTTGTGCACAGCAGTGTCCCACAAACACTCATGGATTGAAATGACCAATTTTATTATTGTGTTTTTTTTTGAAGGATTATTATTAGGCGTGTGGAGTAACAAAACTTGCCCAAGGTTTAGCCCTGACTTGCCTGGATTCGAACACAGGTCTTATGCTTGTAAGGCGAGTGTTCTAACCATTGAGCTACGGGTCTCCACACTTGCTGGTTGTAGTACATGCTGTTTCTATTACTGACCTGGTGGGAGTTGAAGTCTCGGTGATAAAATATTTTGCTGTGTGCCATGGATGGAGGTGATAGGCTTGTGGGACTTGGTGCAGGAGAGGACGCAGGCTGGATAGTCTGCAGTTTATTTAGGGGCAAACTGTGGAGGCTGGAAAGCAGAACATCAGTGTAATAAGAACAGAAGTCACTGGGAACACTGAGCGGGTCAGGCAGCATCTATGGAGAGCGACTTCAGTTTCTATTACAGATTTCAAACATCTGCAATATTTTGCCTCCAGAGCATTGGTGTACTTGGGTTGATATAGATGTACTCTACTGGGGAGGCTATCAGTAGAGTCTTTGATTGTTTTCCCCAATATGTTTCCCTAATTAGATGCTTTTAGGTTTTTTCTCCAGTCGAGAAAATGCCGTAAACTTTGTGTGGTATCTTGCGTTTATCTAAATTAAACAGTTGCCTTTTGCACCCACAGGGCTCTGAAGTGCTCTGAGACGCCGTCCGGCGCTATATAAATCCAAGTCGTTGTTGTTGTTGTTAAAGCAGCTATCAAATGAATGATTGATTTTATCTAGGGGGATTGACCACTCATGATTCCAGGAGAAACCGGACTCTTTGGTTTTCAGATAGTGTCATTATTATTATCACTTGGGATACGCTGTCGACGTGAAAGGTGCTATCGAAACATAATGTGTTGTTCATTGTATAATTATTATGTTATCAATGTGGTCTTTAACGTCCAGCTGAACGGATAGATAGGATCTCAGTTTAACGTCTCATCTAAAGGATTCATCTAAGCTGGAAGTTTGAGGGTAAACAGCAATTTCATGGTTCGCAAGCTATCTCACCACTTCACAAGTGCAGCAAGCTGAAACGCTAATAGATTCTGGCTTCAACACGATAGGTCTATAATATAACAGCAAGAGTTTCCGAAAGCAGTACAGAGCACAGAACTTTCCCTGAGGCTGAACCCACTGGTGGGCCTGATAAGGGGAGTTAACTCTCTGGTAACCCAAGGCAGAACCAGGTTATCTGACACATCAATGCGATGAAGAGATCCTCTTAACTCACTGAGTCCTAGCTGGGCAAACAAAGACTGTAAAGCTTACTGAAAAGCTTACCATTTGTGGTAATACATTACTTTCACATGTAAACTTAATCAAATAATTTTTGCATTTGATAGAGTGCCTTATCACATCATCAAAACATCTCAAAGCACTTCAGAAGATTTCACTCTATTTGTCCATGAATGCAGATGTCAATTTGCACACAACAATGTATTCCAAGCAGCTATGAAGTGAATGACTGGGGAAATTCACTTTTATTTTAGAATAGTGTTATGAGGTCTTGAACATCCACCTCAACAGAGAGACAGGACCTCAGGTTAACGTCTGATCTGAAGGATGTCATCTCATCTGAATATTTCATCTCTGACAATGCAGAGCTCCCCCACAACCTTCTGACACAGAGGTGAGAATACTACCAACTGAACCAAGCTGACATACAGTTTAATATCACAACATCAGCAGCAAAGTGCATTTTTATAGCGGCTTTCACGTCGAGAGGACATCCAAACACAATGGACAGTCAGGGATTTGGACCTGTGCTGGGGGTTTGGATCGGGTGTTGGGGGATGGAGGACAGGAAGGATAGGAGAATGGTCAAAGGAGCGGTCGAAGAGCGGAGTCTTGAGACATGCCTTGAAGGAGGCAAGGGAGGGAACAAGGCAAAGTGATAGTGGGATGGAGTTCCAAAGATTGGTGGCATAGAGGCTGAAGGCCAGATTGCTGATGGGGGACAGGGAGCAGACCAGAGCCTGCGATTGGAGGGAGTGGACAGGTTGATATGATTGATATCACACGACAAGATGGCAGGGCTGGTTTTCTTGAATATTGAAATAAATGGGTTAAAGGGGGAAGGTTTCTATTCTCAATGTCTTGTTAGTTTGTAAACTGTCAGCAGTTGCTAAACATGATGACAATTTAAGTCAGTGCAAGATCCAACCATTGTTCAAATTTAACGTGCCTGTTTGAGCCTTTTGATTATATATTTAATAACATCACAAGCTCAACTTATCAGCATATATCTGATATTCTCAAATATACAGCCCTTGGGCCAAAGAGACAGCTAGGGAGAGGAAGATTCACCATAAATAAATTTAAATGTCAGCAATTAATTAGTGTGTGTTGAATTAGTAATTGCTAACTGCTTGTGCTTGCCCCCTACCCCCCACTTTTTCTTGCACACTTTTGTCTCTAGCAAGAGCAAAAGATGATTAAGAAAAAGAGAATTAATATTTAACAATAATTTGACTCTGAATTTATTGTACGTCATGAATAATTGATCAAAGATTGTATCTATTGCCGCAGTATTTGATTGAGCTTCATTAATGCATTTATATTTACAGAAGTTGTGTACTTATTAATTATATAACCATACAACGCAGCTACACATCATATGAAGCTACCATTTGGGCATATCATCTTATTGATATTAACTCCCACTAAAGTCTCCATTTATATCCTGCTGGCTTGTCTATGCACAGGAAAGGAACATTGTAAACCACGATTAGACACGCTGTGCTCATCCGTCACAAGAAGATGTTTCACAGGAGACTTTATAATAATAATCCTTGAGTTTGATATAGCACCTTATCACATCATTGAGACATCTCAAAGCACTTCACAGAATATAGTATTGTAAAGTGGATTGTCTGTGTATTTTGTGGATGAAACACAGCGGCCAATTGCACACAACAACAACCACATTATGTATAGGGCCTTTCACGTCACACAGCAGTGTCCCACAAGCAGTCATGGAATGAATAACTAAATTATTATTTTTGGAGTGAGGGATTATTACTCCCAGAAAGCGATCACCAATCAACTAACAACCAGTTTCCTACTTACAGCTATGGTAATGTGTAACTATATACAGTACGTACATCAAGACAGGTTTTGAAAATAGAAAAAGGAAGGGGAGTGGAGGGCTTTTGCAGAGAGATCCAGAGAGTGGGGACAAAGTGGCTGTAAGGTCTCCTCCTGTGGTGAAGCAGAGGAAAGCACTTTGAGCCAATTCAACTTAAGTCACTTTGGGTTCACAGTTTCCGTCACATGGGTCACAGTGCTCAGTGTCTCAAACCATTGTCTCAAAGCAGCACCAAAATTATACTGACCCTTACATTCGGTAAAGCGCAGTGTCAGTAGGATAGCCCAAAGATCTTCGCATGATATACCGTGTCTTCGCTCTCTTTTCTCCACAAATCCCCTTCATCCATCCTTCACTCCCTTGCCCCGCTCACCTCCCAAACCGCCTCTTACTCCAGTAAATACACCAGCCATCTCCAAGCCGCTTTGAAGTGCCCTGAAGATACGATAAGACGTTATATCAAATGCAAGGATTATTATTAATATTATTATCATCATTATTTTTCCTGTGGTTGTATCAAATTATCGTATATCAATCATGACCGGTTTAACACTACAAGAAAAACTTGCGTTGATCTAGCACCCTTCACCTCCAGAAAGCTCCTCGGTGCACTTAAATACATTTTATTCAACTCGTTTAAAATTACAGGTCCATTTCCTACGTTTTGGTGGAAGTCCAAGAAGTCTCTCTCTCACACACTCACACACACACCACACACATACACACAGCCCTGTGTTTCGAATTTCTCCTGAAGTCATCTGCCTTAACAGGTGACCGAACCATCATGAGAAGAATAATCTCACAAGAAGATATGTCTGCTCTTCCCTTGGTAGCTCATTATAATTACAAGCAGCCAACCCATGTCAGACACTGCAGCCTGACTGCAGCATGAATTCGCTCGCACATGTTGTGTCTTGAACTGTTCAGCGCGTCTAGTTTTCATCTTGACTCCAGCGGGAGTTTAATCATTATAGATTGCAGCAGACACCGCGTTGCATTACGTCCGGGGTGGGGGAAAGGAAAAAAATTCCCTAACCTTATGTTTTTCTGCCCACTTTCAAAATGATTCAGAAATACATTTTGCCAGAAACAAGCCACACAGAAAGGAATTGCATTTAAGGAATTTGTGGAATCCTGCACTTAGGGTCTGGCGATATATCGGCTATATCGATATAAGTTTCATATCGATATGATGATATAGGAATTTAAAATATATCGATTAATTGAAAAATTTGATGTGAAAAATATCGATATATCGCAAATATCGGTATATCGTGACCGGCGATATATCGATATATCGGTATATGTCGGTATGATGCAGACTTTTTCAACTTACCTTGTCGATATCCGAATGCGCGGGCACACCAGAATGCGTGCGCACCCCCGAATACACGCACATCTCTGAATGTGCGCGCAAGCGCAGGACAAAAAAAACCGCGATATCGATATATCGGTATATATCAATATGGGCAAACCGATATATCAATATCGGAATTTTTTTATATCGACAGACCCTACCTGTACTGTGTATTGGTTAGAGTACTCGCCTCAATTTGCTGGGCAGGGCAAAACCTGAAGTAAGTTTCCTTACCGCACACACCTCTGTTTACCAAGTTCCTGTAGCTCAGTGCAGTGCTTCTCAACCTTTTTCAGTCATGTACCCCTTGTTCATTTTCAAAATTATCATGTACCCCTACCCAACCACATACACACACACACCCCACTCATTCCACTTGCATTTTATGACCAAACTTTTATTATACTGTATAACAAAATAACTAGCACATACGAGGGGAATAACAATTAAATATACAATTTGGAAGGCTATAAAATGCTAAATAAGAGAGCTAAATAAATCAATGTACCACCACCTATACTCACTGGAAGTAATTTTGTACCCTCTGAGGTAGATATACCCCTGGTTGAAAACTGCTGGCTCAGTGGATAGAGCATTCGCCTCGCAAGTAAGAGACATGGTTTTCATTCCCAGCAGGGCAAATCCTTGGGCAAGTTTCCTTACTACCCAAGCCTAATAATAATCCCTCAAGAAAAACAAATAATAAATTGGTCACTTCAATGCATGACTGTTTGTGGGTCACTGCTGTGCTCAATTATAATAATAACTATAATATTCCTTGCATTTGATACAGTGCTTTTCACGTCTTCTAGACGTCTCAAAGCGCTTCACATAATGCACTGTAAAGTGAAATTGGCTGTTTTCTTTCGCCTACAAAATATAGAGTCAATTCACTTTACAAGTAGATTCTGTGAAGCGCTTTGAGATGTCTTAACTTTGTGATAACTGCTATTTCAAATGTAAGGAATCTTAGTACTGTAATGTAATCTTATTAAGTAACAACAACAACAAAATTACATTTGTAGAGCGCCTTTGACGTCGGGAGGATGTCCCAGGGCACTGAACAGTCAAGGTTAGGGACCCAAGCAACGGAGATAGTGGGGGGTGCGTAGGGTTGGGATGAGGGAGGGCAGAGAGGTAGTGGAGGTGACTGAAGGCACAGTCGAAGAGGAGGGTCTTAAGACCAGTCTTGAAGGAGGCAAGGGAGGGAGCAAGGCGATGTGGGATGGAGTTACAAAGTGTAGGGGCAGAGAGGCTGAAGGCCTGACCACTGATGTTAGGGTGGGTAAGGCGGGAGACGTTGGAGCATGTTGGAGCCTGCTAGGCAACAACAACAACATAATTACATTTATAGAGCGCCTTTCATGTCGGGAGGATGTCCCAAAGCACCAAGCGGAGGGAACGGACAGGTTGATAGGGGGGTCAGCAGGTCAGAGAGGTACTAAGGAGCAAGGCCGTGGAACGCCCTGAAAGTGAGGACAAGGATGTCTAACTAAGGCTTTGGGTTTTGAGCAAAAGGCTAAATGCTGCAGATGCTGGAAATCTGAAATAAAAACAGAAGTCGCTTAGACCTTACATTTCTGATGCTTCATTGACCTGAAACATTAGCTCACTTTCCTCTCTCCATAGATGCTGCCTGACCTGCTGAGTTCTGTTTCTATTTGGGGTTTGGAAGTTGCCAGCAGTTAGTTACACATCAGGAACGAGTTACAGTTGGATCTATTGGTGGTCCATGCATGTACACTTTGAGGGGAGGTGACCCCACATAAGTAGGTTGCGTCGAAGACTCGCACCAATCAGCAGTTTTTTTTTGATTTATAGTAGCTGGGAATTTTACTGAGTGTAGCAGGTTTGTGCCACTGTGGTATTGCCTGGCTCTGTGCCAGTTAGAGCGGATGCTGAAAGCAACTGGAAAGTTTGACCGAGAAGGTAGGTTGGAGGGGTGGGGTGGGGGGATGGAATATGTTCAATCAATCCACGGGAACTGAATTGGTTGCATTGGGTTGCGCTCTCATAATAATAATAATTCTTGCATTTGATATAGCGCTTTTCAAGTCTTCTAGGCGTCTCAAAGCGCTTCACAGAATAGACTGTAAAGTGAATTGACTGTATATTTGTGGGCGAAACGCAGCAACCAATTGCACACAGCAGCGTCCCACAAACAGTCGTGGATTGAAATAACCAATTTTTCTTATATAAAGGGATTAGTATTAGGCGTGTGGAGTATGTAAACTCGCCCAAGGTTTTGCACTGCCTGGAATCGAACCCGGGTCTCGTGTTGTAAGGCAAGTGCCCTAATCACTAAGCTACGGGACTCCACAAATGGAAGACTGTTGGCAAATTAATAGATTTATTAATAAAATAAGACTAGTCAGATAGGAAATATGTAGACAGGATACTGACAGGGTGATGACTTGCCTTAAGTGGTATCTCGAGGGTTGACCTGCTAGGCCTTCCCTCACATCCGCAATATTGCCTGACTCTGCCACTACCTCACACCTCAGGCCACTGAAACCCTCATTCACGACTTCATCACATCCAGGCTGAACTATGCCAATGCCCTGCTTTTCGGCCTTCCCAACTCCTCCTTCTTTAGGCTGCAGATCATCCAGAACTCTGAGGCCCATGATCTCTACTGCTCCAAGCTCCATCACCCTCATTCTCACCTGACTCCATTGGCTCCCCATCAAGCAGAGGATTCAATTCAAAATCCTGGTCGTCACATTCAAAGCACTCCATGGCCTTGCTCCACCCTACCTCTGCAATCTCCTAACCCCCCTACCAACCAGCCAGATTCCTCCGCTTAGCAAGTTCTGGCTTGCTCCATGTCCCCAACCCCACCCACCCCACAATCTACCTTGCCCCCTCCCTGACCTCCTTCAGGTCATGCCTCAAGACCCTCCTCTTCGACGGTCACCCCAAATCCCCTCCTTTCCCTCTTCCGCGATCCCGACCCCAGCTTGGGTCTGAAACATTGACCGTCTAGCACCTTGGGAAGTCCCCCCAACGTGAAAGACGATATAATAACGTGATTTTGTTGTTGTTGTAAATCTGCATAGCTTGCCACTGATATTGCTGTCTGGCAAGCTTTCCCATTGCTTGTCCAGCTAAAACCAAGCATTAAGACTTTGGCTTGCAGGTTATTATCCGCCCTTCCTGGGAGGGGGTGGGGGAGGGATGAAGAGGAGTGAAGAGGCAGCAAAGGAAAACTCACCATCTACAGGCTAATGAACCAGAAACCTATTGAGCTGCAAAACACATCTTCCCAGAACAGAGCATAAATAATCCATGCCCAAGATAAGACAATGGGTATGACAATGAGATAAAGTAGTTACATCTACTCCTGTTTTCACTAGTGCAATAGTCCCATGTACAATATAGCTTTGAATCCACCCTCAGCATATGTGATCAGTTTGTACAAATAAAACCTGAAATACTATACTGTGAAATTTGTAAGTCGATACAATATCGTTCTCAAATTATCCACATTATTCTCATTCTCAATAATCTCATCCAACAAAATGGGATATGGAGAAGCACCATTATCCAGCAGAATTCTCTGTCCTACTTGCAGCTATTCTGAACCACACTCTCAGGAACTCTCCCAGATTGTCTCCAATTTGCTCCATCCCTCATTTCTTCCAAGGCATGTTTACAGCACTACATTGAGTGTTATGGGTGACTATGAGGAACGTAAGTCCCAATGTGGGACTCAAACTCACAATCTTCTCACTTGTCCCTATGAAAATTGTTGTGAGACTTGGGGAGGAAAAGGTTAAGCTTGTAGAATCAATCCTATAGCACAGAAGGAGGCCATTCATCCCATTATGGCTGTGCAGGTTCTTTGAAAGAACCAACCAAGTATCCCCACTCTTTCCCCATTTATTTTAAAATTATACTGCATATCCAATTCCCTTTTCAAAGTTATTATTGAATCTGCTTCCATCGCCCTTTCAGGCAGTGAATTTCTGATCTTAACAACTTGTAACTCAATTAAATTACTTTGGGAAAAAATGTAAGATATTAATGTTAATTAAGGATATTTGATTTACTGCCTGACCAGGGATGGAATAAGACAGTTATTAGAAGTAAAACTGTAGGGTCTACTCTGTGCCCACTGCCTGCATCTATTGTACACAAATTGGAAACTTATATAACGTGATAATGCCTTATCACATCATCGTTGAGTCTCAAAGTGCTTCACAGTAATTATTCCAATGCGCAACAATGATGTTTTATAGGCGAATGCAGGAATCAATTTGCACACAATGTTCCACAAACAGTCTTGAAATGAGAGGCTAATTGCATCTTGAAAGGCCTTGGGATGTCCTCCTGACTTGAAAGGCAGTGTATCAGGGCTTTGCATACTTTCTGGGTTTGAGGCCCTCTCCGAAGACATTAATCATCCTGTCAGAAGAAACCCATTCAACAAACCGATACAACATGAATACCATTAATTGCAAACATTTTCTAAAAATTAGAAAAACACAAATAAAAAGTAATGCTTACAACTCTGCATTCCCAATGAGTAACCTCATCTCACCTGTCATAGGCACCACCTGATCCATTTGGTCAGAATAACAGCAACAACAAAATTAATAATAATAATAACCCTTGCGTTCGACTTCTAGATGTCTCAACAAGCTTCACAGAATATACTATAAAGTGAATTGACTTTATATTTATGGGTGAAATGCGGCCGCCAATTGTGCACAGCAGTGTTCCACCAACAGTCATGGATTGAAGAGACCAAATTAGTATTGTTTTTTTTCCTTGAGGAATTATTATCAGGCATGATAATGTGTGGAGTAAGGAAACTTGGCGAAGGTTGCAACGTGCCGGGAATCGAACCCAGGTCTTTCGTTTGTGAGGAGAGTGTTTTCACCACTGTGCTATAGCACTCCACTACATTTAAACTGCATTTATACAAGAACATAAGAATTTGCTAGGCAAAGTAAGACTAAGGTCCATCTAGTTCGCCTTCCACCATCCCTTACTGTCGCTTGACATGTCATGTCCCAAACTACTGTATATTCTGTATCCTGAGGAGAGGATACAAGCAGCAGTGTTCTGAATCATATGAAGTTTGTGAAGAGAAGAGCTGGTAGGTGAGCAGGGATATAGTGTAGTCAAGCCTGGATGTTATGAAAGTATGGATGAGAGTCTCTCGGCAGCCTTAGGGAAGAGGCAGTGATGGAAGCGAGCCATGTTGTGGAGGTGGCGGGAGGCAGAATAGGTCTTGGCATGGGTTTAGAGACCACAGGCAAGTCAAAGAAATAGGTTTGAAGGGGATTTGAAGATAAATGGCTGAAGGCATTAGAAATAGATGCAGAGTCTCAGAGGTTGGGGAGGGGGCTTATTGACTGAGACAGCTCTACCAATGGTAGAGGGCGAGAGGGAACTAGGGACATTCAGCAGGCCTGTGTTTACTGAGCGTAGCGGGCAGAGGTAATCAGATGGATTGTTTCCCAGCAGTGGACTAATATTTAGCTTGTATGATCAATGTTATTCAACTATTAACTCAGTGCCAAAAGCAGTCAAGTGAAAACTTTGCTGCTCACCCCATTACCGTGATTGAACAGCCCTCAATGTAAAATCATCATCAAATTCTAATCAAACATGCTGAAGCAATTAATCTACACTACAGCCACAACCAGATAATAACACATAGCCCATCTGTGGGTCCTCGCAGTGTACTGCTGGATATTTTGTAGGTAAAACATTGCACGGAGCAATGACCCACACAGAGCCAGGAAGTGAATGGCCAATTCTATCTGGGGAGGGGGCGGGAGGGGGGGGGGGGGGTGGAAATCATCAGATAGAACACCAGTGGAAACTCTCCTCTTTGAATAAACATCTCTAATGTCCACCTGAACAGATAAGTGGGACTTCATTTTTAATGACTCTTCCTTTGTGGATTTCCACCCTCCCACCCCCAAATTTTGAGGGATTAGTATTCCCAGAAAGTGACCCGCCAATCGACTAACAACCGGGTTCCTACTTGCCACTTGATAAACAGAGGTGTGTGTGTGTGTGTGGAGTAAGGAAACTTTTACCTAAGCTTTCGCCCTGCCCAGGAATTAAACCCAGGTCCACTCACTTGTGAAGCGAGTGCTCTAACCACTACCCTGTGGGACTCCTCGGTGATGAGGTCCATTTCAAGTCATTCCATCACAGATGAGTTCCATTTTAAAAGGGAGAGAAGATGAGAGTCATTTTAAAATCTGTTCAAGCATACACTATCAGGAGCCTTTGCAAAATCTCTGGGATTTGAAGGTGAAACACAACGAATATTGTAATGTTGAGATATACAGACGAGATCTGAGGCCAAGGACTCAAAGGCAGTGCAATGACTCAAATAATTATCACGTTTTGTGCACTTAATATGATTGTATTGTTTCAATAATTTACACCCAAAAAACACAGGTGTCACTCCACTTCCAAGCTCAATGAATGAGCATTTTTTTAAAAATCAGGGAAATTATATTAAATTGGAAACCATAAGTATGCATAATTGATTAAATGTCATACTTTGTTATTTTTATGATGGTAGCTAATGGTTCTCTGCAGTGAGTACTTTTGGCAGAGCAGACGGGTAGGTTGATGAGACAGTTCCAATGATGGAACAATCTCCACTGTGTGTTTTGGGTTGTGGTTAGTACAGAGCTCAAATCGGTCATTAACCCTTTAGTGCACCAGCAGTTCCTCAGTCATGTTTCATCTTCAAATCCCAGATTTTTTGCAAAGCCCCTGAATAGGTGAATAGGTTCTAAAAAAATACCTCTTATCTTCTCAGCTGAAGGACACACATTCAATAAGTAGGGTGTCCCTGGTACAACTTTCCCCGGTTTAGCTTTTAGGATTATTTGAGGTCTACATAATAGTAGATTCATAATAATCCATAAATAATAATAAATTGGTCATTTCAATCCACGACTGTTTGTGGGACACTGTTGTGCACATTTTGCTGCCGTGTTTCGCCTGCAAAATGCAGACAATTTGCATTACAGCGTGTTGTGTGAAGCGCTTTGAGGCACCTAGAAGACATGAAAAGCACAACATCAAATGCAAGGATGATGATCATTATTATTACATTCAGACGCCAGTCTGGCTCAGTTGGCAGCACTCTTGTCTCGGAATCGGTGGATTTTGTCGATTGAATCCTCATGGTGGGACTTTGAACTCGCACAGACTTGGCTGACACTTCAATGCAGTGCTGGGCGGGCATCTGACATGTCAGAGGACTTACATCTTTGGGTATTGACCAGCTTTCGTTCACAGACTGGAAATAAGTATTACCAGCCTCCAATTCCATCTGCTCTTAGCCCGTGAGGCCACTTTGTTTTAATATTTAAGAACGCCCAGAACTTTTAAGTTCAGCCTTGATTTGGAAGCTTGCTTGTGTGGGACTTAAACATAGAACTGGCTTCCTAATCAAGCCTGAATTTCCCACGACTCTGCTCAATGGAGAAATGCCACCATGGTCTAGATTTCGAACAACAATTTGCATTTATATAGCGCTCTTCACCTGGGGTAGCATCCCAGACCGTTTAAAGATTATTTTCAGGGATTATTTACTTCATCGATGTAGCGTTTTGAAAGGTCCTGTATTTTGGCAAATCGTTGAATTCAATCATAACCTCGATGTGGTTCTTATTACATAACACAAAAACATTCTTTAAGGCACAATTGAAACGCAATTATTTTAAGGTGTTTTCCGCTCCACAGCATAGAAGGCTAAGCAATGTGCATTTATTGTTTAAATTATTAATCAGAAACTCTGTAATTTAAAATGATTAACAATTGATTAAGTAGTCTAATTGAATTATTAAACTCTTAACATAACGCCATCGTGTATATTATATTCAATGTGTTATATATGATGCGAACAGTCGTCAATCTCATTTCCTAACATGGAAAATCTTCACACACATACTCTGACTCTCAGGGAAAAGTTAATAGTAATAATGATACTCTTGACATTTAATAAAATGTATTCAGTGTTCAACACCTGCTTAGTGTACAACCTAACAGAAACAGGAGGCACATCTACCTGAAACAATTGAGTCCAGTCACGAACAAACCTAATTGTGTTTTTCTTTGTTAATTTTCTATCAGGCAAGCATCTTCATAGCTGACTGAACAAAGCAAGGCAACATTTCTGCAGAGGAAAGCTATTTGCATTTAAAGCTGCCACACAGCCCTTCGTGTACAGGGCAGCCGTGTTGAAACATACCTATTTGCCCATGGATTTGCTTACAGAGAGGCTTGTTCATGTTGTTGGCCATCACTATACATACCACACGCTTTCCGTGCAACCTCACAAGATGTACAGTACTGTAAAATAATAATAATTTTTTTAAAAGCCACTCAATCCATGACTGTTTGTGGGAGACTGCTCACAATTGGCTGCCTCATTTCACCCATAAAATATACAGTCAATTCACTTTTACAGTATATTTTATGAAGAGCTTGGAGACTTTTCGAAGACGTGACAAGACACCGTATCAAATGAAAGGATTATTATTATTAAAGTGGAGTGAATGTATGTATTGCCTATTTGTAGGCAATCCCAGCACCAAATTTCCACACGTAGCAATCTCGCAGAAACAGCAATATCTGATCAATTTGATCACGAGAATTATTGCCCTTGACTCCACGAGAAACTCTCTTCTCTTTATGAATGTGATTATGGATATTTAACGTCCGTCTGAACAGGCAGACAGGAGTTCGGTTTAACGTCTAATCCAATGGAGGTCACATTCCCACAGCCAACAACAACAAAAACTTCGATTTATATAGCGCCCTCCACGCCGGATGGCGTCTCAGAGCCCTCGCATTGGAATGTCAGTCCAGACTGTGAGTTTAAAGTCCTGACAACAACAACAACACCTTGCACTTATATTGCATCCTCCACACAGGGTAGCGTCTCAGAGCGCTGACGTGGGGTGTGAACCTGACTGAGGGGCGTCTGACGAAGGAGTCTGACTAAGGGGTGAGAGTGATAGCAACTCCGCCAGGCTGACACTTTTGGTAAACACTTTTGTTACATTCTCTTACAAATGGACGCAAGAAGCAATCTCCCCCACGGCGTCAATGGAGATCCAATGATGGAGTCAATCTGATCAGCCGCTCAGCTTTTTAGGGTTGGGGTGTTCCTCTGGCTCGTCGGGTTCTGCAAAGCTCAGTGCTGTAGCATAGCAGAGGAAAGATATGAAACCTGATAGCAACAGTGTTGCTGCAGGCTTATACATAATTTATTCTCAGTTGTTTACATGAAAAGTCTTCATTCTGCATGGATTCCAAAGCAAAATCAGCCAGTTTTTAGGCATCAGTGAATTTGCCTCCTGATTTAACCCACGTGAACATGTGCCTGGAAGTGACTTTTCTGTCCAACATTCGGTGTTGTGTTGATCTGGGCGAAGGTTTGACGTGCCTGGATCTTAAGTCCACTGATTTAGTCACTTCATAGGATTTATCAGTTAAACCCCAGCAACAATAGCTTGCAGTTATGTATCATTCTTCACACCCGATGGCATCTCTTAAAGCATTCGCCAACAGCACACACTCTGGGCTCCCCATCCCCTGCCTCTCGCCAAACTGCATCTAATACTCTTTGGGAATAATAATAATAATAATCCTTGCATTGAATATAGCGCTTTTCACATCTTCTAGACATCTCAAAGCGCTTCACAGAATATACTGAATAGGTAAGCAGGTTGCGTCTCTCTGAGGAAAGAGTGCGCATTGCATTCCAAACACGGGGAATCAAAAACAACTAGACTTTGAAAGAACCACCATGGGGCTCTGGCAGAGTTGAAACGACCATCCAATCGATATAGTGCCCCTTGACACATGGTCAAAACGTCTCAAGGCACTTCACAGGGACTTACTGTGAAGTGTAGTGATGGTGTATTTGTGGGAGAATGCTGCAGCCAATTTACGCAGAGCAGCGTCCAAATAAACATGAAGTGACTGGTTGATTTTATTTAGGTGGGATAGTGGCTAGCACACCCTTCACTTTTACAATAGTGCAATGCAATATTTAACGTTCATCTGAAGAAGGAGCCATCGGGTAAACAACAACCACTTATATAGCGCCCTCCATGCCGGGTAGCATCCCAGAGTGCTTAATATCTTATTAAGCCATTATTAAGACATTATCCAAAGTACAGCACATTTAACAATTCAATTCAGCTCTCTCCCTGCACTGCACTGGCGGGTGTCTGTCTTGAACCCACGACCTTCTGCCTCAATAACTACAACATTACGTTTGTATAGCACCTTTCACACTGGGAAGACGTCACAAGACACTAGACAGTCATTGTTTCAGATCCAAACTGGGGTTGGGATCGGCGAGGGTGGAGGGAAGGGAGGGTGACCAATGGCGCGGTCGAAGTGGAGGGTCTTGAGGTGGGACTTGAAGCGGCTAGGGGCAAGGCGGGGGGATTGCGGGATGAAATTCCAACGGTTGGGGGCAGAGTGGCTGAAGGCTCGCCTGCAGATGGTGGGGCGGTGGGTCAGGGGACGTGGAGCAGGCCGGAGCCCGCTGAGATGAGAGTGCGGCCGACTGAGCCAGGCTGATAATGATCAGATTCTGCATTGCAACCATTGCTATAGACACTCAATGCATAAAACCTCAGCCAGTGGAACACTGGAGCAAAGTACTCTCGGGCGATTCATCATTAAAATTACACATTAGTTACAGCGACATCAAATTAGTTTATGTGCATTTATGGCCAACCTCGGCGTTCAACTAAAAGAGATTTATTAGCTGCACTAATGTTGTTCTTTCTGTCTTTGTGCCTTTGCCTTGAATGATACATTTGGCATGCAACAAATAAAGATCATTTGCATCTGTTGTGGTTGAGTTAACATTGGGTCTCATAGCGTTATTACTCCAAAGGAACCTGCAAATGACAGCGCTTAATGTCTGCCTTCTGAGACCTAGCATTAACACAAACATCCATAGGTTTCTAGTCAACTTTTAACTTCTATTATCAGCTGATAATAATACCAATAATCCTTGCATTTGACATAGCGTCTCGTCACATTGTTGGGATGCTTCACAGAGCCTCACTGTAAAGACTGTATGATTGTACAGCAAAACATTTCAAAACACGTTGATGCAGCCAATTTCGCACAGCGGTGTCCCACAAACAGCCATGGATTGAGTGACCATTTATTTCGTCTGGGAGAACAGATCATTATTCATTATTAATAATAATTATTATTCTTAATGATGCATTGAAATAACATCACCTGGGACTGGTCGCTGGACAGCGGAGAGGTAATGACTTGGGAATGGCGCCTAATTGGCCTTAACCCCAAAAGGCCTCCAAATTCCGCTTAGCCTTTTCAAATTTGCAAACGACTAGAAGATAATAATAATCCTTGCATGTGATATAGCGTCTTATCACATTGTTGCGACGACTCAAAGCGCTTCACAGAAGATTCTGTAAAGTTAATTAACTGTGTAATTTGTGGGTCAACAGCAGTCAACAGTAGGAAAGAGAAGGGATTTTCTCCCAATGTCCTGATCGACAATCCCCCAAATAAAATCAGTGTTGCACAGCTGTTTGTGGAATGTTGCTGGGAGCAAATTCATTAGCAATACAGTTGTGGATTGTGTGACCACATGATTATATATATTTTTAGAAGGTATTAAATGATCACCAATTGACTAACAAGCGGGTTGAGGCGTATGGAGTAAGGAAATTTGACAAAGGTTTTGCCCAGCTGGGAATCAAACCATCATCCTCTCGCTCGTGCGGCGAGTGCTCTAACCACTGTCAGACAGGACTTCTCCAATTGAGATTGAAACCCAGACTGTGCACAGCGGATGTATACACTTGGATAAGAATAGGGGAATATTTTCGAGAGAATCTGGGCTTTTAATAGTCTGATCGCTAGGCCTGTTGCCAGGACAAAAGATGATTGGCACAGTACACTGACACACACAGCAAGAAGCAAAGAAGGTTGTTAGTTGTTTTGGACGAGTGGCAACGCAGACTTTGTTGTGGAAGCAGCGAGTGTTTGTATCGAGGTTGCTCCTAATTACCATCTCAGGCTGTGGACGGGTGTGGGGGTGGAAATTGCCAGAGTCAAAATGTGAGTCCAAATTTATATTGCCAAAGATATGGTCCCCTGCGTTCTCAATCCTCAGACATTCAAGCAATCGTTTAGTCAGACATGTAGAAAACAAGAGTTCGTGGGGTATCTTACCTCTGAGAGCCAGCAGGAAATGATAGCTGCAGAGACCAGGTGTCAGTCTGGCTCACTTGATAGCGCCCTCGTCTCATGAGTCAGAAGGTTGTGGGTTCAATTCACACATTAGGACACCAAACTCACATGGTCCAGACTGTCCCTCCAGTGCACCTCTACAATGTTGGCGATGTTAAATTAAACCTGTTCAGGTGGACATTTAAGATCCCGCAGCACGATTTGAAAAGAGAAGGAATTTTCTCCCAGTGTGCTGACCGACAATCCCCCAAATAAAATCAGTGTTTCACAACTGTTGTGGGATGTTGCTGGGAGCAAATTAACTAGAAATACACAACAAAGAAGACTTTTGAGATGTTTTGATATAATAAGTGCTACAGTAATGCAAGACACCTCCAACAATGTAGCACTCCACAGTATTGTATTATACAAGAGCAAGGCTGTGTAACTGTTTAAAAAAAACACAGTCCGACCTAACAGATTTAAACATAATACTCTTTCAGTGTTGCAACTGAATTCTGCAAGGATTCTGGATGTTGTGTGGGATAATACGTATCAGAATCATTTGCAATTTGATATAGCACCCTGCGGTTAAGACATCACAAAACACTTCACAGGATTTCATGGTGACGTGTAGTGACCGTGTATTTTGCAGGTGAATGCATCAGCCAATTTGCCCCCCGAAACGTCACGCAAACGTCAGCCATGAAGTGAATAGCGACTTCACCTGGAGGGTTTGGATTGAAGTGATGGACAGAACAATACAAAGCCGCTTGAATCCGTATCAGAGAGTAAAAATGAATTTGAATGCTGGAAGGTGAAGCGTTCCAGTGAACATTTTCTGGCTCGTATTAGTTTCTATTCATTTCCCTGACACAGATTTCAAGTTGATCGGCACTTGCGTTAACTGTGTTAGCCACAGTGTTTCATCCACGGCGGATTGAGTAAAAGTGGCAATTTAATTACTAATAATCCTTGCATTTGATATAGCACTACATCACATCATTGAGACATCTCAAAGCGTTCGACAGAATATATCGGTGCATTGAATTACCAATATGTTTTAAGGGATTATTACCCCCGGAAAATGATCTGCCAATTGACTAACGACCAGGTTCCTACTTAGAACTAGCTCAACAAAGGCTTAAAGGAATCTTGCCTAAGGTTTCGCCCTGGGCAGGAATCAAACCCAGGTCCTCTCGCTTGTGAGGCAAGCGCTTTAACCAATACCCCATGTCTGTCAAAACATTTTCAATCTAAAACAGCTAACTGCAGAAAGATCTTAACATCTAACAAGCAATGGATGTGGATGGTTACTAGTAATAAAGCTGTGATTTAATTGTGATGGGTTCAGGTGACATTGAAACCACAGGGGCGGTGGTTGAGTGTTTAACAAGCATTGTCTGAACCCCTGAGATTAAATTACAGGCTTGAATTCGTCTTATAATGCAGGCCTCAATAAAATGACAATGTTAATGACTGTTAAAATTAGCACTGAAGTGACAATGATTGAATATCCAATCTGCATTGCCTGTCCTGTGGGCTAATCCTTTCCATGACTCCGAAGGAATGGAGGGCAAAAATAAAGCCTGTATTTTGCTGTTGGGAAAGCTATTGTTAAATCAGACGGAGAAGGCTGAAAGTGCAAGTTGTTGGGTTCTCACAACACTTGAGATGTCAGTCAGCCTGGCTCATTGAGTAACACACTCGCCTCAGAGTCAGAAGACTGTGGCTTCAAGCCACAGCGGCTTCAGGACATTGAGTGTACAGTGTAGGCTTGCAGGCCATCCGGTGTGAAGGCCACTATGTAAATGCAAGTTGTTGTCGACACTCCAGTGCTGCGCTGGGGGTTGGGGAAATGCTTTGTTGGATTAAGGAGGCGGAGTCTTTCAGACGAGATGTTAAACCGACGCTCGCCTGCCTGTTCAAGGGGGACATCGAAGATCCTGTGGCCCTACTCAAAAACAGATGACTTTCTCTGTGTGTCCTGGGCAACAATGCATAGTGCCTTATCACATCTTCAAGCTGTCTCAAAGCACTTCACATAGTATACTGTAGAGTAACATGACTATATATAGATTTGGATTCAAAACATGGCAGCCAATTGCACACAGCAATATCCTACAAACAGTCAAGGCTTGAGTGGCCAAATTATTATTTTTTAAAATTTGTTTTTGTAAGGATTATTAGCCTCCTAAAAGCGATCTGCCAATTAACTAACAACCTCCCAGGTAGCAAGCCCATGTGGGGCCCATATGGGCATGGATCCAACCCAATTTGTCCCATATGGGCTTGCTACCTGGGCTGCTTCCTACCTACTACTATAATAATATAAAATACTAATATCCTTGCATTTGATATAGCGCTTCTTCTAGATAGACGTCTCAAAGCGCTTCACAGAATATACTGTAAAGTGAATTGACTGTATATTTGTGGGCAAAATGCGGCAGCCAATTGCGCACAGCAGCATCCCGACAAACAGCCGTGGATTGAAATGACCAATTTTATTATTGTGTTTTTTTGGGGAGGGATTATTATTAGGTGTCTGGAGTAAGGAAACTTGTCCAAGGTTTCGCCCTGACCTGCCTGGATTCGAACACAGGTCTCATGCTTGTAAGGCGAGTGCTCTAACTACTGAGCTACAGGATCCCACAAAGGTAAGCAGAGGCGTGTGGAGTAGGGAAACTTGTCAAAGGTTTTGCTCCACCTGAGAGTCAAACCAGGTTCCTCTCGCTTGTGAGGCGAGTGGTCTAACCAACACATTACAGAACACCACTCCTTATAGAGCAGGGCTTTGAAACGTCCAATTGTGAAATATATTATATTAAACACAATTAGATTAGAACATTGAGGATGAAAACATGACAGGGAAGGGGTGGGAGGATAAGCAGGGGGGATGTAGATGGATGGAGGTTTAAGACACAATGTAAATAATTTACAAAATACCGGCTCACAATTTACATATATATATATATATACTGTATTAACAATAGGATATTAAAAGTGTGAATGGGAAAAACGTCATCGAATGACCTCAGGACACACACACACACACACACCAACTTGCAAGGAAAAGGCAATATCTAACTGGCCATAAGCAAAAGGCAAAGGGTTAACTGGATCAAACACAATGACCTGACTGAAACTGGATTCAGGGTAGAAAAAACAAGCAGAGGGTGGGAATATAAAGGGGTTACAAAAGCCTGTGCGAGCAGCGGCAGAAGAAAGATCATAGCTGCGGGAGAGGAGCGACTCGCCTAAGTTAATAACCTCTAATAACATCAACGAGAAGTCATTCCAGGTCTCCCCATGTAAAAAAGATGGAACTGATCCCTGAATCATCTTCCACAGTTGATGTGTTATATAACTCGTTTGGTTATTAATAAATAATATCTAGTTTACTGCATTTTGTCTCCATTCAAATACCTTACCTCAGGGCGAACAATTGAAATGGGTTGATGACTAAACACGCTTGCCACAAAACCCTACAGCGTGAACTCCTGAAATATATCTTATAATGTAATATGAGATAAAGGCACAGTAATATCTTGGCTGCTCGTCTTACTTTATCGGACATTGCAGGCACAGACTGAATTACAGCAACGCAGACATTCAGCCCCACTAAGTCCATGTCAGTGTTTATGTACAGCACAAACCCCCACCCCTTCTATTCCCTGTTCTACTGTCACATTTGAAACTGGGTGTTCTGGCTTCATATTCACAATTAGGTAATAAAACGAGGCGTGTTTACCTACTTACTGCTAGGCAAACACACCCCTGGTTACCTACAGCAGTATATAGGAACCCGGTTCTTAATCGATTGGTGGACAGCTTTTACAGGGGTACTAATCCATTCAAAATTAATAATAGTAATTTTGTCACTCAATCCACGAACTGTTTGTGCACAAATGGCTGCCGTGATCCACCCACAAAATATACAATCAATTCACTTTACAGTATGTGCTGTGAAGTGCTTTGAAACGTCTAGAAGTCCTGATAAGGCACTATATCAACTGCAAGTATTATTATTAGTATTATTATTATTATTAGAAAAGCTCATGTACATCTTGAAGGTCTCTTACGAGACAAGGTTTTTCCAAACCGAAGGAACCCGAGCATGTCTAATGGTCACTCCAAGCTCATTCCTCCAACACTGAGGATCATCCTCTTTGCTCTGCAATGCCTTTAGGTCCTTTCTTGAAGATAGAAATGCCATTAAATCTCTCCCTCAGCACTGAGTCCTTGTGGTTAAAAAGAGCTCGAAGAGAAAGCAAAAATGAGCTCAAGGCTGATTTTCATCACAGATATTCTCACCCGATCTAAACTTCGTTCCCCGATTACCCCACTCCACACCAGACTTCATTGGCTCCTTGTCACAGAGTGAATCAACTTCAAGATCCTTGCTCTTGTATTAAAAACCCTCCATTCCTCTGCACACCCCACTATAATAATAATAATAATAATAATAATCCTTGCATTTGATATAGCACTTTTCACATCTTATCAATGTCTCAAAGCTCTTCATAGAATATACTGTAAAGTGAATTAACTGTATATTTGTGGGCAAAATGTGGCAGCCAATTGTGGACAGCGGTGTCCCACAAACAGTCTTGGATTGAAATGACCAATTTATTATTTTGTTATTTTTGGAGGGATTAGTATTAGGTGTGTGGAGTAAGGAAACTTGCCCAAGGTTCCTCCCTGATCTGCCTGGATTCGAACACAAGTCTCACACTTGTAAGGCAAATGCTCTAACCACTGAGCTACAATACTCCACAGGAACACTACCTCTCTAAGCTCCTGCCTCTTCACAGCAGTACCCACTGCCTCCTCTCTACTGGGTTTGACTTCCTCCTTGTCACCCAAATCTTCTGTTTCACCATCGATAGCCGTGCCTTCAGCCAATCCACCCCAAAACTCTGGAACTCCCTCCCTCACTTCCCTCGCCTCGCCCCCTCCTTTTCCATTTACAGGCTGTGCACAAAGAACTTTCTGTTCGACCGCGCCATAGACGGAACCTCGGTTTCAACATGTCATCTGAAGGATGGCGCCATTGACAATGCAGCGCAATCCCCAGCACCGCACTGGAGTGTCAGTTTAGACCACGTGAGTTCAGGGCCTGATGTGAAGTCCGACCAACCCACAACCTTCAGACTCTGGGGCAAAAGTGCTGACCCACAATTAACTCACCACCGGCTGACCACAACATAATAATAATAATCATCTCATCTCAAAGCGCTTCACAGATTGTACCGTAAAGTGATTGTCTGTATATTTTGTGGGCGAAACGCGGCAGCCAATTGCACACAGCAGTGTCCCACAAACATTCGCAAATTGAGTGCTTATTTTTCTGGGGATAATAAGCCCTAATTTTTCTTTGAAGGCTTATTATCCCCAGAAAAGCAATCCGCCAATCAACTAACAGCTGGGTTCCTACTTAATGCTAAGTAAACAGAGGCATGTAGAGCAAGGAAACGTGGCCAACATTTTGCCGGGAATAGAATCGAAGTCAGTGCTCTAAAAACTGAGCTACAGGATGCCAAAAATATATATGTTAAATACGTAAATATACAGGCATACATATAAAACGTAGCAAATAGCCTTTCATCTCTTGTCAACAGGAGACATGCATCTCCTTCCAACAACTCCCAACAAGCAATCAGAAAGCAGACACCAATCTCTGCAGCGTTGTCAACTCTCGGTTGTCCTCTACTCTTGTGATTTACGCTATCAAACAGCTGGTCACAGGAAACCCTGGAGCAGAGATTTCATTTCATGTAAAACCTCTTTGTCAGCATTCGCACAAACACTGCTTTAATGAGAGGAATTGGCTCTGTTGCCCACAGCCTTTTCTCCTCGTTCAGATCACTGGAGAGAAATGGACTACATTCAGCTCACAGTGTCTTTCTCTCAGGCAAGCTCTGACCAGCAGTGATACAAGCACAGTAACAATAGACAGGAATAGCCACACGAATACAAAGTGGTTCCGATTCAATTAACTGCTCTTCCCCCCTTCTTTGGAACAATCTTGGAGTACCGCAAGTCCTGTCACGTGTTCCAGTACACCTCCCAGTTCTACTGCTTCATAAATCCTTAAGTACCATACATCACATCATTAGTCATGTAGTATAATAGCAGTAATATCACATGCCCCCAACTTCGCACTCATCAGAAAGCAAACCTTCTGATCAAACAAACAGAGTTACAGGGAATGTCGTGAGAAACATCAGCAGTGTGAGAAATCCATTAAGAAAGAAAATACAATAGGTTTAACATATAATAATAATCGTTGCATTTGATATCGCGCCTTATCACATCTTTGAGACGTCTCAAAGCGCTTGATAATGTTGGGTGGATGGGGGAGGTCGAGGGGAAAGGAAGATAAATTATTCATTTATTCAAAAGATTTCTTTTGCAGCAAAAAAACCATAAGATTTGCCCTTGTTAAAAGCTTGTTAAAAAAAAATCTATTTGCATGACTTGATTGAGAGCATCTCATGGGTGCTAGCAAGCATTGAACACTCCTTGAATAATAATATTATTACAGCAATCTCTTCATTTGTTACAGTGCCTAATCGTGTAGATGAGATGTCTCAAAGTGCTTCACAGGATACACATTACTGCGTATTTCTGGGGCAAAATGCAGCAGCCAGTTGCACACAGCGGTGTCCCACAAATAGCCATGAAGTGAGTGACTCATTTTTTATTTGAGCGTCTGTCCAATGGGACACCGGGAGAAACTCCCTTTCTTTTTGAATAGTGCTGTGGGATCTTCAACATTCATCTGAACGGCCAGATAGGACCTCGTCCAAAGCTTAGCACCTCTGACAATGCAACAGTCCCCAGCCACTGCATTGAAAGTGTCACCCGAGACTGTGTGATTCCAAATCCCAATGTGTGGCTTGAACCCATAGCCTGCCTCAGAGGCAAGAGGGCTACCACTGAGCCAGGCTGACACACTACGACCCACTATGTACAAGTGCCGACTTGCAATGATCTTTTCGCTGTGCGTAGCGATAGCGATTGCCTGACATTCATATCAGTAGCAAGCCCTGGGGCTGCCGTACTGCTGGTACCCGTCTGATATATGTTCTTCCGAAGCCACATGAGCGACTGCGACAAGCAACAAGCAATCTTGCTACACGTACACACGCAAGCACAAGTGCGCTAAGGTGCGAGCTCACCAACCAAACTGACAAGCATGTCGATCGAATGCCTATCAACTATTGTACACATCTATTAGTCGCTTGCACTGAAACAGGTTAAAGAACAAGGTTAACGTGTAAGTTAAGAGAATGTTAGTTTCAAATAGTTTATTCCCCTTTCGTGTTATACAATGACCATAGTTTACTGTGTGACATTACAGGGCTTCCCCCCTTAGTTTCTTGTGTCACAAACTCCTTTCCTTATATTCCTTCTAGTCGACCTTGATGCTCAAGTCAGATGTTTGATAAAAGTAGACATTAATTTATTGCGTAAATGAATCAATGTTTTGCGTTGACCAAACGCCTCACGATATAAATCTACAAACAGGTGACATCTTTCATTTAAATCATACAGCCAAACTTTCACCCAGTCTTTGCCAGTGAGACGAAAGGTCATCGACCGGAAGTGGTGCCTCAGTTTCCTCTCTCCATAGATGCTGCCTGTAGCGCAATCCCAGCCAATTCTGTTTGGGATTTTAGCCTGTGGGGATCTTGTGTTCAAATTCAAGACGGCACAGAATTGTGGAGGATTCTTCGATTCAGTTTCCATTTGGAAGCCAATTTTTAAACATAAACCGGCTTCCAAATCAAGACTGTGTTGAAGAACATCCCAATGATTGCAGGCTTTTCTGTTTAGACCTTTAAGGGCAAAACACCTTTTGCTGCTTTGCTTCAAACCATTCCTCTCCTCTGTACGATATGTAAAACTATAACTCACGGCAGAGAGCTATCACTTTTTGTGGTGTTCAGAAAACAAATGGAGCTTCAGTACTGAATGGGTTAAGTCTCCCGATCGAATACTATGGAAGCATACACCTCATTACAATCCGTTTAGAAATTAAATGTCACCAGGTTTGGATTTTTTTTGATATAATTACCTTCCTTTCCTTCCTCCATTAGAATTCTATCCAATCTCCCCCCCCCCCACCCACCTTGTGTTGTCACCAAAGTGCCAGAGAGAGAACCTTCGGACCAGTTGGATTTTAAATAGACAGTACAACATAAAGCTGAATGGATTAAACCAGGACAGATTCACCTGCTTCCAGAAAGGGGACTGGGAGGGAGGGAGGGAGGGAGGGAGGGAGGGAGGGAGGGAGGGAGGGAGGGAGGGAGGGAGGGAGGGAAAAGAGAAATGGATTGATAAAAACCTACAACCAGGTTAGTTTGCGATAGGAAGCGCAGCACAGACAGAAAAGGCAGCAATTGGAAGCTGGCAGTTATATACAAAGCACAGTGAACAGGCAGGATTAAATACAGTATCGAGTTGGAGACACTGAATAAATAAAGAGAGAGAGAGAAAAAAAAAGCCTTCTACAATCTTGAAACAGCAGGTAAAATAAAGCTTTAAAAGTCGATTATTCTTAAAGTGCATTTTTTTATGCAATTGGTCTGTGGGGTGCAAAATAATCTGGAATCCACCTTGACGGCAGACGCAGTTGTCTTTTTGTTTTATTATTAACATCGTCATCGTCAGTATTATCATCAATAATATGATTGTTATTATTCATTATTAATTCATTAATTCTTATTATTATTTAAAATCCCTGAGCCTCATGATGCCTTTAGAATTAAGTCAAGTGATTTGCCTGGATGCCACGCAAAAGGGGCCCTGCCCTGCCCTGCCCTCCCCACAATTTTTGGCCAATCTGGGTCTCACTTGGAGTTCTGCTGAGCTCTCGTGGCGCAGTAGGACAGGAGAGTCTGGGTGCTTTTGTGGGAGACGGTCTGTGTGCTGTTGTTCTTCATGATTTTCCTCCGAGTGCAAGGGTTGCCTTTGGTCGTCCCCGTTGCGGGCGGCTGGCAGGCGGCACGCGCTCTGTGTCCGGCCGGCTCGTTTCCCGGCGGCCCCCGGGGTTCCGCGGTCGTGGTGCTGACGGTGGAGGTGACGGGGACCCTCCTCTCCCTCTCCTCCTCCTCCTCCTCCTCCTTCTCCACCACCGCCGCCGCCACCGCCTTCGTCACAGACACCGGCGGAGTGGGCGCTGTCTCCTCCTCTTCCCGATCGTCGCAGCACAGCGCGTGATAAAGCACCTTGTCGCTGAACCTGACCCTCTCCCTGGTTCCCGATGTCCTCGGGGGCGCCCTGGTCCCCGTGGCGCCCCCCACAGCTTCCTCGCTGGAGGAATCCGCTCCACCCCCGTCCGGCCCGTTGGGCACCAGCCCTCCGTTCATCAGCCTGTAATCGGTCTCGACGGGTGGGCGGGGGAGGTCGGGGGGCAGGTCGGGGGGCACAGCGCCCTTGGCCCCCTCTCGGCGAGGGGCAGGTAGTTCCAGGAAGGAGCAGAACTCCCAGCTGTCGGACAGGATGTCCGGCGTCAAGAACCCCCATTGCCCGAAGTCGTGTCCGGCCCCGCCGCGCTCGTGGTTCCTCAGCGTGTCACTGCTGGACGCACTGCTGATGGTGGCAATTGTCCAATCGTCCGGCTCCAGTTCGAACTCAAAGTCCTCGGTCAGTTTGTCGATCTGGATCACCACCTGCAGAGGATCACAAGCAGTTACCCTCCTGGGCAGATTACACCTTAAAATCATCGACGCCATCAATGAGAAGAATAAGAAGAATCCTGGCATCGGACATCCGACCAAAAAAATACTGTAATAGGTTTGGGCATTTCAATCCGCGACCGTTTGTGGCGGGGGGTTGGGGGGGGGGGAACGCTGCCGCGCGCAATCGGCTGCCGTGTTTCGCCCACAAATATACAGTCAATTCACTTTGCAGTACATGCTGAGAAGCGCTTTGGGACGTCTAGAAGACGTGAAAAGCGCTACGTCAAATGCAAGGATTCTTCTTCTTATTATTATTAAAGCACCTTATCACGTCTTTGAGACGTCGCAAAATGCCCCACGGAATAGTCCATAGAGTGAATTGACTGTGTTTTGTGGGCGCAACACGGCAGCCGACCGGCCGCACACGGCAGTGTCCCGCAAACAGCAACCGCAACAACAACAACAACAACACGCGGTGAGTAGCGTCTCTCACATCAGGAGGATATCCCAAGGAGCTGGACAGACATTGTTTCAGACCCAAGCCGGGGACGGGGAGTTAATTGAGTAACCAGATTATCATTATTTGTGGCCGGAAGAATTACCCACCCCCCCGAGAAAGCGAACCACCAATCGGCTCACAACAGCAACAACAACAACAACAATTTAGGTAGCACCTCTCACACAGGGTAGTGGACCGCTTGGTGTTCGGCCGTGGCAGTGCAAGACCCCCCCCCCCCCCCGAGTCTGGGGCAGGCGGTGGAGGAAGCTGACCATAGATATGGTCGAAGAGAAAGGTCTTCGGTCATGATGTGAAAACGGGGAGGGGAAAAGGTGCAGGGACAGAGGAAGAGTGTTCCGGGAGTTTCGGGATGCACTGGCCTAAAGCGCGGCGGCCGCTGGTGGGACGGACGGCACGAGACCGCAGTCAATTGAGCGGAATAGTCACGTTAATTACAATCCCTGCCCATGATAAAGCTGTGGCCTCGCCTCTCAAAGCAAAACGTCTCAAAGAGCTTCGCAAGCACTGTAAAGTGAACCGACTGTATGTTTTGAGAGTGGAACGGCCAATCACGCACAACCGTGTCCCACAAACAGCCGTGACCACATTATTGAACCTGGAAAGCGATCCATCGATCAATAAGATCTGGGTTCCAAGTTACTGCCGGGTAAACAGAGGAGTGTGCGCGTGGAGTGAGTAAATTTGCCTTTACTGGCCGCTATGCCCCAGCCGCCGCGCCCCGAGGCTCTGGAACTCCCTTCCTCACTCCCTTCGGCTCGCCCCACCCCTCTCTCTCCAGCTTCAGGTCCCAGCTAAAGACCTTTCTCTTCGACCGCGGCTTTTGGTCACCTCTCTGCCCCTGCCCCTGGCTCGGTCCTGGGATCCGCTATTGTGTAGCGCTCTGAGACGCCGCCCGGCGTGGGAGGGCGCGATATAAATCGAAGTTGTTGTTGTTATTGTTGCCGAAGGAATCGAACCCAGGTCCTCTCGCTTGCCAGGCGAGCGTGCTCATCCAGTACGCTACAGGACTCCACGTCAGAAGCATGCGTCAAAGAGAGATTGATTATATCATTATAATGATGTATTGTATCTCAAACGTTGTTGCAAATCAGGATATCACAGCTTAGAATATACATGAATTGGTTTCATGTACATTGTATTCATATTAATACTGTAATATTAATAATATGTATATAACTATGGGCTAGCCAACAATCCCCAGATTAATTGATAAAATTCATGGTTGTTGGTGGGACATTGCTGTGTCCAAATTGGCTACCTTGTTCGCCTGCAAAAACATACAGTCACTACACTTTACAGTAAAACTCTTTGAGGTTCCCCCAACTCGGTGAAAAGGCATTCCATCAAACGTAGATCGTATTCTATTAGAAAACAACGTGTGGTTTGAGTCGGAGGGAGCCGATGCTTTCTCGAGCCATTTCAATATTCGCCTACAAACTACACAGTCGCAAAACTGCATTGTGACCGCCCTACGGAGGGCCTTTGGCGCGTCCTCCTGACGAGAAGGCGAGGACGGCGAGGATGATTTAACATGTGCGTGTCCCGCGTTCCCCTGGCAAACCTCTTCGCTTGTTCACAGCCCAGCGCGGGCGGTAGAAACTCATTCCCGTAAGTGCGCGTGTTATTACATCAATAATAAGACTCGGAATCCTTGCGCGTGATAACAGCGATGGCCATGGGTTAACTTTCTCAGGCGGAGTGGAGGTGCGTGCCCAATGAAATACTGTACAAACACGTCCCAGTTACCAGAGGTATCGCCCGCCAAACGCACGAGTCAATCAGTTTACAGTATGTTCTGTATCACGTTGAGATGTCTCAAAAGACATCTCAACGTGATACGGCGCTGTGTCAAGTGCGGGGATTATCGTGGCGTATAATGATAGTTATTGGAGGTATCCACGGCTGGAATAATCTGATTGCAATCTGATTTTGGGAGAGCCTTTGCTGATCTATCCACATTTCGCTCCCATAAAGTGAACTGAGTCAGTCCACTTTGCAACGTATCCTGTGAAGCCCCGTTGGGACCTCTCGGCTACGCGATCAGACGCCACGCGTCAAAGGCAAGGACTCATAATAATCTGTATTATTATGCCAAGGAGCTTCTAAGTAGAGCGGGCAAAACCCAACCGAAAGCAAACGCTGAACCACCAGCCGGTGAGACCACCGCTCACGCGGGGCAGCGTCTCAGAGCGCTTCTCAGCGATGGGGGGGGGGGGGGGGGGGGGGGGAGGGGAAGGCGACTGTGGGCGCGGGTCGAACAGGCGCGATCTGAAGATGGGGGAGGGAAGGGCCAAACGCGGAGAGATAGAGAAACCACGGCGGTTGCCACGGTGGGGAGGGATTGTTTTATGTCCTGTTTGCGAAGTGTTTCACCTTCGACGCCCCCCCCCCCCCCCCCCCCCCCCACCCCCCCCCCCCCCCACCCCCCCTCCCCCCCCCCCCCCCCCCCCCCACCCTCCCCCCCCCCCACCCCCCTCAAAACCCCCCGTACTGCTGTAATGCATTCGTTTAAACTTTGAGATCTTTCCAGGTGTTAAAAACGCCGATTATCTGCCACATCAAATTGCTCACCGAGACTCGGGAAGATCAGTGGATAACTGGCTCCCATCTCTGGATAACAGGAGCCTTGCACACCACACACACACACACACACAGAGAGAGAGAGCTACTAGTGAATTAGACCTGAC